>JARHVA010000917.1:0-172500 GCA_037957365.1 Torreya grandis | reverse complement strand
TACCTCAACTCTTATATCATTACATGATACCTAGTCTATGCAACATATCTGAGAGGTGTTGTACCTATCACTAATTCATTGGCCTATCATAAGGAATCTCTCTCTTGGGTCACCACACCAAGTGAGACCATCACTTAGTCTCACTCCCCTGTCAATGTAGTCACTTGACCCTGTAAGATGGCTACCTACCCTTCTAAAGCTATAACTTGTACATGGGCTTGGTTTCTCTCCACTGTGACTCCTCCTACCTAACCCTAAAGAGTTAGAACCTACCCTTGTAACATAGATATTTAGGATTGAACTACTGCTAGTGCCACTGCCACCTATGGGTCCCCTTGTGCTGGCCCATGTCTCCTATCTACATCATTGAGGCCCTATCACCCTCTCCCTAACCAAGAACTACATTTGGGCTGAAGTCCATATTGGATGTATTGTCCATGGGAATATGTAAGAAATGTTCTCTTGCCTTGTCCATTAGGAGTCATCTCAGCCACACCCCCACATCCATCACAATGTTAGCCCCTCTTTTAGAACAAACCTATTCATACACCTTAAGATGACCTTACTTTGGTCATTATTGAATGCTTTGACCAATTTGGCCTTAAAATTTTCTCACACCAACCCAAACAATTATGTTTTTCTCAGGAGTGATTCCTACCTTGAATACCTTAGAAAACATTGAACCTTTCTAGGACATTTGATATGTGTAACTTGCTTAGCTATGACCAATGCTAGGGATTAGTTACCTTATCACTTATTCTAGAACTCAACCTTCCTATTATCAACATTGGCCATTTTTCATTTTTATATGATTTTTTTCCCATATCATCTTTTCACACCTTATGTGCTTAGTTACATTTTAGTACCTACACCTTCTTTCCTTTTATCAAACCATGACCCACATTCTGTATTACCTCATTGACTCTTGGTTTGAGGGGGAATACCTTCCTCCCATAGTCAGGGTGATTGACCCTAAAATGACCCTTGGGCCTAAGTTTAGTGATCTATATGCCATAATTATAGAAATTTAATGCTTTAAAAACCTATCATTTATCTATCTTGAGATGTTTCCATCTTTAGGTCACCTTAAAATCAAATGCCTTTAGTTTTGATGTAGGTTTGTTGTGCACTAGTTTTAGGTTTATTGAGCTTAGTGAGGCATTAAGCTATTTTACCAACCCGAGGTTCTCATTAATTGGAACATATATCATACCTTATGAATTCCTTAGTCAATCATCTCCAACTTTAGACAACCTCCAAATATATGCAAGCTCTCAATTGGTATACAGGCTTGTATTAGACATATTTAGGCCTAATATGTCTGTATAAATCATTGGGTTCTTTTTAACCCCTTAAAACTTAAACCATATTATTGTAAACACTAAATCCACTTAGGAAATAAGTTTTATACTCCATTTTTACCTTTTATCTTCAATTCTTCTTACAATATTCAATTATTTATAATATTACATTCACATGTGACCCTGTTATGTGGTGATTGGATTTGTCTAAGCTATTGATACATACAAGCCCTCTCTTAGTTCATTGAATCAATAATTTAGTGGAAATATAAATTAAGAGAGTTCTTCCAATAGTTTAGACACCCTTTAAACCCCTTACTAGACTCCTTTTATAACTCGTTCATCTTGTTTTCTCATGACTTCCTGTAGATAGGCCCATTTGTATGACTCTTTTTCATGCTAAGATCCTTTGTAACCTAGTAACCCTTATTCAACATTTTCTATCCTTTTGAGTGATTCTAAGAGTCTAAAGTATTATTCATGATCTCATTACTTTCAAGGTATTCTCTCAACATTATACCAAATTGCATCTTAATCGTATGCCCTTAGTTGATTATATACATTGTGTTTAGGTCTCTTATTTGTGTGTGACCGCTTGAAGCGTAAACTTATGCTCTATTATCCCCATGGCTGTTATTAAAAAATGGTGGCCTTATCCTACTATTATTTCTAACCATATTTTTAATCCTTTACCTCATCATTCTCTCCATGTTATTTAATCTTGTTGTCACAAACCTGAGTGTATTCAAAGGATTATGACTGAGTTGGCATCTTACAATGATTAGGAGTGTTGATTACTATTTTCCACTTCTCACTTCACTATCATATCTTATAATATGATATTACAAATTTACAAGGCTCTTTAATACATTTTTTATCTCAAATCAACCTTGACCATACTACTTTTTTAGCCTACCACGTAAGGTTTGCATTGATCTTTAGAGTCTGCCTAATTGAGCTCCCCTTTATGATGGATGAGATAGTGTGTTAATAAGATTTGGACTCTCTCTCATTTCTATACTTTTATATAGGTTAATATGGTTCTTCAAGGTATTTTAAGACTTTAAAAACCTTAAATCAACATCTCTTACTTAGCTTGCCTTTAAAATGGGTGTTAAAATGTAAGAGTTTGCTTCTCTTTTAGAGCTGAGGTTAAGGGTTGATCTCTATCTAAACCCTACTTGCCCATATTTCATGCCTCTTCATATGTCCTAGGAACCTTCTAGGATTTTTAGTGTCTCCAAGGCTCCATTTCATTAGTTGACATTCCATTTAAGTCTTTATTCTATATAAGAGCTTGTAGGTGGTCTTGTGAGGGTTTACTTCTCTAGGCTTAAAACTGGGAGTGGGTTTGGTCATAAGGCAGTGAGGGGAAAGGGATATAAGAATAAAGGGTGACTTGTACATGAATCACATGTATGTATTTAAATACTAATGTTGATGTTTCCTTAAAGACCTTTGTTCACATTTGTAAAGAATGAAACATTATACACATGGTAACCTCATTAAGGTAATATTTGAAAGGTCCACTTGACCATCTGATGGTTCAACTAAAATTGAGAATTAGAGGAGGATTGAAAATATTTAGGGTACTTAACAAAATACTTAAAACATCATCAATACTTCCATCATATTATCCAAAAAAACCTTGTAACCTAAGAAACTCCATCTGTAATCTACAAGATGGAGAAACATGAAGTTTTTATTGCCCCCACACCTTCTCACATGTGAACCATGGGTAGAGGGTGATGGATATGGTCTATGAGGACCTTAGGAACACACATAAAGTTTTGGTTTGTATAAAATCCTAAAAAATGTACCAAAACCATTTCACGTTATAACCCTTATATAAATGAATAAGCTCATTGGAGTGACTAGATTATTAGTTATTATTCATAAAGCATAGGTCATGAACCTACAAAAAAATGACATGGATTAGAAGGTTAAGATACCCCCTTCCTCTACCTAAAATATTAGATATTTATCTTCTCTCTCCTATATAAATGAAGGAAAACTTGAAAGTTTGTCTAGACTTCCAAAAAACTTGATGGAGAGAGAGGAATGTTTGTTGCTTGTTCTTGCATCCTTTTCACATAAAATTCCTCTAAGATATTTGGCATGAGTTTATATTAAATAATTCACTCCCCTATGTATGGATCAAATTGTACAAGTTTGTACAAATTTTTAATACACTTGAAAACTCACATTTTCCTACATTTTCTCCATGATTTTGACCTTAAACTGACATTAGAGGGTAGAAGGAAGGAAAACATGACTTAATTGACATTTTAAAACTGGTGGTATGATTGGGAGGATTTGAAAGATTTACATTTTCATGTGTGGGACCTAATTGATGAGTGGGGAGGTGGATTTTACCCCTAAAGTAGCTCTTTATTATTTGAAAACACCTAATTATAATTTTGTAAAAGATATGTAACCCTTTCAAGACCTTTATAAGTAATGATACACCTAAAACATCACCTTCCCAAAGTTATATAGTGCAATGTAGACTAATATGAGGTATTTTAGGGCCACTAAATAACTTTTGGTGGGGTTATGAAATCTTGAAACTACTTAAATGACCAAAACATGAACAATGATGTTGAAAACACCATGATACCTTCATATCATGACTTTGAACAAGGTTTAGACACCATTTAAATTGCTTAGAAATACAATCTCGCAAGGAATGGTGTAGTCACCTAAAAATGCCCCCTTGAACATTTTTAGTATCACATCACCTTAGACCTATTCTTGACCATTAGTTAACTATCTAGCTAGTTAGCTCACCCTTTACACCTAGTCACCAAACATTTTAGTGTGCTCTCCTTGACTCTTTTTAACCCTTTTTGCACAAAGGGATTGATCGTTGATGGTCACCCTAGCTATCGATGCTTACCTTAACCATCAATGGTTAGGTCTCCACCCATGCAACAAAAAAATCATCTAGCTATGGATGAGATTTCATAGGAAAAATAAAAACTTTCCCATACACATCTCACATCTTTATTTCTTTTGAAATGACCATCTTTATCCTCCCAACTTAGAAACTTTCCCTCCTCACTTAGCAAGTTTTTGATATAAATGCAGGGCTCTTGAGAGAGTTATGGATCAAAAATTTCTCATATCCACTCTCTCTTATTTTCCTTGTGTAGGCATTCGATGTCTTAAAATCCTATCCATGTGATTCTCAAAAGTCAAAGTACCATTATGTTGCTCAAATATTTTTAGCACTCATATATCAAATATTTAACTTAACAAAGGTACTTTATTTTATTTTTATTATTTTTTAATCTTCATTTATTCTCTTGATCAATCAATTTGAACCCTCTTCCCCACTCCTAATACCCACATAATACCCTTTCATCCATAGACACTACCTCTTATCCATAAACACCCACTTTTGTCCACTAGATACCCTTTATAACTCATTCTATAAATTCCTCGATAGGTAATCATAGCCAATTACTATAACCATCAATGGTTATAACAACTATCACCAGTCACCCAACCATCATTAGTCAGTACAACTATCAATGGTCACCCTAACCACCAACAATCACTATTATTCTAAAATAATAGTTTGTTATTTTGACTCCACTTACATGCTACCAGATTTCCTTTGGCCTTTTGAGTAGCACATAACCCCTCTTATGACCTCTTTAGACCTAACTACAATTTATCTCTTACATGTAGATGACCTTACCTAGATTGGCACATAAATTTGATAGCATATTTGACCTCCCCATTATCCCATAAACCTTATTCACTAACCAAAGTAACATTGAATTTGAGTTAGCTCTATGTGATATGGTTTTCACATCTAATTATGAAGACGTCGATGATTAAATATTTATAATTCAGGAGGATATTGACATAGTTATGAAGTTCTAAAACAATAACTTTGATAGTATTAATCATGTTATGAACTAGATATCTTTTATGTTGATCATCATTATCATTTCCATATCTACATTTTCTAATTTCTCTTTTATAAATAAACTTGAATTTTAAACAAAGGATGACATGCATTTAAGGAAGCACATTCTTTTCTTGGGGCTGGTTTCTCACCAGGCATCCCCTTACCTTTCTATTAACATATTTTTCATGAGTTTATGTGATTTGTAGGTCATTCTTCCCTAGCCAAAGAAGGATGTCTCACTTCATTTGGTCATCAATGATCATAATGTTTACCAGGTACATACCCTTAATCTCTTGTTTCTCCCCTCTTTTTAAATTAAAAAAAACCAAACAAGAAAAAGTAAGGAAATAAATGGCTTGAAAGAGCCATATACCATAAGAACAAATAAGCTCAAACTTGTTGAATTACCTTAATTTTATAAAAATATCCTTAATATTATCAAACAAGTTTAAAACTACTCAATAAACCTCACAAGACACCTTGACACTTTATTGCTCACTCAAGGGTCATCATGGCCACTACCACATCACCAATAGACCTTAACATAGCTATGACATATGATGATCTTTATTAAAAAAATAACACAATGTGATACCTTAACCAATGCTAACATTGTTCAAAATAAGACCCAATAAGACATCACCTATGCAGGCAATCACCATGTGTAGGATTAGGTGGGTGTCATAGAAAAGTTTTGGCTATAGGGGTTGGCATTTGTCCTGGGAGGCCAAATTGCCAACAAGATTAAGGGTGGGTATTTTATGAACATCGCATTATTGGAATTATTTGAAATTCAAAGGTTTCATATCCAATTTAATCCTGTAGATAGATCCATTATGAAAATTTTTGACACATTGGCATGTAGATGAGGTGATTTATCTCATATAATGAGTCCAAGGTGGACTGAGTAAGATATTGTAATAAAGTAGAGATTTAAAGATCATATATTTCACATAGATGGTAATAGGAGGAGTTGTAATTGGAAGCTAAACACAACCTATATGAGGCATTTACCTTTTGTCATAGCCTTGATAGGTACTATGTGTAGATTAGAGGGTGCATTCATAATATCCAAGTGTCTTATTAAAGTTAAGGGAAGCAACACAAGTGCCTAAGCCTTCATCAATTAAAGCACATTTAGATTGGATATCACCTATTTAGATTCTAATTAATAAAGGAGGGTCATATACATGAATAAATATCTCATTAGGAATCATAGAAATGATAAAGAATTTAAGTGAAAAAGAAGTATTCACTGTTACATCAATGTGGATGGACATATCTGTTGACAATTTTTTGCCCAACATGCCAAAAATCAGTCCCCTTCTATCCCTATTGTTCTAGGCCATTTCATTTTTGGGTTGCACGGGTTCATCACCCAAGTTCATCAGCCTTGGTTCATGAACTAGCTCATTAGCTGGTTCAATCAGCTAGTTCAACACTAGTTCAACGTGCTAGTTCAATGCTTCGACTGGTTCAATCAGCTTGGTTTAATCTGTTGGTTCAATGCCTTGGTTCATTTCACTTGGTTCAATGTTTAAGTTCACTAGCAAGTTCATCAAATTGGTTTAACGAGCTCAACATGTAGCATTGAACCATTGAACTGGTTCAATTGCTTGGTTCAATGCGTTAGTTCAATCACTTGGTTCAACATCATCAGATCATCGATTTAGTTTAAGTGGCTCGGTGCGTAGTCTTGAACCATTGAATCAATGAACCAATTTTGGGTTCAATGGGTTGGTTCAATGTTTTGGTTCAAAGGCTTTAGTTTAATGATTGGTTTAAAGTGAATGGTTTAACTGCCTTTGGTTTAATCAGCTCAGTGCACAACGTTAAACTGTTGAACCAATTTTAGTTCAATGGGTTGGTTCAATGAGGTGCCCCCCAAAGCCGAAGGGTAGTTCAAGGTCCAAAAGCCCTTGTGGAGGGTAGTTAGAGTTTTAAAGGTAGTTGAAGGGGGCATTTTTTGTAGTTTTCTTTTAAAGTCAAAATTCTTTCAGACTTTTTGTTTAAAGGATTTCCTTCAAACAAAAGTCCAAAGATTTTCATCGAAAGGCCACAGCCAAAGGGATCGAAGGAAGAAGCCCACCCGAAGGGTATGTTCCCTTATGGAGGTATTTCATTGAACATAATGGGTTATTTCTCAAGAATTTGAAGGGTCTTTTCCCTCTGAGAAGGATAAACAAAGCAAAGACGAAGTGGCCAATTCCTATGGACTTTTTATCCATAGGAAAAAAGCTCAAAGTAGAAAATCCTGACCAAGAAGGATAAAAGACCCAAAGTAGAAAAGTTGCAGGAAAGACCTGATGACTTTTGCTAGGATGGTGACATCCTGAAAGCCATCAATTTTAAGGAGGCAAACTAGTCGTTAGGTGATGGCTGTGTGAACATCAAATTTAACACAGTGAAATATCCATTTTGTTTTTGAACTGCCTGAGTGCCAACCATGGAAAGAGCTCAAGGAATGTAGCGACTTGCCAAAAAAATCACCCCTAAGGGCTGAAAGATTAGGAAGAAGATAGAAAGTAGAAAAAGACAAAGCAGGAGGTGAGTTATTGCCAGATGAGTGGTGCAACCTGTTTTCTCTAGCTGGCATTGATGAGGGGACAAACTATAGTCTATTTACAAAAAAGAGGCACAGCCATGTTATTACATTAATGTTTGAATGCCAAAGTCAATTTTGAGTGATTTTATAGCATGGTTCTAGTAGGCCTCTTCTGAAGAATGACATCAATAACAGTGGCTTTCCTCTTCCCAAGCCTCAGAATGCACATGGGCCACTAGCAGAAAAGGGCACCAAAATATTTCCCAAGAAGTGCCAAGTTCTCTTCCTCTTTCTATATATTATAAAATTATCTTTTGAGAAAGGGATTGACTCTCAGCCTTAAGGCAAAACTCTACCCAAAAATATCTTAGGCTTGTAAGGCAGAGCTGCCATATTTTTACCTTGAATCAAAACATAGCATTTTTACCTCCATTATGAGTTTTTCATCTTTAGTATGTGTCTATGCCTTGATTCTGTGTTAAGTCATTTTCTTAATGCTTTTGAAGAGTGATTTTAGCATGTCTAGTGTATTTTTGAGTTTCCTTTTATAGGTTTGTCAGAAGTGTCCCTAGAGGAGTATAGGTGAAGTGGATAGGATATTGCAGTGTGTCTCAGAATGCCTCTAGTAGTTATTTCCTCCCTGTATCTCCATAGACCCCTGACCCAATGATGCAAAAGGTTTTCTCATGTCAGATGTAGTGAATGGGAGCTAGTTCTCGATGGAAAGTGTATGTTTGGGCTTGAGTGGATCACACATTTTTTGGTGTATCACCTTTTCATTTTTAAGCTTAGGTTCTATTTTCAGCATCTCTCTCTCCCTTTTCATCCCCCCTTTTTTACATTTTGTTTGTTAGTAGTAGGAGAAACCAGGGCCTAAAAGATACATCAGAGGGAGCTAGCCCTTATCTAGAGACTCTCCCCTCTAGCTTCACTAGTCCTAAAGGTGAAAGGGAAGTTTCCATTATTGCATGTGGAAAGGCAGGAGCTCAGCCTCCTACCCTGGGTGCAATCCACTGTGTCAATAGTTTTTGGCACGCTCGGTGGGACCAATTGGGACAAGTTTTATCCAAAGAGTTAAAGAATTTTTGGTGTGTTCTTCAACCAACCAGCCTTTGGAGGCTTTTGCATCAACACCAATGGTGACTCTGAGTTGAATCAGCTGGTTAAGCAGCCTGGTGCCATTAGAAATCACTTTTGTATGTATAATTCCTTTGCATAAAATCATGGGTCTTGTTTTCATTCATATGACTTCAATCAAGCTCTAGATATTTATGCAATCATCTCAAGCATCTCTCCTAGTTACCCTACAACAATAAGGGAAGTGGCCCTAGAGATTGATAGACTAGAGGAGCAGTACATATATTAGTAGGAGCTGATGTATAGAGAGGAGTGCTTGTTCAGGCAAGCTGAGGCCTTGTAATCCATGGAGGAGGGGGTAGAAAAATGGATAAATCCATTTATTCAAGGTAGTTAGCCTTATGTGCCCCCTCTTATTCTAAATAAATCCCCCTCTTGTGCACCAAATAATTTCTATCAGATAGCACTTGCTCACTCTAGCTCATCTGATGCATCTACTCTCAATCTTGTGTGCCTGGCTTTCCAACATCAAAGGGCATCAGAACAACCCCCCATGGAGATCAATCTTCTCAATTCCTTGTATTGTGAATCTCCCATTAGGGGGAATACCATGAGCCAACACATCCCTCTTCTAGAGACTCTTTTGGTGCATCAACAGTCTCTTCCTAGCATTCCTCAACCTCCCCAAGTCCTTCAACATGATGTGCAAATTTCAAGTTGGAGGAAGGAATGCTAGGAACCAGCCCAGAGCATTAAAGAGGATGATGTTGGTGACTTCCAAGAAAGACTCTTTCAGGATAATCTAGCTAAGCAAATTGAAGATTTAGAGGCTAGGATGAGACTGCTTCTTGAAAGAGAGTTCAAACTTTCAGACCTTGTGGAGGAGCCCCAGGAAATTGGAGAAAATAGAGTTGCTGCCTATTCATAGGAGAAAAATTCTAATTCTGAGATCCTAAACTGGGGGAAAATAGTAGAATCATGGGGCAGGAAGGAGGAGAATCAAGTTTTTTCTCAAAACCTTAAGGAAGATGAGGCTGCCCCTACTCATGATGATGCTAGTGACCTCCAAGAAAGGTGCTTCCAAGAGGATATGGCCAGAAGAATTACAGAGTTAGAATCCAGAGAGAGATTCCTCAGCCAATATGTGATGGACAGTTTAGACCCAACAACACATTCCATGTCTAAACACACCCCATCTACACACCTCTAAGAGAGTTATTAGGCCACACCTAATATTGATGAAGTGCTGACCAAATGGAAATAGGAGAATTATTCGATTTCTAGCTCAAGGACTGCCTCCTCTTCCACATAATTTTCCCACTTCACCCCTTCTCAAAGAGGAACATGTATTGCAAGAGGTGAGTGAGGAGCAGAAGATCCAATCTATAGCTCCCAAAGAGGATATCATGAGTAATAACAAAGAAGGAATCATCATCAATGCTCCTTGTGAAGACCCCATCAGCAATGGAGAAGACACAGGTCACATGTACATGCAGATGTTCTAGTAATACGAAAAGGAACTTAAGCATGGTGAGCTCTCTCCCCCTTTATTTGATGAAGTTCCTTATTGCTTCGATGAGGAGGATGGCTACATTGAGGAGCCTAAGTCTAAGGAAGATCAGGAGGATATCTTTGAACATCTAGAGATCTTGATCTTTGAGGAGGAAAAGGAGAGGCTGGTTTTTCCTTGAGGAAGGCCTTAAAGAAGAAAGCTTTGAACAAAGAGGTGATGTTCTATGGGATGAGCAATTATTTTTTGATTCCATTTCAGACATCACAATTGTCATCCTTCTTCAAGAAGGCCAAGAGGAAGTAGAGAATGAGTTTGACATGGCCTTTAATGAAGTAGAAGGAAATAGGTCAGACCATGATGCATTGTAGAGGGACTGTACATATCAAAGGGCTTATGGTGATGAGCTAGCAGCCATTTATTTCTTGGTGAAATGCACCAGCATGAAGGACCAACATTCAACAAGCTTCCAAGAACAAATAGAGTACACATATGTTGGGAGCATGTTTGAATCTGATTCACTCAAATACTAGCCAATACAGGTGACAGGCAAGAGGATCAGGTCACCAACTCTCTTTTTCATTCAGCTACTTGCCTGGCACCATAAGTCTTCTTGCCAAGAAGGGGACTTAAGAAATTTTCCCTTTAATCTAGGAGGGATACAAATATTCCTAGTTAGCTATATATAGTAGGCTGCTTTCAGTTTCTTTCTTACTTTCCCTAAGTGCAGTTTGCACAAGTAGTGTTTTTAGCCTTGTGTGTTTCCCTTTGTGTGTGGGGTAAAAAGCTTCATGTTTGATTCTTGGATCTTTGGGGCTATTACTAACCTTTGTTCAAGATACATCTAACTCTGTGCCCAATGGACTACGAGGCAACTAGTCTCTAAGCATAGCAGGCATGCTTCCCCTGGGAGTCACCAATTTGTTGACCATTTTTTGCCTAACAGGCCAAAAATCGGTCCCCTTCTTTCCCTACTATTCTAGGCCATTTCATTATTGGGTTACATGGGTTCATCACCCAATTTCATTTGCCTTGGTTCATGAATTGGTTCATTAACTAGTTCAATTGGCTAGTTCAGCATTAGTTCAACACTTCAGCTGGTTCAATCAACTTGGTTCAATGTGTTGGTTCAATGCCTTGGTTCATTTCACTTGGTTCAATGTTTAAGTTCATCAAAAAGTTCATCAGCTTAGTTTAATAGGCTCAATGTGTAGTGTTAAACCATTGAACCAGTTCAATCACTTGGTTTAACGCATTGGTTTAATGCGTTAGTTTAATCACTTGGTTCAATGTCATTAGATCATCAGTTTAGTTCAAGCAGCTCAGCGCACAGTCTTAAACCATTGAACTATTAAACCAATTTTGGGTTCAACGAGTTGGTTCAACATTTTGGTTCAAAGGCTTCAGTTTAATGAATGGTTCAAAGTGAATGTTTCAACCACCTTTAGTTTAATCAGCTCAGCGTGCAACATTGAACTATTGAACCAATTTCAGTTCAATGGGTTGGTTTAACGAGGTGCCCCCCAAAGCCAAAGGGTAGTTCAAGGTCCAAAAGCCCTTGCAAAGGGTAGTTAGAGTTTCAAAGGTAGTCAAAGGGGGCATTTTTTGTGTTTTTATTTTAAAGTCAAAATTCTTTGAGACTTTTTGTTCGAAGGATTTCCTTCAGACAAAATTTTGAAGATTTTCACCAAAAGGCCACAGCCAAAGGGACAAAAGGAAGAATCCCACCAAAAGGGTATGTTCCCTTGTAGAGGGCTTTCACCAAAGATAATGGGCTATTTCTCAAGAAGCTGAAGGGTCTTTTCCCTTCGAGAAGGATAAACAAAGTAAAGATGAAATAGCCAATTCTCGTGGACTTTTTGTCTGTGAGAAAAAATCCTGAAGCAGAATAGCCCAACTAAGGAGGATAAAAGACCCGAAGTAGAAAATCTATAGGAAAGACCTGATGACTTTTGCTAGGATGGTGATGTCCCAAAATCTATCAATTTTAATGAGGCAAACTAGCTGTTGGGTGATGGCTACATGAACATCAAATTTAACATAGTGAAATATCCATTTTGTTTTTGAACTACCTGAGCACCAACCATGGAAAGAGCTCAAGGAATGTAGCAACCCACCAAAAAATCACCCCTGAGGGCTGAAAGAGTAGGAAGAAGACAAGAAGCAAAAAAAGACAAAGCAGGAGGCGAGTTATTACCAGATGAGTGATGCGACCTGTTTTCTCCAGTTGGCATTGATGAGGGGACAAACTGTAGTTTGTTTGCAGAAAAGAGGTGTGGCCATGTTCTTACATTAATGTTTTAATTCCAAAGTCAATTTTGGGTGATTGTACAACATGGTTCTAGTAGGCCTCTTCTAAAGAATGACATCAATAACAGTGGCTTTCCTCTTCCCAAGGTTTAGAATGCACATGGGCCACTGGCAGAAAAGGGCACCAAAATCTTTCCCAGGAAGTGCCAAGTTCTCTTCCTCTTTCTATATATTGTTAACTTCTCTTTTGAGAAAGGGATCAACTCTCAGCCTTAAGGCAAAACTCTGCCCAAAAATCTCTTGAGCTTGTAAGGCAGAGCTGCTAGATTTTTACCTTGAATCGAAATGTAGCATTTTTACCTCCATTTTGAGTTTTGCATCTTTAGTATGTGTCTATGCCTTGATTCTATATTAAGTCATTTTCTTAATGCTTTTACAGAGTGATTTCAGCATGTTTGGTGCATTTTTGAGTTTCCTTTTATAGGTTTATCAAAAGTGTCCCTAGAGGAGTATAGGTGAAGTGGATAGGCTGCTGTAGTGTGTCTCAGAATGCCTCTAGTAGTTATTTCCTCCCTATATCTCCATGGACCCTTGACCCACTGATGCAGAAGGTTTTCTCATGTCAGATGAAGTGTATGGGAGATGGTTCTCAGTGAAAAGTGTATGTTTAGGCCTAAGTGGATCACACATTTTTGGGTGTATCACCTTTTCATTTTTAGGCTTAGGTTCTATTTTCAGCATTTCTCTCTCCCTTTTCATCCCCCCCTTTTTTACATTTTGTTTTTTAGTAATAGGATAAACCAGGGCCTAAAAGGTACATCAAAGGGAGCTAGCCCTTATCTAGAGACTCTCCCCTCTAGCTTCATCGGTCCCATAGGTGAGAGGGGAGTTTCCATTGTTGCATGTGGAAAGGCAAGAGCTCGACCTCCGGCCTTGGGTGTAATCCACTGCGTCAACAATATCTTCACTTTTTTTAGGTATACGATCTTCAGATCCAAATAAGGTATATTCTCATCTTATAGGAGGAGGATGAGAGATATTCATTTAAAAAAAATAATTGCATTATGCAATTTTGATGGTGGGGAGAAGTTATCATTATCTCTAATAAGGGGATTTGAGATGGGAGATGGGAAAGTTTCACAATAGGATCCCACTCATTTTAAATTAAGGGAGGATTATTAGATATAGGTGCATAGTGTTTTAAGAACTCCTAATAAGGAGGGTTGGAGGTATAATTAAACTTGTGTTGATAGGGTATGGTTGGTGTAGTATGGTTAAAAGTGGGTTGAGCTACTTTAGGTGATGTGGTGGTTAGTTGAGGTATTTATTATGGCTGGATAAAATAAATGTTATTGGAAGTTTGAAGTATGTTGTCTTGTGGTGTAGAATTTGGGGGAAGATTAAAAATGGTATGAGAGGTATACAATTTGTGTAGTTCGAATTGGTGATTATATGGGTAATGGTTCCTCTTGCCCCAATTCCATGAGATGGGACGGGGAAGTGTTTTGAATGATATAAAATGGTTGAGAGGAGTAATGTGTAGGTGTTGGATTTGAGTTAATAAAAGAAACTACTATTCTCATATTATTCATATTAACCATGTTTTCATCATTAATGTTAAGGTTGATAAGAATTTCAATGTTGTTATTAGTAAGAGTAGGTTATTCAATGTTGTCTTGGTGGTTAGGAAGGGGATACTTGTAGATAGCTAAATGAGCATTACCTTGGTTTTTATTTTGTATTTCATTAGCTTTAAAAGCTATTTCATAAGCTTGTTGATGTTTTTAGATAAGATATTCATGATCAAAGTTAGGATCAAGAATAAAATCCATAGCAGGATTTTGTAGTTGTCTATAAATCTCATGAAAATGGCCCCAACTTATATGAAACCAACAAAAATTATTTGGATCATACCATGATTTCATAGGATGAGTGGGGTCAAGATCTTGTGCTAGAGGTTTTGGAAGACATTTTTGAAGTTCTCTTATGGATAATGGTTTGTGCACATTAGTATGGTTGTGTTGAGAAAATGTGGAAGTAGGATTAGAATTATTAGTATGGGGACAATGCTTAATGGTGTTGTTTGGAATAATAATTTGGATGGTATGTAAACCCATCATTAGTTACATGAAATTTTTTATTTTTTATGAATATGCGAGGGCCCATTATATTTTTAGGTGGTTAAAATTGGTGCATGAGGGTATCTTGTTATTTGGCTTGGTCAAGAGTTTCTTCCAAAGTTTTTACAGAGATGGCCCCAATGTGATATTGTAATTAAGGGTGGAGAATATTGGTAAATAGGTGGAAGAGGTTTTCATCTACCATATTATGCTCACATTTGTTAGAAAAGTTTTTCCATTATTTTATGAAGGTTTTTACCATTTCAATTTTGAGTTATTTATAATTTATAAAATGGGCTAAGTTATTTTTGAGAAGATCACTAGTTTAGAATTCTTGGACTTGTGAGTTGACAAAGTCTTCTAGGCTAGTGATATAATGGGTTTTTATTTTATTGTACCAATCTAAAGTATCTATTGAGAGTGTTTTATCCAAGAGTTTAGTAGCATCAAAGGTATTAAGTTTAACCCAATCTTTATAAAGGTTACCAAATTATTTTAGATGCAAGGTAGGATCAGTATATCCATTATAGGTGATGGTGGAAGTTATACCTCATATGTCAATGTTTTCAATTTGAGGTAATATAGGTTTTTTTTTTGTAAATTTTTGATGTTTTTATTGATAAATGGCATTTTTGGTATGAGGTTACAATGGGAATCCCTGAGGGGGGTGGGGGGCATTAGGATTTTGCACTCCCCATGGAACCTATGATGTCTTTTTTAGAGATGTATCAGATGATTTTGAATTTACTTCATCAAATTTTCATTATTAGTTTGAAAATTATGCATTTGGTTAAGCATTTGTAAGATAAGTTGATTATTTTGAGCAACATTTTTACTAGTAGACACAACATGTGATGAATTAATATTATGTAAGGTAGTAAGATCTTATGATGCACTATGAGTGTGTGATGAAGTATTATCATGAACCACACTAGTTGCATGAGTAGACTTGGTATAAAAATAAGCATTGGTAGTAAAATAAACATTAGTATCATGGTTAAATATGTGTGCATTTTGAAGAGGCCCACTAGAATTTAAACTTGCCATCTTGGTAGAAATACTAGGCATGGAGGTTGAAGAAGACATATAAGATGATGTCATGGTGTGGGAAGGAGAAATTATAGAGGGGAAATATTGGGATTTAAATAAAGGGGGTATCCAAAATCCTAGGGAAAAGGTAGGGGAGGGTTAATGGGGTTCTCTTATATGAGGTCTCATCATGAGATTATATATGGTTGTAGGTTATTTTCCTCTATGTTGAGGGTTTTCATTAATGTATAAGATAATTTAGATTTTGTATTCAATATCAAACTCATATTATAAATAAAACAAATGTTTAAGTGTTGATGAATAATGGGAAGGAATCCTATGGTGGTGTGGGTGACAACATGGATATTGCATTGATCCATAATGGGTGCCATAACATGTGTCTTAGGGAGCCTATTAGGGTTGGTAAAACTCATCATGTTTGATTGACTCAATTATGTATTATCATCAATATATAAATTCATGATGAATGATAGAGACTAAAAAAATGGTAAAGAAATATCAATTGGTAGGATACAGGGTCAAACTAGTCAGTACTATCTTATAGAATAGTAAATAAAACAAGTTACAAAAGATAGTCAAACTAGTTGACTATGTTTTAAAGGTGGTGAAATTAAGAGTGTATTAAATACATAATCAAATAGGTCAATTTTATGTATAATATAAATATAATAAGTATTATATAAGAGACTGGATCAAATAGATTGACTATATTCTATGGGGAAATGGAGACTATAGGAAACACAGTCGAGTAGATCAATTACGTTCTAAAGGTAGGGACAAGTTTTGACAATTATGACTATAGATGATCTAGTGTTATTTTTTAGAATAATTTAAATAAATACATAAATAAATTTATCAATCTATATATAGTTATGACACACAACACAAACCTTCTACCAACATTGGCTAATACAAGTTTTGAAATATAATATATAATTATCAGAGAGAAAACAACAAAAATAAAATGCTAATCTAAGTGGTCATTCCTGAATGTTTTAAATTATAATAATTCTTAGAAATAAATGTGATATAGAGTTATCTATAATAAGGAACTAAAAAATTAATATAAGTATGGTTTCAAGTAGTTGAGGCTGAAATGTATATGTATTGGTGATGGTACTAACTTGGTATTAGGGCCTACCCCCTCACTTCACTATATGTAGTGGTAAGGGTATCGATTTATTTGCCTATATATACCATTAATAACATATTTATACTTGGATAAAAAACCAATTTAGGTTCCCCCTTAATGATGAAATCCAAGTAGGTAGACCTTGGGTAGAATTTGTTATATGCTTTTTCATGTTATGTGGTTTGGAAGTGTGTGAAAAATAAAAATAGTGTGACTAAATCAATAAATTAAAAATCTCCTATTTAATCTATATGTGATGCTCTAATAAATCAAGAAACAAAAATGAAAAGTGAATTAATTACTAATAAGATAATCTAATTACTTTTTTTGAAGAGTACAAGGTTGGTTCAGATGACCATGTATGCAAATAGTATAGAACATAATTGACAAGGTTAATGTTGTCCATTTACGTAAGAGCCAAAATAATGCAATCAAATTAATTTACTAAGTCTTCTAGATAGTGAAGTAATATACAAAACTATTTCAATCTATTCAACCTAATTTATTGTAGGGTTATAATTTTATACACTAAAAATTATGAACAATAGGACCATAAATGAAGAATAGAAATGACTAAGAAGGTAAGAATGAACCTGATAATTTTTTAAGATGCTTAAGTTATTTTTATACTATATTATTTAGATGATGGATTTTATCTTGATAATATATTAAATTGGGTTGATATAGTCTTAAATATTGTATTTAAAGAAGTGAACTAAGTCAAGCTGATTGATCTAGTTACCTATGGTTGAAGATGACCTATACAGAGAAATATAGAGTCAATCATAGTGACTATGTGTTAAAACTATGCACAAATGTTAGAATATATCAATATATTTTATCTAGTATTGAAAAATGAAAATATATAATAAATTATAATAAATGAAAGCGTGAAGGAAAGCATGCAGTGGTTAGTTTCACATTAGAGTCACTAAAATGTATACAAGAGAAAGTGAAGTTGATCTATAAATTAATCCTAGCTCAGAGAAGATAAATCACACTATCCCTTCTACTTATTGGTACATTTAGATAATTGGGGCCATGACCAATATGGATCTACTAGACCTAACTAATTAGTCCCTTACCACAAAAATATCACTATATAGGGTTCCAAAGACTCTAGTCAAGCAATATTGTATGATAACCCTAGATAGGTCCTATGTTTTGTTATCACAAATAAATGACAAAGTAAATTAAATTATAACCTAGTGCTCACCAAATCATGTGGAATAAAATGGGGGAAATAAACATAAAAGTAAACATGTATAGAATAAATCTACTCAAGTCAATGTAGAGGTAATCCTATTGCATGGAGAGAGAAACATTTAAGCTAACAAATGCAAATATATCTGCTTATTAAAGATCAGTAAGAGTTAGGAATATTTACCTTTGAAGATGAACCTGATGAGCCTCAATCTCTCCCTTGGCCAAGGTGACTCAAAATAGGTTGTTATGGTTTGTAAGGATAAAAAAGATAGGCTAGCTTTAGGCTACATGAATTCTCCTATGCATATTAAAGACTTCTCCCACAAGACAAGATTTATACCTCCATGTGTAGTATTTGAAACCCTAAGCAATGACTCCTCAAGTATAATGTTGGATAAGTAGATGCACAATTGAATGATTAACTTTATCTCTCTATTTTAAATGATGAGAAGGATGTTTTTATATAGATGGATTTAACCCTAAACTCTTACAAGTTTTAGCCGATATAATTAGCCCAATTGACATTATTTTTTAATTAATAAAGTAGTTAGGTCATAGAATAGGTTTTTTGAGGCTTACCTAATCCCATAATATGTTCATATATTTTAAGTATATGGTTGACCTAAGCCAATTTTGTTTGATAAAAGTCAAAAAGAGTTTTTAACTTAGGTAGGTTGTTTGAGGTGGTGAATTACTTGGAGGAGTGTGTAAGGGAGGTGTTAAAGCTTATGGGAATGTATATGAGAGGTTTGTATTGGTTTTAAGAGGTGGTATAAGGAAAAACAATATTACTGAACACCAATGGTCTTTCCACCCCTTTCCTAGTGCACCCTTTAAGGTGTGAACTTAGTGAGATTGAGACTCGATGGGTTCCTACAAGAGAAAAATCATCAGTAATTGATAAATTTTAAAAATATTATGTATAAAGAAACACCTTATACTATATAAGCATAAAATCAACCATATTATGATCAAGCATCCAATAAACCATCCACTTCCAAAACACCTTCCTCTTCTTCATCCCATTTCAAAATCATTGATAAAGTCATGAATGATTAAATAATCCAAGATTTTAATTATCTAATCACAATCCATATAACCCCACATAATTATTGTAGGCCCTACCATTAAAAATATAATAAAGTGGTTAGAATATTTGATAATAAAACATTTTTATCATGTGGTGTTCTTTTTGATGAACATATCAAAGATTGAAATCCTTCCTGGCTTTACTCTGATGAAATAACTACTTACTTCACCATTAATAAATACCCTATCACAAAATACATTATGCAGAATATTACTAATTACAAAAGTAATGATCTTGGTCTTAATTAAAAAGGGTGAATTAAACCAATAACATTAAAATATAATGAATCCACTCATGGCATAGGGTTTAATCCACTAAATGTAAATACCATCCTTTTGAAAGTAACTCTACTAGTGAGTCAGAGGTAGATTCTTTAGATAGTAAAAGAGATTCCATTCCTATAAACTTTTAAGACCTTTCCCTCACTAACATTTTCCATTAAAATGTCATTTTAACATTTGACCTCACGTATCCATCTGTAATAAAGTGGGAATAATATGCAATACCTCTGCTTGATCATTTCTAAAAATGATGAGGCAATTTTACATTTCTTGAGTACATAGGACCACATTATATTAGGGGATCATATGAAGGGATTTTATATTAAACTAGATAATTAGGTATATTTTGGGAAACAATAATCATATCAACAAATCAATTTAGCATAAACATCAAATAAATAAGACCTATAGGAGGAATTCAATCTTCGTCCACCACCCCACAACTATAAAGAAGAGTCAACTCTCCTAGTTGAGGATATTATTCCTATCAACATTGAAACAAAAGAAGATCTTAAGATCATCAAGCTTGTAGTTTAACTCACTCAAGAATAAAGAGAAATACTCACTCTTTTGATTCAAGAATTTTTTGATGTATTCACATGGTCTTATGTGGATATGCTAGGACTCGATATGTCATTAGTATTGAATCATCTTATTGTACATTTAGATGAAAAAACCATAATAAAAACTTCATAAGATGCACCCTAATATAACATTAATAGTGAACTAATATTTGAATAAGTAACTAGAAATTGGTTTCATACACCCTATCGACTATTCAAATTGGATATCCAATATAGTACCTATCTCAAAAAAGATAGAAGGAATCAAAGTTTGTACATATTTTTTTGATATCAATAAATCATGTCTGAAGAATGATTTCCCATTGCCCAATATCAACATGATTATGTATTCTACTTCAAATCACGAAATGGTGTCTTTAGTGAATGTTTTTTTAGGTTATAATAAAATAAAAATAGCTCTTGAAGACCAACAAAAAATAAAATTTACAACACCATGGGGGAAATTTTCCTACCAAGTGATTCCCTTTAGGCTAAATAATTACAACACCTTATACCAGATAGAAATGACTATCTTTTTTCATGATGTGCTTCATGATATTATGGAGGACTATGTTGATGATATACTTGCCAAGTTAAAATCTAAATAAGAGGATCCCAAAGTACTTCATCGCATATTTAATAGAATGAGAGGATATAAGATGAGATTAAACCCAAAGAAGTGATTTTTTGGAGTGACCTTATAAATTTTTTTGGGTTTCATTATTTCATGATGGGGCATAGAGGTTAATCCTTCTAAAATTTTAGCTATTATGGAATGCCACCACCAAAAAATCTCAAACAAGTCCAAAGTCTTCAAGGTAAAATCCAAGAAATTTAGAGTTTAATATCCCATCTAACAAATAATTATTACCATTTTACATTTATGTTAAAGAAATACACTCCTTTCAATCAAAATGAAAATTGTGATACAACATTTGACCACATTAAAAAATATCTTTCCAATCCACTAGTGTTAATGCCACTTGTTTCTAATAAGCCTTTCCTATTATATATATCAGCGACTTAATTTGCATTATGGGCATTGTTGTCACAACATGATGATAATGGTTTAGAAAAGGAAGTGTATTATCTATGGGGGAACTTTGTATTGTATGAGCTTAATTATTCTCAAATGGAAAAGACATGTCTCATAGTTATTTTTGCTTCAAAAAACATCCATCATTACATGCTCAATAATCAAACCAAAATCATTTTAAAAATCAAACCTCTCAAGTACATTTTATCCAAAATAGATTTAACAAGTAGGATGACTAAGTGGGTTATGCTTCTCAGTGAGTTTGATCTTGAGTAGGTTAATCAGAAAAAAATTAAGGGATAAGTCTTAGTAGATGCACTAGCATAGGCTCTTCTCAAAGATAAAGGACGCTCTTCTCAAAGATAAAGGACATCTTGTTGTGGAATTCCTAGATGAAGCAATAATGTCTATCAATGAATCTCTATTTTGGAAATTATTATTTGATGATTCCTTCACAAACCATGGTTCAGGGGTAGGTATTTTATTAGTCACACAATATGGGTATTGTATTCTACAATCATTAATAATTGAGTTTCCTTGTACCAATAATATCATGGAGTATGAAGCTCTCATAACTAGTCTCAAACTTTATATTCAATGTGGTATCCAACATCTTCTTGTATTTGGTGATTCCAAACTTATTATAAACCAAGTAACTAATGAATTCCAATCTTGTGATGATAAGTTAATCCCATAAAAATGGATGGCGAATAGTTTAAATTTATCTTTTGAATTTATCCAATCGAACACGTACCACAAATTAATAATAAGGTAGTAAATTCCATGGGGACAATTAGTTCAATACTTAATCCTAACACAAAACACAAAAAAAATTGTAGAGTACTTGATGATACCATCTTATGACATGACTGATTTTAAAATGCTCTATAAGGTGGTTGATCCACTTCTCCATGGTATTTTGATATTTATGCATATCTCCATGATAATACTCTTCCACCTAACTTATTTCAAAACCAACATAAATCATTTATCTAATGAACATGTTGTTACATAATCTTTGGAATATTTTGTATCAAATAAGATATGATGGAACACTTTTACATTGCTTAAATTCTAAAGAATCTAACTTGGCCATTTGGGAAGTTTATGAGGGGATCTGTGGTGCACATTCTATTGGTATAGTCTTAGCCAAAAATATTTTGTGTGTAAGTTATTATTGGATTAAAATGGAATATAATTCATGTGCTTATATTAAAAATTACATAACTTTTCAAAAGCATGGTGACCTTATACGTATCCATTCACAAGCTTTATAGCCTATTACCATACCTTGGCCATTCTCCACATTGGGGTTATAACTTATTGGAAAAATCAATCCCAATTCATCTGATGGTCAAAAACAAATTATTACCACCACCAAGTACTTTACCAAGTGGGTTGAGGCAATTCCCCTTAAATATGTTACCAGAAATAATCTCTAAGTTCATTCTAAACCACATTGTCTACTAATTTGGTATCCTTTCCACTATTATTTATGATAATGGAACATCATTCAAAAATAAATAAGTCAAATATATTTTCATTACTATCACATAAAGCACAAATGGTCCAATTCATACTACCTATAAATAAATGGACAAGCTGAGGAAAAAAATAAAATAATTCTCTGAATACTTAAATGATTTATCAATGAAATTAGTTGTGACTAGCACACACAACTTTATCCCACCCTTTATCATACCACACTAGCATTCATACATCCACATGGGTAACCCCTTATTCTCTTTTTTATGACAATGAGTCTATTCTACCCATTGAAGTTGAGATTCCATCTTTGTGTATATCCATACAATGAATCATTAACGAATAATCTTATCACACTTCATGCCTTAGTAAAATTGATCTTCTAGATGAGAAATGACTTAATATCTTAAACCATTTATAAGTATACCACAATATCCTCTATCATAAATATAATAAATGGATAAAATATAGGGAGTTCAAAATTAGAGATCTTATTCTAAAGAAAAAACAATAGAATACCAATGCTAAAAGGAAAAAGAAAGAAAAATTTGAACCCAATTGGTTGGGCCTATATATCATTATTACCAAATATGGATTAGGAGCTTACAAGTTAGCCGCAAAATATGAATAGGATATTGATGAACCTATGAACATCATTCACCTTAAGATATTTTATGCTTAACTTATTCTACATGTTTATATATTAGCTATCAAAAAACAAAAAAAATAAAAAAAATAGAGAAAAATCAAAAGCCAAAAAAGTTAAAAAAATGAGAAAAAGAAAAAATCTAGTTTATCCATAAGTGAAATCTAGTTTACTGGTGCTTTGGGCAAGTACCATGGTGAAAACTAGGTTTTTGGCACCATGCATAATACATTATCTATATTCACCCTAGTTACTTGGGGGCATCTCGTATCAGTCATCTATTGTATATTTCCACATTGTCCTTTGTCACTTGTTTCATCACCCATTCCATAGAATTTTAGCTCAGGGTTTGATCCTTATATTTGTATATTTGTGTCCTTGCTCATGATAAATGAATGCATTAAATATAACCATCTTTATCACATTTATTTACACACATATTAAATTGAGACATTCAAAATACAAACAACACTTACTATAAACATGTCTACTTTCGTAGATAGCTTCCAAACTCACTCATTCACTCATATTTATTGAGAGGGACAATCATGCATCTATTTATCAGGAACTAAATGATTCATCACTTAACTCATTTTATATTTACTTCCCATATTGGGAGAACTACATTTGGCCTGATATCCCCACATGGACTTTATCGAGGGTGGATTGTGTAGGTAGTACTTAGAGACATGAGGTGTCTAGGGTCAGCTTAGCCACCATCATCCCTATCATCCATTCCCCTAAGCATGGTTTATTTTTCCATCCATGTACTCATTTTCCTAGTTCCTCATCAAGTTTTCAAATATTATCATGGATCTTGTCTATTACATGTCTCAGCCTTATCTTATAATTTTAAGTCTTTTATTACATCTTTTAGGTGTCGATTACTTTTGTGTTTTCACCTACATTTTATTTCCTTTTTTATTATTTTACTTTATCCATCTTTGGTTATTTTATCTCAAATATTATTTCCCAAATTCAATGTGTGTGTGTGTGTGTGTGTGTGTGTGTGTGTGTGTGTGTGTGTGTGTGTGTGTGTGTGTGTGTGTGTGTGTGTGTGTGTGTGTGTGTGTGTGTGTGTGTGTGTGTGTGTGTGTGTGTGTGTGTGTGTGTGTGTGTGTGTGTGCACGCACACACACACACACGTGTGTGTGCACGCATGCACATGCATGTTGGTTATTTTGATTAATCCTCTTATCCTTAACCATTTTGGTTACTTCACTTTATTTTATTCCTTAACCATTATTATTTATCAAATCCTATTACCTTAACCATTCTTGGTTATTTTTCTTACATCTCATTATTTCAACTTATTTTGGTTCTTTTATTTAAACTTTTTTGTCTTAAATCATTTTTTTGATATATTTTTTATTTTATTTGTCTTAAATCATTTATCTTTATAAGTTCTTTGCCTTATTTGCCTTTTTATGTGAACTTTTTCTTTTCAAAATTTTGTATTCATTTTCAAAGTCTTGTTCTCAAAATAATTTTGTGTATTATAATCTAGTGAATTCATATCACATGATGCACTGTATATTATACATCTTGAAATTTGACTTATTTTAATTGATTATGTGTGTCAATATTATTTTATGTATTACATTATAATGTGGTTATGATTTATCCATATCATGATGCAGTTTTTTTTTCACAAATTATTAATTTTAAGTCTTTATGCATAAAACACAAACATTTATTATGGTTATTTTATATCATTGGTGATATTTTATTTTAAGCTACATTAAAATTCATGCTGCTCAATCCTTATTCATGTTGAAATGACAATGTAAAGTAGAACTAAACACAAGGCAGTTATCTAATACACTATCCATGCATCCATAAAAACCATACATTGAATTTTATATACCATAATCAATGTTGAACATGATTAACATGTGTTATTATCACCCCAAAAGCAAGAAATTTAATTACCACCCATACCATGTCTATCCATCTATACCATAAAACATACATAAAAAAATAATAAATAGTCTATAAGGTCCATCACAACAAAATAATCAAGTCTAATAGCCAAAATGAATCATGTGTGTGTGTGTGTGTGTGTGTGTGTGTGAGAGAGAGAGAGAGAGAGAGAGAGAGAGAGAGAGAGAGAGAGAGAGAGAGAGAGAGAGAGAGAGAGAGAGAGAGAGAGAGAGAGAGAGAGAGTATCAAATGTCTTTATACACTTGGTATATCTCAAAAATACATATACATTGATAAATCATGCTCAAGGCATATCAAGCCTCTTCCTAACCCTTAGATGAGGCATCTATCATTGTAATAGGCTTATAACACTATGGTGTACTCCTTAAAGGACCCATGACCCATTGTGATCCATACTCCATAGATCTCTTTGACTCTCTAGCTTGTACTGACCTCCCTGACATGGATCTCTTGGTTGATTACTCCATGTATGATGGTGCTCATTATGATCATGAAATAAAATCCTTGCATAAACTCATGTAATATGTAACCTACTTCATTTCCCACATAACCCTATCCAAAATCACCAATTATCCCTTTCCTAATAATAATACCCTTAACTCTATTGAATCCACATGTGCACTATCCCTCTCATATTTATATCGATGTGCCACTACCGAGTCATTAGGTGTTTAGGTCTTTGTATCCTATGTCATAAGTCTAACTATTAATTCCATATCATCCCTCTCTAATATATCTATATCAATGTGTAATATATCCACCCCAATCTATAAGCATATGATGTTGGCTACTCTCAAAGTTAATTGATCACCCCTTCTCTACACATCACCCTATAATCTAGTAATCTCTTTGTGTAATCCAACAATATCTACATCTTGCACCTGAATCTCCTCATACAACTTGCCTATCAATTTATGATCCTCATATGACTGACCTAGACTTGATAGACCAATCCTATCTCCACTCTCTATGTGAATATCTAGTGTTACTCTCATTTTTGTATCACCTCCATCCTACTCTCTATCACTATAAATAATTACTAAAGGAGTCTCTTCTCCCCTAATAGTATCCTCTATAATATCTCTCATCTTTGTATCCACACCTTCCTCTTGTAACATCTCAACATCATGAAGTTATATCACCTCCACCTCTTCATCCCCTCTATCTATCTCCCCATCCCCACCTCCCACCCCTTTATCCTATCATAACCCTCCTAATCTTGGCTTTGAGTCTTGTTCCCCATGGTTTTATACCTAGGTTAGTTTTCAATATTTGTTTCCAAGTACATGGAGGAGCATATGGTATGGTGAGTCTAATAATATGCTACTTGTCCCACTACTCTACATATCCATACACCAACCACACATCAATCACATCCCTCATATCAAATTGTGTCACTATCTGAAAGTGTGTCTAATTGTGCTTAGAAATCTTGGGATAAATAGAAATACCCCACTATGCTCTCTCTCTTACCAAATATGAAAACACATGTGACCATGTTAGAATGTTTTGTCTCTAGATAAATTATTTTATAACCCTGTCAGGATGGTATATTTTAATGATGTAGTCATGATTGCCCATGATGTAGTAGTATGCCATCATATAGTCCATATATAGCTTATCCTATGCCCAATGAAAGTCTATCTCTTGATATGACCTCCAAGTAATTTGATCCTCACCCACCTCATCCAAGGATCTCTTATAAAACTTCAAATCTCCTAAGTGTAGCCTCTGTGTACCTATGATCACATGTTAGTCATACACAATCATCTCATCCTCTAATATGGTGCTCATGTGACCAATTGGCTACTCCATCATAATATTCTCTAATACTAAACTTGATAAGTGGAAGGACCTACCTCCCTCCTATATAAATACACTACAAGATGAAAATCACTATAGAAATGTGATAGTAAACATGTCCCCTGTGTGAACCTCTCTCCCATCTCCATCATATTGCCAATGACATCTAGTAAACCATAACACACAATCTACCACTCTTGTGGAGTACCATGATTCCACTAACAACAAATATGAGCATAACTGTCAATTAATATAAACCTAAAGCCATACATATATCTATATCTAATCTCACAATTGGAATCAATCCCTCACTAAATATCCTATAGAGAGTAGTCTCTTATGATCCCTATCCTTAGTGTACCTATGTCTCCCATATCAAGATCCTCAAGATCTTACATACATCCTTCAAGGTCATAGTCATCTCACCTATTGATAGGTAAGATGTTATCACCTTGCTATGCCATCTCTCAACCAATATAATCAAAAAATCCCTATCATCTTAGATCTCTAGAATCCAATCTATGTATCATAATCATGTCAACTCCTGTACCCCAAACTCATACTTAGTAAACCTCATAATGTATGCTAACACTCTCAACTTTTACTCCCATTTTTCTAATACTAGTAATACCTCCTATGAAAATTATACATAATAACACACTATTAATCTCACAAATCAACATAAATATGTCTAAATCATCAACACATTCATTCATTTCATTTTATTTCTAGTCTACCATAACTGCATGTCCATATATATGCTAAATAAATCCCTTCTAAAAAACCCTAACATTTTTACAACCTATTTTACTGATTTCATAACTCAAATTGATGTTTTCCCCATTAACATATTTAATTTCATAATTCTCATGAATTCAGTACTCATTTTAGTAATTTCTCTATCCATTTGAATAATTTTGAAACCATGTATTGTAATTTTACATTTAACCCATCCTAATTGCTCCCTAATAATTTCACTTTCCTACTTGATGATTTCATTGATCATTTTTATGATTTTGTAATCATGAATTTTAAATTCTTTAATATCTTAAATAATGTCTACCTAATTATTTTTATACTCTATTAAAAGTTTTCACTACCCTATTTGATAATTTCATGATTGCACTTGATGATTTTACAAATTTTGTTACCAAAATCACAATTATGACAATTAATTTTTTTTTAAACCCAACTTTACACTACAATAAATGCATTAAAATCATTTATATGAGGTTTAAAATTGCACTTACTAGAAGATAGTTCCTCTCAGGTCTCTAATGTATCCTCATGCACTCATTGTGGTGTAGGTGAGCGAGGATATGATCCATTTTTCTCTATACACTTAAAGCCAAATCACACAATAATAATTTTCTTCATAAATCACTATAGAAATCATATTTTACAATTTAATTTTTAATTCCCCCTTCCTCTACTTATACCCTACCCCTTCCAATTCAAATATTTTCCCTCCAAATCCTCATTTCCACATTTTTCATCTATTTTTCTTCAAATTTATGGACAATCTTCATAAAATCATTTTAAATCTATATCAAATACTTGTAATTATCACTTTTGTAAATATTTATTTAAATTATAACATCTATATTTCCCATTTTTTAATCCATAGTTTACCATCTATATTATCTGAGTCCTGAGCACTAATCAAGTGTGTAGTCTTAGAATGGTAAATATTCTTTTTCCAATCATTTATCTAGTTTTCATAACTAGGGGTAACTTATTTACACATGCCTTATTTATGCAAATTTAATATTAGTTATAGTAATTTAATTTCTTAACAGTCTTCATCACTTCATCATTTTTCCTTCTTCATTCATTTCAAGAATTCATCTACCTTCCCGCATGAACACTCAAGGGGGCATCATCACATTCATTTTCATTCATCTAGGGCAACTATTTCTTCTCAATCATCAATCCTCTACTTCCTCTACTATTCTTTGAAATAATATTAATTTACAATACCATTTCAAAGAGGGTAAAATGTAAACACCTAAATTTCATTTAGTGTTGAGATGCACCTATTAACAATAATTCTTATTCAACAATTTTGAATTCAAATTGATGTTATTTCCATCATTTAAATAATTGAATAATTTAAATTTAAGCAATTATGCACACTTGTAATCCAAATTTAATTAATAAATTAATATTTTACACCTCATATAAACATCCTTCACCTTTATCTTCCTCACATTCTCACTCACCCAACCAATCCCTTAACTTCATCAATTACCCTTGACTCACCCCTTGACTTGTCAAACAACTTGACCCATTCTTGGTGACTTGGCTTAACCAAGACCCCATATCTCTCAACCATTTGAATTGGTCATCATCCTCGAGGGTGAGGACTCATTCTCCACCATAGATTATTTGGATAATTTTAACTATTAAAATAATCCTCCATAGTTCAATATGTCTTAAAAAAACTATAAATAGGCATGTAGGCCATCACTTTCATCCATAAAACTTCAGGCTAACAAAGTGATATCAAATTTTCAAGTGAATCCAAAGTGAATCAAATCCATCAAGAGTGAATTTACTTATCAAAATTATACCCATTCCCCATTTACATTGGAGAAAGGATTGAACATCCACATTTCACATAAAGAACAAATCTATCATTCAGTGGATAATGGAGAAGGTGATAAACTTTGCATGTGTTTGTAAGTAGTTATCTTACTATTTTAATTTCTTATTTTTATTATTTCTTTTTCTTGAGATTGTTTGATTTTAGTTTATGATTAAGATCATTTTATTTATTATTTTAGTTGCATCTAGATTTCCTTCATATAGTTTGACTTGGATAACATAGCCTATAAATCAAAAAATAATCCTAGGCTGATTTAAGAGTCAAGGATTATCAATACGGGAACCCTAGACAAGCACAAAAACATGGTGGTTGGGCCTAAATACAATAATAAATAGTTGAAATTATTGAAGAAGATGTTTTTTTAGCTATCAAGATATCATAGCATAGAGCTACAATGACCTGAAGATATTCAATCCTCATATTATTCCCCTAAAAACTGATTAGATATCCTTCAAGAAACATCAAAGTCTAGTAAATCTAGTCCTAGAATTATTCATTCTAAAATAAATTTAGAAGATGGTATTAGCTGAAATTATCTTCCTTGTGTGACATTCAACTTGGGTGGACAACCTAGCACTTGTGAGGAAGAAAAATAGAGAAATCCATCTTTGTGTAGATTTCACAAATATCAATTGTGAATAAAATAATGACAACTATCCCTTACCTTCACTCGATGAAGTCATTCAACAAGTCAGTGGTTCAAATATGATGTCTTTTCTATACGAATTATTGGGTTAAAACAAATTCTTAATGGACAAAGTAAACAAAGATAAAATAATAGTCACTACCAAGTGGGACACCTACAAATAAAATAAAATGGCATTTGGTTTACTTAATGTTGGTGCCACATTTTAAAGGGCTATGGACATCTCTTTTAAAGGCCTAATTGGTGAGTGCATAGTAGTATACATGAAAGATCTGATTGTATTTTTTAAATGTAAATCAGATCACTTTAGTCATCTAAAGAAGGTCTTTAGACAATGAAAAAGGTTTGGAATATCTCTCAACCCCAAAAAATGTGTATTATGTGTGATACAAGGTAAGATTCTAGGCCATATTATCACCAAATAAGGTATGTCAATTTATCCCGAATAAGCTAGGGATAATTCTAACATTTAGCTACCAAATAGTATAAAAGAGTTGAAATCAATTTTTTATAAGATAAATTTTGTATGAAAATTTATTTATAGTTTCCCTAAAATAGATAAATAGTTGAATGCCATGTTAAAATAAGGAGCTAAGATAGAATGGGATACTTCTTCTAAGAAGATGTTTCAAGAGATAAAGAATGCAATTATTCAAGCTCCTATGTTGGTTAGCCTAGATTATGATAAGGATTTTTATCTTTACTCTTTCACTTTTGATCACATGATTGTATTTATTTTAACACAAAAAATTTAAGCTGGAGAGAACCTTATAGCCTTTATGAGCACATATTTTAAAGAGGCTAAATTGAAATACTCTAGACTAGATAAAAAACCTATGCATTGGTAAAATTACTCACAAAGTTTCATCATATATATTAAGGCATAGAGTACATGACATAGTTATAAACTTCACAGTCAAGAAACTACTAGGACAAAATAAGCTAGGTGAAATAAAAGGGCATTGGATTACTAAGCTTTAGGAATATGACATTGAAGTAAAACTTGCAAAATTGGTATGTGGTCAAGGTTTGTCCAAATTAATTTTAGAAGTGGATGCAAAAATATCCATTATATAATTTAATGAATCTAAACTTTAGTGTGGTCTATGGTATGATTTAATTTTTCATTATTGTTCTATGGAAAGTTACTAACCCATTTTGACAAAACAAAAAGAATAGTAATTAGACTAAAATTTGTACACTATATGTTACAAAGAGAAGTGTTGCACTAAAAAAATCATGAAGGGATTTAATTGAGATGTTTGTTTGAGAAAGAAGAAATTGGAGTGATGAACTCATTTCATGATAAGTTGATAAGTTTCCATCCCTTTGGTAATGTCATTACACATATAATTCTCAGAGATGGTTACTATTGGCTAAAATTATTCAAATATGCTTATACACATGTAAGGATTTTTCCTTCATGCCAAATTTTTGATCAAATATAAATTCATGATCATAGCTGATGCAACCAATGAGAATAATGTAGTGTTTCCCCATAGGGGTTAGAATTCATTACAGCCATGAATCCTAATTCATCAATTGGTCACAATTTCATTCTCACCTCTACTAATTATTGTATAAGAAGGACCAAAGATAAATACATAATATATAGTACAACTGAAGAAGTTATTGTATTCCTAGAAGAATACATTTTAGATTGATCTGGGTATCTTATAACACTCATTTATGACAATGGACTAGCCTTTCAATCAAATGAATTAACTGAGTGGGAATATCAAAAAGGAATCACATTGAAATTATCCTCAAACTATTATTCTCAAGGAAATGGTTTGGCATAATCCACCAATAATAATTTACTTATTTCATAAAGAAAGAAATCAACCAAAACACCTATAATTGGCATGTGTTACTCAAACATGTTTTATTGATTGATAGAATAAGGCATAAAACAAGTGAAAATAGTTCCCAATTTTCCCAATGCAACTCAAAAAAACCACTTTCAGTTTATACAATAATACATGGAAGCATATCCAAGAAATAAATCTATATTATTGGATGTAATCTAATTAAAATATTGAAGAGATGAATCTTTTAAAATACTTAACAAATATCAAGTAGATGTGAAGAGATGGTTTGAAAAAAATAAAAAGTGAAATCCTTTTATGTTTTATACTTGTCTTATTATGGGATAAAGCATATGGGAAAATAGTTCAACATTCTAAGTTCTATCCTTTATGGATTGGTACTTACTAAATATATAAGATTTTGAGATATAATGCATTAAAATTGAGAAATTTTCAAGGTAAGGACCTACCACTTCCAATTAATGGATAGTACTTGAAGCATTACTTCATGGTTACTCTATTTGATGTTGTTTTTGAGTGAAGATATCAATGTTCTTTTGTATATATATTTTATATATAGTTCCTATTTTGTAGCTAGTGTTTCATACTTTGTTTCTTGCTTTAGTATAGTTTGATTTTATTATTATTTTTTGTTTTAGCTTGTTTCATGTGTTGTTGTTTTTCCCTCCCCAAATTGTATAAAGTTAGCTTGTTTATTTTTACCCTTTGGTGGTATATAGTATGCATTTCAAAAATTTATTTGAGTCATTCACATGTTTATTATGAGAATTCAGGTGTTGAGAGGGTAGTCTTTAACATTTTTAAATTTAGACAATAAAACTTTAATGATTATAAAAATTGTATAAAATGATATGTTAAAGTAATTTTGTGTCCTTATGCTTACATGGGTGAGGAACTTCAAATGGTTAACAATAAAGTATGAGAGTTTTCATTTATTTAAAAATTATAATGTGAATCATCCTTGAATAGTTACATAAGATACTACAATTTTCTTTATTTATTTTCAAAATTTGAAGTCTTGTGATTCAACATAGAATGTGTGAATTTTAGAAATGTTTCATTTTCTTGTTAAATCCATCAAATTTCACTTAATTTAACATTTGAAGAAAAGATACAAAATTTAAACCCTAAATTGATTTTAACTTTGTATTAATAGTTATGAATTTTTGGAGTCTATCATTACACCCATGGATTGGTCCTCAACCCTTAATAGACTAAACAATCAAATATTTTCAAAATAAATAAATCAAAAGGAAATTTTAAAAATATAAAATATAAATTCTTTCCTCTAAAGGGTGATCTAGGAAATCTCCATCACATGTTTTCTTACCTAATTGGAAATGGAATAAGGCTATGAGTGGGACTATAGGTATCTTTGGGATCATAGGAATCCAAAAAGGGAGGTTAGTATAGTGTTAGTTTAATTTAAAAAAATCAAATAAACACATTAACACTTACACTCCTATCTTAGATACTAGGGAGAGCTTAGTAACAAGAGAAAAATAAAATCACAACTAAAACATGAAAGACAATACCTATTTTACCTTATTGGGAGATCCAAATTCTTTGTTGAGTGAATTTCTCAGCTTGTACATCAAGAATTCTTTGGAAAATGAAGCTTTTTGGCTCCTTATATCCTTGGCATAGTTGTCTTTGATGTGGATTGATGTTGCTTTGGATTAAGATTTTGGCATTATAAAACTATTGTAAAGCTTGTCTCTCTCTAAATTAGACTTATAATTTTGACTTATGAGAGCTTAGAAATGAAGAGGTATGGCCTTTTATTTATAGCCTTTAGAATTGACTCTCTCCCAATGTGAGTTAGGATTAAGTTAAGGATTGAAATGAGTTTAATATAAATCTAGGTAAGTTAAATCTAACCCCAGTAGAGTTAATAGTTGTCAAGTAATTATGATTTTCAATTAATAGGAATGATTATCAAAATTAGATATTTTAGGATATTTTAAAAGAGATTGAAAATTCATAAAGTCAATGATGAAAGGCTAGGATATATTGAATTTTTTATTTTCCTTTTTTAGATAATAATTAATTTCAAATGGATTATTTAACTAGGAATTTAATCTTTTTTAATTAGATAATTGATTATGATTAGCCTTTTATCTCTTTCAAGATTTGATTTCAGTGTGCAAGTGACCCACTTAATAGGTCAATAGTCCAAGGCCAAATTGATAGTTGTTATGCTACAAAGTGATTAAGGATGAATATGTGAGAGGTTATTGTTATATATGATAGAATACCCCAATTAGGATTGCCTAAAATGATTATAATATTTTAAAAATGATGAAAAAGTAAATTTTGGATGTTCATTGATTCATAAGCTTAATTTTTAAAGGTTGGTAGGAATCAGTTTGAAGTCTAGTTAAAGGCTAGTTATGGCTAGTTTTAGGTGTTTATAGTTTTCCTCTATTTGAGAAGATGTTGCAAGATATAGGCACAATAACATATTTTCAAAGAATTAAACATGTCATTAAGAAATGAAGAAGGTAATGATTGAATAAGAAGCTCCAAATAATGTTTGGGAATCCTATACTGATGCCCCCTCGAGGGAATGGCCAACACATACTATTGGTGGATGGTCCCTCGAAAATAAGTAAGAAGAAGAATGAAATTAACCCATGGGTGAGTTTAATCCAATCGAGATAATTCTGGCATGCATTGATTTAAAAAAAATTGATTTCTCTAAAAGTATTTATAATCAGTAATAAATTTTGATACATTGATTTGCCTAAAAAAAATTATAATTAGTGACCTAGGCATACACCCCAGTTAGGGTGAATGAGTCAAAATAATGATTTACCCACAGGTAGTTATAATCATTAAGATGACCTAGGTTGAATAATGATATTTTATTGTGCCCTAGTAGAGTATATTTACATGTATAACTCAAGGATATAAGCTATCATACATATTAAATATGATCAGGTGCAAATGTAGATGTGATGGTCTAATGACTAAAAGAGCCACAAACTAGGCACATGAAGATGAGCAAAGTGATGAAAGAGATGAATAGAAGAATATTAATTGATTAATTTAAATGATTTAATTGTACCTACAAATGTAGATATCCTCATCCTCATTAACATTGATACAATGAGAATGATCAATGGGTTGATTTGATTAAGGAGGGTGGGAAGATTTGCCAAGGTTACCAAGGAGATGTTTTTATGGCTCCATTGCTTTTAAGACTTCCCAAGATAATTTTAATTATAAAACATGATGTTATGCATCATGATATAAAACACCATTAGAACATAGCCAAAATGTGCATAAATACTGACTCTTGATCCAATAAACTATCAAAAATAATGCACTAATGATAAAAACCATGATGACAATGTTGATGTATGAATATGGATAGACTCAAGAATAATTCACAAGGAATTACCAAATTAATGAATATATACTAAGTTGAGTCACAAAAATGAAAGAAAACAAATAGATAAATAACTAAGAAAACAAAAAATAGAAAAATGCAAATAAAAGGAAATAAAAAGCATCCTATCATCAACCAAGTCAATATCTACACATGATGGCTCAATAGAATGATAAATGGGTGGTACCCCAAAGTAAGGATATATGTAAAAGGAAATATCACACCCCTAATGGCACTGGAATGGTTTGGAATTAATAATGGATTTACCCCAGTAGGGTGGATTGAGGATTACTGACTAGGTTTAAATAGGACACATGTTTTTAGCTTTTGATTTTTTTTTATTTTTTTTTTTGTAATTTTCCAAGTATCTCAACTTGATTGAGGATTATGAGGCATAGATAGGTCCAACTCATAAAATGATGAGAGTGTGGCCTATGTTGCTTGAAAAATGGTGAGAGTGTATGAAAAAAGGGGGCTGAGTTGACTTCAACATGAATAGATCATGGCCTACATAGTCCCATTAGGACCTTAAGTCATAGTAGTTATTCTAACACAAAAGGTGGGGAGATCTAACCAATTAACAAAAAATTATCAAATTGAGTAAAATGTCAAGGAAAATGATAATAGTAATGGCAAGATGATGTGGCAATGCATGGTAAAGGTGTTGTTTTTAATTTTCCCACAGGTGGTTATAATTAAGAAATAATGACATAGGTTTATGATACTAATTTTCCCATATATTGTTACAATTAGTAACACAAGGTGGGATACTAATTTTCCCATAGGTGGTTATAATTAGTGGTACTAATCAAATGTAAATAAATGATAACTTGCTAGATCGACTATCACACTACTTTCATAGACTACCATTTAAAAATGAAAATTTAAAACTATTAAAACTTGATCAGAATCTCCTTGTAGAAGGTGCACTAAGAACCAAAGGAATCGAGATCAAAAGAGTTGGGTAGGGTGGCTAAAAATAGGCTTTAGCCAATAGTAAAAATATGGTAAAATGACATATGGCATGAAATTATTTAAGTATGGTGATGCTATGAAAATTAGATACAATGGTAAGAGGGTTATCCCCAAATGATAAGGTAAGGTAAATGGTAGGGTATGAAACAATAAGAAGGTAAATGGTAAATAAAATATATGGTTTTTGATAATGGTAAATGAAAATGGCAAGGTAAATGGTCTTGGCAAGGCAAATGGTAAATGGAAATGGCATGGTTTTTGGCCAAGGTATATAATTCTATTGTTCTTGTTTATGTGAAGATGCACATCTTGATCAACATATGATATAATTATAATAGTTAATTATGTAAATTTCTAGCCTGCACCTCATCTAGATAACTATTTTGTCAAGAATGTGCTACAAATTTGGACTCCAATTTTTTTTTGATCTTCATTAGTCATTGATTTTGTTTCCTTCAGATGTCAAGACAATATGTCTTTGTATCCTCTACAAAGGAAAGTGCATCTAGGTATGATAAATAATAATAAATATCAGATGAGAGGTCTATTATTTAGGCCTGAGAGTAGCTACCATTTGATTATGTTATAAACTAGAAATATAATGATATTATCTTTGATAATGTCTTCATCAAGAAGTGAAGAGCTATTGTGCTTAGCTATTGGTGCCTCAATGAGGTTTTCACTAATGAAGTTGTCTTTATTATACCTATCACCTCAAAAAAGGTTTCATAAAGGAATGTTGAATTTTAAATTTGATTGTATTTTGGCACCTTTGAAAAGGTTTCATTAAAAGATGTTGAATTTAGATTTTAATTATCCCCTAGTGCCTCCAAAAATGTTTTACTAAGAGATTATTTTACTTATGCATGACTATGGTCTTGGCCCCCTGATATTCTACAATTGATATGATTCCATGGATGCAATTAAATAAGGTGTTATTCTATTGATCCAAATCAACATTTGTGAGAGGTGGAATGTTAATATAATGGTTAGGTTGGTTGGTGGTAATGGCATTTAGAATGGTAATGGAATAGGAAGAGGTAACACAATCCTCATAGAAGATACTAGGATAACTTATGTTGAAATTGAATTAATCATCCTAAAAAACCATATAAGGATCACAAATGTATTTAAATTGATCTACAAGTCATGTATAACCAATATTATAACAACCACAAATGTATTCTGATTCTAAAGCTAATTTTGACTCAAGGGACTCTAAATTCGATGTTGAGACTAGCATTGATTCTAATTCCAATGCTAAATCTGATGTTGGTTAAATAATATAACATAACTTCAATGTTAATTCTTCATCTGGTGTGGATGCTAGAATAATGATGTCTTGTTTCATGTTTGGTATTGGATAAGTAATGCCCTGTGATGGCATAGTGGGCTCCATAGAGAATTTTGTCAAAGTTAGACTCCTCAAAAAGGGTAAAAGGTCAAGTTAAAACTCCATAAATATTTTCTTGTCAAAGGGAGGCTCTTTAAAAATAGGCATATGATCAAAATAATGATTTACCCATAGGCAGTTATAATCATTAAGAAATGACTCAGCAAAGATTGGCTTGTTAGAGTGAGACTCTTCAATAATAGTTAAAGTATCAAAAGGTGATTCATCATAGGTCAAATCATAAAAAATAGGTATTTCAATAAAAACGTCATGGATTGATTGGTTCTCTTGGTCTTAGTTTACAAGTAGTTATAAAATACTAGTTTTGAGCATATCATGGTCTTTGAATGATTGGCTTAGTTGGAAAGGTATTGATTAGATAAGTTATGAATCAAAGATTGGTATGGGTTGTATAAAGTATGGGAAGGTTGGAAATGGGTGAATAATTTTAAATGGATGGGTAATGATAGGATTAATAAAGGTTGGTTATCAGTCAAGGATGGTAACTATGACTTGTCTAGTTATGTTTGCACAACTTTGTTGGGAAAAGAAGCTACCATAAATGGAAGGGCCTAAAATGTTAATGGTAGGTCATTTTTAATCTTATTTTCTTACACAAGCCAAAGGATGAAAGCTTGGTATTTAAATGGTATGGAATTATGAATCTTGGTTGATTACACAAGCCAAAGGATGAGGTCCTATAATGGTAATGGTAAGGTGTTGTGAACCTTGGTTTCTCAAACAAGCTAAAGGATGAGGTCCTAGAATAGAAATGGTAGGGCATTACAAAGATTGGTTTCTCACACAAGACAAAGGATAAGGTACTAGTATGGTAATCCTTGGACACTATAGAGTTTGGTTGCTCATGCAATCTAAAGTAGGGTTAATGGTATAAGTGGGGGATCAGATGCTATAAATAGTGATATGGTAAATATTATACGTCAATCAACCCAAAAAAGGTATCACCACATATTACTCTTGAGGATCATAGATTTGTTCCCCAGATTGAGTATTTTAAGGAGGATATGGATCCATCTTGAAATCAACATCATCCCAATAGGGGTTTTGAACAAAGTCATCATATGTGACCACATTATCACAACCTAAATTATACATGGCTCCACTATGAGTTTAATGAGACATATCTAAGTCAAAGATGCCTTTTTTGTAAAAATTCCTAGAGCTATACAAACTATAAAAAATAATGACCAAAGGAAAAATGGTCCAAAAATAATCTAACTTGGTCTAGGGGTGGAGTTGTATGTCTAAAAATGGTCTATGCTAAGACTTGATCTATAAAATTCTAACGTTAAATGTCTTAAATAAATGGTCAAGTGGATGAAATAAAACTGGCATGCCAAACTCTAGGTACAAAGTATTTCAAACAATTATAATCTAAGAAAACAAAATTTGATAGCTTTTTTGGCTAAACAAGGCACATAATCTAGGCTCACAATAGGCATATTCTAGGTCTTTTGGGAAAGGCACAAAAGCTACACTTTAAACAAAACAAGGTATGATATTTTAATCTAACAAATTTGAAACACTTTGACATAAAATAGGCACTTAGATTTAAACATGCACATGGTCAATTAGTATAAGGCATGAAACAAAAGACATATGTAAGATAGGTTATTTCTCCCAAATCTATGCACACATAATAGATTTCAAATTGAATAAATAATTAACCTAATTTACACAATTCAAAAGATAAAGATCAATGTCTAGGCAAAAATTTCACAAGGCATAGGCAAAAATCAATCAATGTTTGGATTTTAACTTATCAAGGTTTAATTAAAATCTCAACTCAAAAAAATAGGCTTCCTCAAAATAAACAACAAACTAAACAAGAATGAATGACATAACATCACTAGGTAAAGATCTAAAAGGCACACATGACTTTGGTTTTGAAATGGGAATTTTGGACACAAGGTAAACAAGTCTTTGAAATAATTAAAGTAGTGTAACAATGTTATTGTGCTCTAAAATGTAATCAATGGTAAGGCATAAAAACTTGAAATAAATTTGGAAACGTAATGTTTGCCTTTCCAATCAAGTGACACACACATAAACATTTGTCAAAATATTAAGGCAAAGGTATGATGTCAAATGGGAAGCATAATACCTCCTCAAATAATGGAGTGATGCATACACAAGTCTCATTTTTGATGTGGTATATAAAAAAACAAAAATAGATAGCTTAGAATCAAAACAATGTAAGAAAGGATAAAAATCACATAAACACCTAAGTGTAATGTCCTAGATCCTAAAACTGACACGGTTGCATAATATTGTCAAATTATATCAATATAATCACTCTTGGGAGGATTTTAAGTGTTGATCCAAAAATAAAAGAACATGAAAAGTAGGGTTTTTAGGCTCCTTCTTCTATGAAGAGTTTGTACTATGACATGGAACTTCAGGATACTTGCCTTGCATCAATAGTATATTCATAGTAAGTGGGGTTATTATAAAACTAAATTTTCATGAATTTCTAGATGGTCCTAAGTGTGGCAAACACAAGAGATGATCATGTTAATTAGGTACACATAAACCAGCTTGTTATGAAAAGGTCTTGTCATTTTCACAACCACTACATCCATCACTTTCTCAATGTAGTGCGATGTTTGAGTTGCCCATATGGTATAAGATGGAGTACCACTAATGGATCTTATTTTATTACTCAAAATAAGTGTCCCAATGGGTTACACTCAATTTATATACCCCACCATAGAGTGGGGTTAAAACAATTTAAAGAGATGAATTCCTAGGTCAATGCTTCCCTAGAGAACCCATGAGGAGACAATGAAATCTTGCTCACAAGTCAAAATGCATCAAAATAAAAAGACAAGTGAAAAGACTTTAGGGTCACGTTTGGATCACCCAAAATATATATATTTGGGGAGGGCCTTAAATATATTATTTATACACTTTTGTATTAAATCAATCAAGGTAAATAATGAGCACTTTTGGTCACCCAAGTTCCTTGAAGGGGATAGGGGGGAGCATACATGCATCAATCATTTTGCTAAAATAAACAACTTCAACAAATAAACAATGAAAATGAAACTCTTAAGAGCATTTATCTAGTATGTGAATTCATTTTAATCACCAAAATGAGATGTTTTGTCAAGTTTAAGCCCCTTGGCACTTGTTTAAAAACTTGCAAAACTTTGAAAATATATAAGGCATGAAAATGAACTAGGTTCAGACAAAGTGTGCAAGATTTAACCACATTCAAACTTGGATTTTTTCCACCTTAAGACCTATAATTGTTTGAGGGTTTTTTTCCTACTTAAAATCCCAAAAGTGAATGAGAAAATAAGATTTCAAAATTTGCTCTTGGATTTCTCTATTTTTCTATCTTAGAGATCGACGTTAGTCCACACAAGGATTGATGCCAATCTATAGGGATCGATGTTGGTCAATCAAAAGGGGTAAATGTCAATCTATAGAGGTTATGTCATTTCCTAAAAATATAGAAAAACATAATATGGATTTCAAAAAAAAAAAGTCTATTAGCAAAATAAGAATAAAAACCAAATAGCTCTCTAGATCTTGTAAGAAAATGGTTAAATAGACAACACTTAGGTCACAAAACACAAAATAAATATTAGATAATTCAAGAAAAACTCATTAGTCATGTTTTTTCATGATTTATTATTCATATATGGGTTAACATTAGTTTGAGAAATATCAACATCAATCAGAATGAAATCAATGTCGATCTCTATGTAAACTGTGTCACTAAAAAATAAAATACATGAAAAATAAAGTTAAAACTCAAATTTTGAAGATTCTTAGGCATTCATTAGAAAAAATAAGAGATGCATATTAGTCTCCTTATTTTTATTGGATGCTTTGTCCCACTAGGTGTGCCATTTGTGATCATAAGAAACCAAAAAGGGAGGTTAGTATAGTGTTAGTTTTGTTGGGTGAATATTTTGTCACTAGCTAACTGAGGGAAAAATAGGTGTTTAAACCACATCATAGGGAGATTGATTGGCCAAAATATATAGGTTTACCATATCAAAATGGGACAAATCTCTCCTCTCATCAAGGGGAGGTTTCCTATAACTATAAGGTACTATATACTATAAATAAGCTAAAAATAACACTCAGGGTAGGATAACACCATCCATCTCTCTTTTTTTAGAGATGATATTTACAGACATAAGAGAATTCCTGGTTGATTATTGGAGGTACTTCTCTTCTTTTAGAAGTAATACTTAGTCAACTGCCAAATTCCTTCTTGGGTAGTAAAAGTAACTGGACGCAGTAACACAATAGGATGAAGTGTAGCATAAAGTCTCCATCTCAACTGCCAAAGAGTGAAATATATGAAGGACAATGGGGGCAAAAATTCATCCCAAGATCCTTTACATAGATATAGAAAACAACACACTAAAGACCATTGTGGTAACACAAAGTCTCTCCATAGTCAGCTTCAAGACACCTTCCTGATTACTTCCACTAGTTCTGCTTGTTAAATAAAATGGACAAGAATGCTTCTAGGAAATAGACATAAGAAAAAATTCTTAAATAACACAAGCCATTCCAACACAAAGTTTGAAAGGTCACTTGTTTTCTCATTCAAATAAATAAATATGATTAACAATCTGAGCTCAAAGTCTCAGGAAATGCATTTCACTTTGGGTAGAGTTTTGCTTCTATAATAAAGAGATCTCCCTTTCATAAAATGGGAGATTACAATATATAACATTCCAAGAAAGACTTAGGTGTTTGTTTTCATGAAAATGGCCCATGATAGATTGAATGCCTTGAATACCTATGATAGGGCCATTCTAGAAAAGGTCATCGGCCTTGACTTTGGTGTTTTGAATCACCTCAAATGTCTCCTCCTAAGCATGGGTTGTTTGGTCTTCTTTATGGTGCTTACACGGATGTCCATTCACCTTTACTTAATTTTAAAAAATAGGCCATGCCTTTAAATGTTCACGCTCTCTAATGTCTGCCTAGTGGACTGTTTCACCTATTGGAAATAACTCCCCTATAGATATTTTTGAATTTCTTGTAGCATTTTCTCTCTTCCTTGCCACGTTTTATCCTTCCTTGGTGATCTGAGCTCTCAGGATATCTTCTCACTTTATGTTGGCTCCTTTAGCTTCTTCTTCAGCTGGTCACTGAGTTTTTTCTTAGGTTTCATGCCATATTTGAAAATCAATGGTTATTTCATGACTTCTAAATTTGATGTCTGTGGGGACATCACTAGTCTTTGGTCACTTGAACCACTTTGAACCTTGAACCTTTGAACCTTTCAGAGTGCATCAGTTCAATGGTTCAATGGTTCAAAGTGGTTCACTGGTCAGTGGTTCAAAGCTTTGCAAAGGGCCACATTAGCTCTCTTTTTCTTATGTTGAACCATTCGATTGAACTATTCTTCTGGAATCTTCCACTTGAAACATCTTCTGAAATCTTCCACTTGAAATATTCTCTTGAACTTTGATCTTTTGAACTCTTTGAACTTGTTGAACCATTGAAGCCTTTGGACTTGGTTGAACCTTTGAACCTTATCTAGATCCTTTGAAGTGGCTGAACTTCCTTAAACTCTTTGAAGTGCTTAATTCTTTTTGAACCTTTGAACCTTTAAACCACTTTAAACCTTTCTAAGTTCAAAGGTTCAATGTTTCATTGGTTCAATGATTCATTCCAATTATTTAAAGCCTACCAATGAGTCTTTTGATTGAGCCTCGACATTGAACCATCCTTGAAATGCCTAAGTGTTAGGAACTTCTTTCTTGTGAAAGCCTGCCTGTTGAACCTATGAGTACTTTTAGCTGAAAAAGCTTGAATAATCAAATAAATTGAGTGCTCAAAACATTTTTTGAGAAGGGAAGAGATCATTTTGACCTATAAGACCAAAATAGTTGATATGTTATCCCAAAAAACAAGTGACAAATTTTGGGAACAACAGCTGGCTCTAGTTGGGGAACTTCCATCAATTGCAAAAACAATCAAAGGGAGTAGAATCTAGAATCTCAATGCCTTCATTTATGCCATTGGGTTATGAATTCATGCTACCCAAAAAGAAAGATGCAAAAAAAAAAAAAAACATAAAATAAACTAAAGACTATACATATGTATAAATGATCTTATCTGATACTTCAAGGATTGAAGTGCTTCAGATACTACCCATTGTGAGGTAGTGAAAATAATGTTTTATCTTGATATATCAGCAAGAAACCATTTTTTCCCTAGAATCGATGATTGGCAAATGGACCTCTCCACCAAGAATCAAATTATCTATGCATTCCTTTTGCTTCTCTCCTCTTGCTCCATAGCAAGACTAGATCTCTAATCCAAAAACCATGAATCCTTGCTCTCTTGCCAGAGAGTTTCTTTACCTGAATTTGATGCGTAGCAGTATGGTCCATTATCATAGTTCATTGCTCTTCTAGTCTAGTGAAGCACATGATTTGATTATCAGCATCAAACTCCTACCAATGGTTATCATTATCAGGTACACTTGATTTAAAGACCAGTTTGATAGTGTAACTATGCTCTTCAAAGTCTTTGTAAGGAACCATGAGGATTGTAGAGATAGCCAATGCATTAGCTCGATCATTGAACTCTCTGGACATTGCAAAGATACTAAAAGCATCAAAGCTTTCAATGCAGTCCCACACCAGATTGTGATAATGGCACAATCTCTCATTCTTGGTTTGATACAAGTTCCTCACCTAAAAAACCACTAGCTCAACATCTCCTTTGGCATGAAGGAGTTTAACCCCTTTGTCTTGAGCTGCCTTCAACCTGAGTAATAGAGATTCATACTCATCAATGTTGTTGGTGTTGCTAAACTATAACTTATATGAATAAGGAAAAATATCTCCTTATAGATATATTGTAACAATCCTAGCTCCAAAATTAGTACCATCAAATTCTAACATCCATACGCCACCAAAAACTTCTCCTTTCTCAAATTTTCCTTCGTTTGGAAGGGAGGGTCCTTCTGCACCTGCGCTATGCTTTATTAATTCTTTTGCTATTTCATCTAAATCAATTCCTAGATTACCACATATAGGAATTTCATCTACTAAAACATAAACATCCTCTATGGTCAAGAAGTAATTACCCACCCCTGAAGACTCAATCATAATTTGAGCTTCGGGGGCTGTCATTTGGGTGATAATGTACTTTGACTCCTTTTCAGGGAGTAACCTCTACATGACACCTTTGACAGGGATCCTTGATTTATACAGGTCAATACTTATTTTTCCACCAACATCCTTGAAAACATTTTGACCAAGAAGGATGCCATAGGAGGCTGGGATGTCGGCCACCAGGACTATCATCTTAATTTTTTTCTTGGAAAGGCTGCAAATGCAAACTGGGCGTCTTTGATTTGTCCTAACAAAGGGACTTATTTATTTTCCATGGAGAAGCATCTCCAAAATGCCTTGGTTAGTGTGAGACTAAGAGATTCTACCACTTTGGTAGGCATGACATTGTCAGATGCGCCTGAGTTGATGATGCAATTATTCAGTTGATGCCTGTTTATCAATAGGGAGACATAAAATGGTTCTGTCTTCCTAGGAGTAATAGGAGTAATGACAAGGTTATTTTGGGTGGATGTGGGAGTCACCTTTGGAATAACTGGTCTTACAGGCATGGTTTTATTTTTTACACATTGAACCAACTTATCCAATTGCTCAGGGTTGGATTGCAAGAATTTAAATTCAGACATTTGAATTTTGGTTTTCTTGACATGGTCTTTTATATCAAATGTCTGAAATGAATTAGGAATAGGGGAAGGTAGTTCATCCTTCTAGTTTTTAGGAGGGGTGGTACTGGTCTACAAATTTGAAGTAGAAGATGAAGGAAAACTTGTTATACTTACCTTTTTAGCGATCACTGGGTCCTTTGATTGAAAAGGCAGAGTGGTTCCCTGCTTAGCAATTAAAATTGCTAGTTGAGATCGCTCCTCTATTTTTTCCTTATCAGCTTGCTGGGCTGACTAGTTTTGGGACTGAGTGAATACAACGTATGATCCATCAAATGCTTCACCTTTACTTTTGGGTTCATCTTGGTAATTCAAGAAACCAATGTTGGAGTCACCAGCTGATTCATCTTGGTCTTCCACAAAGAGATCAACACCATCTTCCTAGTTCAACTCAGATTGGAAAGAAAAATTTGATTCTATTTCAAGGTATCCAACTATTGAGTTGGCTGGAGATGCTTCAATAGCAAGTTTTCCCTGAAGGGGAGGAAGATGATTTAGCTACCTTTGATTCTTGGCAGCATTGCCTTGGTATGACTAAATGGGGAATGTCCTCCTTGGTATATCTCAGTATGAAGGAGGAGCAGGCATCCCTTGTGCCATTTTCTTTCTGAGAGCTAGCAACTCATTTAACAAATTTTACACCATTGGATCAGTGGTGCCTATAAATGGATATTCAAAGGATGAAGAAGATTTACCTCTGTTAGGATCTCTCCTTATCTTCCTTGCCAAGATGAGATTATCTTCCACCTCAGTAGCCAAATCCTACACTACAGTAAGGTTTATGTGGCCAGCATGTGTCAACAAAAAACTCACTTCATGTAGTTGAGAATTGATGAAGAAGCATTTGAGATTCTTAGTTGTTGGATGAATAATTATAGGAATCATGTTCCTCAGCGTGTCGAACTTAGCTATGAAATTTCTCATTGGTTCATGAGGCTCCTTCTTCATTTGTGTGAGCTGAGCTAGTAAGGCATGTGCATCTTCTATAGGCTTAAACCTAGCTTCAAATTTGGATTTGAGAGTGTTTCAGTCAATCACTAACCCAACCTACAGATGGTAGAACTAGTATGCAACAACACCTTGTAATGTATCTATGAACAGCCTGACTGCTATGTCTTCATACTCCACACCTATCATGCCACAGGCTATGCTGAAGGCTACAATATGTTCATCAAGATGAACTTTCCCATCACCAAAGAATTTGGGGAAATTATTCCTTGAACTGCATGATAGCTCATGTAGAGGTGGAGTTAAATTGAGTGGGCCAAAAGAGTTACCCCAGTGGCTTTGAGCTGCCATTATATGACTATGTAAAGGGGGGATAACAAATCTTGGTGGGGTACGTATGAGCAAATCTCTACTAGTAGAGGAAAAATAAGCTCTACCTTGTATTGGTGACCTTGTGTTGGTAGGAGGAATACTCCTAATTCATTGAAGGTGAGGTTGTGGAGGAAACAAATCAAAATTGCTCTGTTATACCAACTCAAAAATAGGGTCAACAACACCTTGAGCTTTCTAGATTTTTGTATAGTGTGGAGCTGGTAGAGTAGACAATAGTAATGAAATGTTCGATCCCTAGAATCTCTAGTTTCATAGATCATAGTATATAATGGAAATAAATAAGGATATGGAGATGGAAAAGAATTAGAACAACTCGTTCGATCCCTAGTGGAGTCACCAAAAAACTGTTGGGTGAATATTTTGTCACTAGCTAACTAAGGGAAAAATAGGTGTTTTAACCACAACATAGGGAGATTGATTGGCCAAAATGTGTAAGTTTACCACATCAAAGTGGGACAAATCTCTCCTCTCATCAAGGGAAGGTTCCCTATAACTATAAGGTACTATATACTATAAATAAGCTAAAAATAACACTCAGGGTAGGATAACACCATCTTGATTACTTCTGCTTATTAAATTAAATGGACAAGAATGCTTCTAAGAAACATAAATAATAAAAATTTCCTAAATAACACAAGCTATTCCAGAACAAAGTCTAAAAGGTCACTTATTTTCTCATTCAAATAAAGAAATATGATTGACAATCTGAGCTCAAAGTCTTAGGAAATGCCTTTCAATTTGGGCAGAGTTTTGCTTCTATAACAGAGAGATATCCCTTTTATAAAATGGGAGATTACAATATATATCATTCCAAGAGAGACTTGGGCACTTGTTTTCATGAAAATGGCCCATGTTGAATTGAATGTCTTAAATACCTATGACAGGGCCATTTTGGAAAAGGCCATCGACCTTGACTTTGGCATTCTGAATCACCCCAAATGTCTCTCCTAAGCATGGGTCATCTGGTCTTCTTTATGGTACTTACACAGCTATCCATTCACCTTTACTTAATGTAAAAAAATAGGCCATGCCTTTAAATGTTTTCACTCTCTGATGTCCACCTGGTGGACTATTTCACCTACTAGAAACAACTCTCCTGTAGATATTTATGAATATCCTGTAGTATTTTCTCTCTTCCTTGCCACATTTTGTCCTTCCTTGGTGATTTGAGCTCTCAGATTATCTTCTCAATTTCTATTGGATCCTTTAGCTTCTTCTTCAGTTGGTCATTGATTTTATTCTTAGGTTCCGTGCCACATTTGAAAATCAATGGTTATTTCATGACTTCTAAATTTGACATCCACAGGGACGTCACTTGTCTTTGGTCACTTGAACCACTTTGAACCTTGAACCTTTGAACCATTTAGAGTACATCATTTCAATGGTTCAATGGTTCAAAGTGGTTTAATGTTTGGTGGTTCAAAGCTTTGCAAAGGGCCACGTTACCTCTCTTTTTCTTCTGTTGAACCATTCAGTTGAACTATCCTTCTAGAATCTTCCACTTGAACCATTCTCTCAAACTTTGATCTTTTGAACTCTTTGAACTTGTTGAACCATTGAATCCTTTGGACTTGGTTGAAATTTTGAACCTTATCTAGATCCTTTGAAGCGGTTGAACTTCCTTGAACTCTTTGAAGCGCTTAACTCTTTTTGAACCTTTGAACCAATTTGAACCTTTCTAAGTTCAAAGGTTTAATAGTTCATTGGTTCAATGATTCATTCCAATTATTTGAAGCCTACTGATGAGTCTTTTGATTGAACCTTGGCATTGAACCATCCTTGAAATGCCTAAGTATTGGGAACTTCTTTCTTGTGAAAGCCTGCCTATTGAACCTGCGAGTTCTTTTAGCTGAAAATGCTTGAATAATCGAAGAACTTGAGCACTCAGAAATTTTTTTGAGAAGGGAAGAGATCATTTTGATCTGTAGGACCAAAATAGTTGATATGTTTTCCCCAAAAACAAGTGATACATTTTGGGAACAACAAGTTTAAGTAACAAAAAAACTCAAATAAACACACTAACACTTACACTCCTATAATAGATACTAGGGAGAGATTAGTAAAAAAATCAAAATGAAATCATAATAAAAACATTAAAGATAATACCTCTTTCACCTTCCTTGGGAGTTCCAAATGCTTTATTGAGTGGCTTGTTTGGCTTGTCCATTAATAAATCTTTGGGAAATAAATTTTGTTGGCTCCTTATCTCCTTGGTACCATTGGCTTTGATGTGGCTTGATATTGATTTGGAGTAATATTTTATTCATTATAACACTATTTAAAAGATTTGTCTCTCTCTAAATTAGCAGTATAACTTTGGCTTATGAGAGCTTATAAATGAAGAGGTATGTCCTTGTATTTATAGTGTTTAGAATTGAATCTCACCCAAGGTGAGTTAGGGTTGAGTTAAGGAAAATGCATTAAAAATAAACCTAGGTGAGTCAAATCTAACCCCAGTAGAGTTAATAGTTGTCAAGTGATTATTATTTTCAATTAATAGGTATGGATCTCAAAATTAGATATTTTAAGATATTTTTAAATAGATTGACAACTCATAAAGGCAATGATGAAAGGCTAGGATATTTTATTTTTTTTAATTTCCTTTTTTAGATATTCATTAATTTCAAATGGATAATTAAACTATCCATTTAATCTTGTTTAGTTAGATAATTGATTTTTATTAGCCTTTTATCTCTTTCAAGATTTGATTTAAGTGTGCAAGTGCCCCACTTAATAGGTCCATAGGCTAAATTGACAGTTGCTATGTTGTAAAGTGATTAGGGATGAATCCATGAGAGGTTATTATTACATATGATAAAATACCAAAATTAGGGATGTCCTAACATGATTTTGAGCTTTGAAAAATGATGCATAATAAATTTGGGACATTTATTGATCCCTAGGCTTAATTTATAATGGTTGGTAAGAATCGGTCTGAAGGCCAATTGTGGCTAGTTTTAGGTGTCTAAAATATATATTGGGGATATGTATGTATTGATGGTAGTATATTAATGACCATGCCATATCCTTCCCAAGTCAAACATACAAAACTATCCTTCTCATAAATTCTAATTCTTTTAGACAAGTTTAAATTTCTTTATGTAAATGTAAGAGCTATAAAATAAATTAATCACTCTTAAACACACACTAATGGTCTTAAGAAGATTTAAAAATTAGTATGTCACATATTCAGTTAGACTTGAGTTATTTTATTTATAGTTTTTTATAAAGGATTTTTTTTGTGGTTTAGTGTTTCTTCTTTGAGTTTGATGATTTGCAGTCTAGGTTCTAAATGCTAAGTAATATTATCCCCATAGAAGTCACCATTTGTTGGTTCCACAATTCCTCATACTTATATTTTTCAAATGGGGACCTCTTGATTTATAATAATTATTTTATTTTCATATTCTTTTGTACTAATATATCTTCATCAAATTAATACCACTTGATAGAGTAGATCTAACTTCACTTGGTCATTTTTTCACAATGACTAGACCATTCTTGTTAGGAGTTTGAGTAATAGAGACTAACCTATTGAAGTTTTATTAAGTGACTATAATTTATTTGTGTACCATTGAGATATATCCTTCATGAAATTTTAAATGTTAATTGAAATGTGGAATCTTACACGATCATTTTATTGTCTATTGGCCTAGCTTGGAAACATTTATCTCATGCTTCATAGTTTGAAATGTTCATTCAGTTATTAAAGTGATTTATATTTATCAGACTAATGATTTTTTGGTCAATTTTACATTGAAATATATATTTATTTTCCTTTATGGGATTTAATTTTCACAAATTTCATGTTTGATTAGGTTTAGTTTGAAATTTCACCTATTTTTGACTAAGTCATTACATGATTTCTTTTCATTTATTTATTCATGTTTAGACATATTTCATTGACTAACCTATTAATTATTTTTTGAGTCTACTTTTGATTATATATATATATATATATATATATATATAATCGAAAGTAGACTCAAAAAATAATTTATATATATATATATATATATATATATATATATATATATATATATATATATATATATATATATATATATTACAAAGTCTTACAAGCCATTGATATTCATCCACATGTCAAAATATCTCTAACCAAGATAGCTCCACAGTCAAATCTTTTCAAAGAATGACTAAGTCCTTATAAATATCGGGGCCCTAAGATTGTACCATGTGACACAATCCTAGTAACCTAGCCTATCAAAACTTAGAAACCCAAAATAACAGAATGTAAAAATCATTAAGGTATTATCCTAACATCCTAGGAGTGAACCAACAATGAAAATCTCCATGTCCTCAATGCCCTTATATGTGACACTTGGTGCCATATTGGAAGCTCAGAGGATTGACAACATTAACTCAAAATTTAGAACCTTAGCAATATTGACATATAAAATCATAATGATATTAATAAACTAACAATAAACCACCTATCCATGGTCATGAGGGATGTAGACAATGAGATAATGCCCAAGAATGTTGATATGCTTCCAAGTGGCAAGGTGGGACCCACTAAGTGAAGCCTAGCAAAAGAGAAGAAATATAGAGCCAAAAAGGTGATAAGTGGTAGTGAAGTAGACATGTAAGCATTCTCCTTAGCATGTAGTGAGCCTAAAATTGATGGCATGTTAAAATATTAAAGTAAAAACCAAGAAATAGTTATTCAAGGGAGTAATTTTCCCAATTGCATATCTTGAAATTGACTGAGGCCAAGTAGAAGATGTGAGCTTAGATAACTTCATGAAGTAGCCAAAATATAAAACTTGGTAAGAGATGTTAGAGATAATAGATGGATAGTTATTGAGATAATTTTAAATGTAACATGGAGAAGTTATAATAGCAACAAGCACAAAAAATTCAAAAAGCAGAATAAATGGAAATTAGACCTACATTAAAGAGAAAATAAGATCAAAGAAAATGTGCACAACATGAGTTTTCCTCACCAGTCAAAGGTACCAAATAATTTCTTCAAGAGGAAATGATATACCTATATATATGTTGGAATGATTTATTATTCCAATATTGGTCAGTTATCAAACATTCAATGAATAAATCATTCATCTAAAAGCAATTATGTTACTTGGAGATAAGTATAAGAAATTAGGAATGGAAAAATAAGATCATGAACCAATTGTTCCATCAATGGGATTAGTTTTTAATAAGGTGTCTCTTCCTATTTAGATTGAAAATTAGTTAGTGGAATAATTAAATATAATAGATTGTATATTGTCCCTTGGAGAATTGAAGGATGTTGGGGATTTAATCCACTTTCATCCTAATAGTTATATCTAAAAATGTGCCATGACTAGATTTGTCTTATATTCATCCTTCTTGGTGTGTTATCACAAAGTTTTGGGTTCTAGTCAATTATCTCATTTATTGTTTATATCAAGAGCATTATTTTATGTTTATTTATCATAGCCATGATGGGTTAGCCTTGTCTATAATATTAGCATTGTTTTCCATTATGAGGGTTAGAAATTTTGATCCTAAAAACATTGTCATATTCATACCAAAATTACATTTGTTATTCCATTATGCTCTTCTGGCTTTGATTATCTACCAAGGTTGATAAATTTGAGTACTAAAAATCTATGGATATTGAGCCATTATTTCACCTACCATTCCTCATAAGTTTTTTCTTGATTGTTTTCCAAATATCTTGATTTGAGTTGTCCATGGAAATAAGTTTTTGATATTGTTGGTATGTAAGTGGATATACAATTATATTATGTATAAGATAGTTTAATTAGATTTGAGAGCTCATTCTGGCTATCTTAAGGCTTACATTATTCATAGTCTGCATACAACTATAGGCTTATGTATGAGATTTATTTTGAATAGAGGTATAGATTTCATGTTCACATAACTTTCCTTGAGTCTTTCTCATTGTGGTATTCTAGTTTGTCCATTAGTTAGACTTAATTCCCAATGATTTTCTTGGAACCAACACTGATCTAAATTTTAAGTATTAGAAGACCTGTCTTAATCAAGGGATTTATCTCTTTTCTTCCCTACTCTTTCAATCTATTTTACATTTTGTTAATGAGAAGTGATCTACCCATTATGTTTTAAATAGTCCATTTATAAAGGAAATAAATAGTGAGATCCTAAATATCTTAAGTAAAATAATTGAACCTTTAGTGGAAACAATCACAACCTATCCATGCTATTATTTTGAGTTTACTAGCCCTTGGAACACCTATAAGTCATAAAAATAAGGCTCTTTATCCCATGAGTTGTTGATTAATTCTATTCATTGAGATTAATTCAATTCTTAACTAGGATTTAGTGGGTTATAATTCCATCTAAAAATAGGGTGGTTTAATTACACATCATTAAAACTCATAAATCTACTTATACTATATTTTGAGGATTTTATTACTTAGGTTTTACCTTGGAGTAGTGACATTTGGATTTTTGAGGTATTGGATGTATAGGTTAAGTATTGTAGCCTAGATCTAATCTATTCTTGTGATCCTTACAAACAAAAGTAACCTCTTTCAAACAACCATTGGCCAAGGTAGAGATCGAGGTGTTGGAGAGTTGTTAATGATGTCATGGTGATGTCATAGAGGTGTCCTAGTGAGTGGATGAAGTTATTTGATAGTCTAAGTGATAATGAAAAAGTGTGCAATGTGTTAGGTGTGGAGCCTGATTGTCTTCTAGGATCAAAGGTTAAAATTATGATGTTATTTTAGTCAAATTTTGGATCCCATTCTTTGTATCCCTGATGGCATGGGAGATTTATTAAAATTTCCTTGTAAAATAATAATTTTGTAGTCAATCTGAGCCATTGATTAAAGGTTTCTAGATCTGATGGTAGAGGTTATGTTTATGTGTTTTTCAACCTAAAATATATTGATACATGGCTGAGATAAAAAAAGTATATGGTACACAAAGAGAGGAGGCAGATAAGGTAGATAGGTGTAACATGTTTTGTTGCAAGATTTCTTTCTCCCTTGTATTGCTGGAAATAATATACTGGACAAGTTTGGTGGATATAGCCTATTTTGGGTAAACCACATTAAATCTGGTGTCTCCTATTTTGTGCATGTTTATGATTTTTTTGGTATGTTTGATTGATTAATTTCATATTTTCTCTTGTATGTGATTTGGGGACAAATCTATGTTTTATTTTATCCTAACACAATGTGTTTGTCTTAGTGTGCTTGAAGTTGGCTTGGTTGATCTTTAATTTTCGCATGGTTAGAGATGTTTTAAGATGAATATGGTGATTTGAGGTTATGAAATAGGTCCCTAAGATGTTTTATATGATTTTAGTACTTGTGTTTATGAGTGGAATTAATTTGGTAATCCATAGGTTTCATCTAGACCTTTTGGGTCTAGTAGGAGAAAATCTGAGTAGGCAGTTTGTTGACATCACCATTACCACATGTGGATGTGTCAATGGATTTGATCATATGGTTGTGATCAAATTATTCATTAGTTTATATGTTCAAAGTCTCCAATCTAGAGATGATTCATGATAAAAATATATACAAGTACAAAGCTAGGTTTTTAGGCATTTTGATAATGTTTTCCCATACTTAGCCACATTTGCATAAGGTAAGAAATAATCAAGTAAGCAATTTGATGATGACATATCTTACTCATGTCAAAATTTTAGGATAAGTTGATCATATGGGTTTGTTTATATTTGTGCCTAGTTGATCTGTGTAAAATTTTAGGTCCATCTCTAAAGCATGACAAAATCTATGCATGTGAAAAGTTGGTCTTTCCAGATAGTTCTTGACATAGTTGGCTCTGTGAACAGATAAATCTAAGGCATTTTAATGTCATGATATCTCACACATGTAAGTATTCAAAGATAATATTGACACATGGTTGGATTATCCTATGGGAGGAGATAATATGGGCCAAATTTTAAAACATATGCTTGAGCGAAGAAAAACATACGGAGGTGCAAAGTTGGCCTTCCAGGTAGATAAGCAATGGTCCCCATAGTCAATTTTACACAAGGTTAAAGATCAGGACTAGATAGAGATATAATGGTGAAAAAAAGTTTATAAATCTATATATATGGTTTGTAACAATTCAAATAGGTTAAAGTGTTAGGAATAAATATAAAAATTGATGCAAAACAATTTCACATAATCGTAATAATAATAGATATAAGGAGAGATGCATAAAGAACAAAAATAAACATGCAAAATAAGAAGACCAAATTTAAAATGGTTCACCCAATGTGGGACACATCCACCAAGAAACACTTTCTCAAATTTGATTACAAATCATGAGAATACAAACCACTCTCATATCAGTCTTCTCACAATTACAATGCACAAATATTGTTTAGAGCTACACTCAACAACCCTTATAAATTCACATATGAATTCACACAATCTATTATTCCTTCTAAAACCCTTATTATCTTGATTTATTACCTATGAAATATCAATCTATACATGATACATCAATAAATAAGTATTACAAAATAATGGATACCAAAACCATGGGCAGAATCAACCCAAAATGGTTTCCCATTAAAAGGGGTCTAGAATTTTTTTCAAGGGCTACCACCCCCAAACCCATGCTTGGGCACTACCACCCCTAAACCCCTAATTTTTTTGGGTTTATACCTTTTAACCCATATTCGGGGCTCGACTTGACCTTGAACCCCAACGAGAATACATATAGAGTGTACAATACATTTTAAATGTATTGTATTTGAAATATATTTTAATTTTAGAAATAGGATATAAAACACAACAAAATGTGTTCATTGGTTAATGGAGATAAAGATAAATATTTTTTTAAGATTCGATGGTGCACAAGAATTCATATAGATTAGGATCAATGGTACGTGTTGACTTGAATGAGAATAAATGTTCAATGTTTAACGTGGAGTAGAGATAAAGAACAAGATTCTTCCAATGATCAACAATGATTAAGTGTTTATAATGATAAATATCAATGGTGAACATTAAATTCAATAGGTCAAAGTGACAATAGTTTATCATTGTTAAATACTAAGCTATGTATAGAAGATCGACAATGCACATTAAGTCAAAGTTACAAGATTGCATGAGATGAGGTTAAATGTTCAAAGATTAACATTTGGGCATTAGTGCACTATTGGTTAAAGTTCAAAGAAGATCGATGATGCACATTTAATCTAAATATGTGAGGACACAAGATGCAAGCATAGTGTTCAATGTTTAACTGTGATTTTTTGAATTTAAAATTTTGAATTTAACAAAGGAAAGACTAGTGTTTGGTTTTTGAGCCATAACTTTTGATATATGCATAATTTGACCATGGTGTAAAAATAGAATTTGTAGAGGAATTAAAGATTCATCAATAAATACAAAATTTAATGTATAAAATTTTGTACAATAAAAGTTATGAAGATTCAAATTTGGTTATGTGTTCATGTATATTCTGCAAGTAACCCAAGAAGGGTAAATGAGATCATTTTGATGTTATTTTAATGTTTAATGATGAATTATATATTGGATCATTTTACATATTCCATAAGTATGATTTGTGTGAATTATAAATTTTTGAACAATTGTATATAGTAAGAATACCTTCAACTTATGGTATTTTTTTAAATAGGATTCTTAGTTGTTGTGGGTACTTGTGGTTCTTTCTTGGTAGAAACTTGCAACTTGTTTGGAAAGAATATCCCTCAAAAATATCTTTCTCTTTGCATAAATGCTAAGTTACGCCTTTCAGTTGTCTTGTTCCTTCCTATACATGATTAATGTCTTTTTGTTTTTTGAGTGTTCTAAGGGGTTGTTTTTGAATAATAATAAAGTACAATAAAGGAGTGCAAAAAACAAAATAATTGGAATTGAACTTTTACTTCTAGAAAATAGTAAACTTATCTACTAAAAGCAAAAAAATTATCCTAGAAAATAGGAAATGAAAGCAGGAAAATTGTATTAGAAAATAGGAAATGAAAGAAGAAAAATTATCATAGAAAAAAAGAAATGAAAAAAAGAAAATTATCCTAGAAAATAAGAAATGAAAGCAAGAAAATTAAAGGCACACTTTAGAAAAACTAAATCACTCTTTTAGGAAATAAATCCTAAAAACATGAACTAATTAAATTACAAGATTATAAAGAGGCATTCAAGGCTATGCACTATTTACTTCTAAAAACTTAGACATATTGCATAAAACACCATAGTGCCCTTACTCAACTTACCTAGTTAGAATTATATGTGTGAGAACTTAGACATCTAGCATAAGACACTGTAGTGTCCTCACTCAATTTTCCCAACTAGGTAGAACAAAGCATTAAACAATCTTAAAAAAATAATGATTGATTTTAGAAAATAATAATTAACACCTTCCCCAATAATGGCACCAAAATGTTGTGTAGACTAATTACCCAATGAATACCAGATTCTTGAGTCTGATTAACATTTATTATCAATCTAGGCTATGTACAGTTTTTAAGGATTTTAGCAATATATATATATATATATATATATATATAAATATAATTGATTCATAAATTAGCTTGCTTTACTAGTTGTAGCACAATGAAATTATGTTGAATTCACCAGATAGTTATACTATGAAACTATTATGATAGAAATACAAAAATAATTCACACTTATAAATCACACATGCATCATAATTTATATGATCAGATTAATAATGAAATCTACTTATACACTCTTAACTAAATAGGGTTAGAATCTTCACTACAACTCCTTTTGAGGGGGCCCTTCTTCATTTATAACTGAGTTCCCATCCTTCTTTGAGAGATTTATGAAAGCTTCTTATAGAATCAAAATTATCATTACTCAAATCTACAACAATTAAAGATTGATACAGAATATTACAATGGAATGACTTCTATATTTCTATTAACTATCCAATTTCAATTTCAACTTCACTAATTCCTAATCTAATCTAGGTTCTAGGTTCTACCATCAAATACAAAAGGTATTTTATTAACTTCTAACCAAAGAAACCAAAGTAGGAAAAATATAAATACTTTATAAACTACCTCAATCAAAATTTAAGTGGTTAGTAATTAAAGTTACTTATTTTAAACTTGATTGGGTTAAGGACAAGGTATATTATTTTATTTTATTTTGTCTCCTTCCCATTGTCCTTGTCTTTCTCATCTTTGGAAGCACATCCAAATTAAATTTCATGTAGAGAGTCCATACAATAGCTATGGTCCTTTCCAATCATCCATTTGGTTTCTAAGATATCTAGATGTGTCCTTAAGATATGATCATAATAATAGCTCTATTTTTTATAATGGCTATGAGCAACCTATAGGTGAAGCCTACAGTTGCTACGAGAACTCTATAATGGCTATGAGAAAACTATAGGTGAAGCCTATAGTTTCTATGAGTAATATATAGTGGCTATGAATAGCCTATAGGTGGAGCCTAAAGTTTATACGGTCAACCTATAGTGGCTATGGGTAGTTTGTAGGTAGAGCCTATAATTTTTGCAGGCAGCTTGTAAGTGTTATGCCCAAACAAGATCCTATAGCCTTACATTATCCTTTAAATTATTGTTACATAAATTTACACAAGTATAATATAATAAAGAAAAAAATCCATAATTCATAACATAAAATACATATCAATGCACACATAAAATCATAAATTCATTCATTCATTTGTATGAGTCATGGATGGTTATGCGGATTCACATAGAAAAAGATATATACCAAGTATGGATGAGGCTAAAAAATAGAGAAATTGGTGGCCTCATAAAGGCAAACATGATAATGAATAATTCATTCAAAGATAATCTTGAGAATGATTAAGTGGTCTTTACAAAGTTTAGACTTCCCAAGAAGATCATCCACATAGTCTTTGATGATTGTATGGATAAGGTCATGGAAAATATAATTCATGGCATGTTGTTAGGTTTCACCAACAATATTAAGAATGAAGGGGATGACTCTATAACATAAAGTCCCCCATGAGGTGATAAAGGTAGTTTTATGTTGATATTCAAGGGCAATCAAAATATGATTATAACCTAATAATTTGTCTATGAGTGATAACATCTCATGGCCTACCATAAGATCAATAAGTTAGTTAATGATAGGTAGAGGAAAGTCATCCTTTGGGTAGGTGAGGTTGAGGTCATGAAAGTCCACACAAATATGTAGTCCCCTTATGGCTTTAGTGATAGACATGATGTTTAAAACCCATTGAGGATAATCAATGGGTTGAATGAAGTTGACAAAAAGGAGGCATTAGAACTCTTATTTGGCAAGGAGAGCTATCTGAGGATGCATGCGGTGGAGTTTTTATTTGAAATACTTGGTGTTATGATGATTCATAATGTTGTGGGTGGCAATGGTTGGGTTAATACTAGGCATGTTAGCATATGACTAGGAGAATGCAATATTATGGTTTTGGAGGAAGGTAGAGAAGTCTTGTAGTTCCTCAAGGATGAGATTTTGGCCTAGTTTGAAAACATGGGGGTTATACAAAGTGATTATGTCAACATTCATGGTGGGTTTATTCAACATGGTTGAGGTCTATAGAGGTAAGGATTTATGGATGGAGGAATTATGTGCACCAAGCTAGGTGACAATGGAATCATCATCCTAACACTAGATAGTGTGAATGATAGGAGAGTCTTCTCCTACCAGTTTAAGATGGATTAAAGGGATGGATATAGGTGCCCCTTCCTTTTGATAAGTTAAGAAGTTGAGGGTAATCATGTTGATGAAAAAAAAGTTAGGGCGGATGATGTCCTCATCCTCATCCATAGGTGGAGGGGGTGTTAGTAAGGAAGGGGTCTCTTATTAAATAATGGTAGGGATACTTTGTTTGGATTTATTCTTATTAAGTAGAATGAATCCAAGGCCATATTTCTCATGAGGCTTTCAAGTCTAAATCGAGATCAATGTGTGTGGTTTGTGCTTGTATTTCCCTAAGTTGAATCCTTTTAGGCACACCTATGGAGGTATACTTTGGTGAATTCCAAGTTGTCCAAGTAAGAGAATGTGGAGGTAAATGGTTGACATGAAGAGGAGATGGAAGAAATGCTAAGGGGCTTGTCAATTCCCCCATAGATAAATAGATTTGATAGCACAGAGGCCCCAAGGGGGTAATGGCTCAAATGTTGGGGTCATAACCTAGTTGGTGGTTGAACCTTTTATATTCTTGGGGAGTTTAGAAGGCATCAAGGGTGAGGAGCTGGTATTCTCTAAGGTTAAGGTGTTGAACGATGGGTTCTAAATGATTAGTGATGGGTATCTAGTCCATGGGGATAGATGAACTAGTAGATGCCTTAGTGGAAAGGGAAGTAATGGGTTCAACTTTTGTGGGTGAGGGCTTGGTGGTAGTTGTTTGTAGTATTTTGGATGAAGGTAGGAGAATGTAATTAGGTTGGTCAGTCATATTTCATGATACAAAAAGGTTAGGGTCAACTTGTATGGTAATAACTTGACCTTCATGTTCAAACTTGACATAATAATGGAGGGTGGAAGGTGCATAACCCATGGCCTAGATCCAAGGTCTCCCTAATAAAACATTATACTAGAATTCACCTTCAACCACATAAAAGAGTTTGAGGAGTGTGTGAGGTCTTAGCTAAAAGTGAAGGATGACAATTCCCAAGGTAGTGGTCATAGTGTCATTAAAGGATCTAAAGACAACTAAAGTTTAAGATATGACATAGTCTGGTAGCTTGAGTTTCTCATAGGCATGGGAAGAGATGATGTTGATACTACTTCCCCCATCAATTATAACCTATTTGATGTAGGTTTGGTTGATGTGGAATGTAATAAAAAGAGGGGGATCTAGGTCCTCAAGATGGGTAGAAGGTATCTCTGAGTCCTTGAAGGTAACAAGGGTGGAGAGTTGGAGAGTGCCTATGAAGGCCTCTATGGGTTTGGAGTCTCCTAGAGTAGCCTCAATAGCTTGCATAACTTCTATCATACCCTGACAATGGTGGGGTGAGGTGGAAATGAGCTCATAGAGGCTCATCTTAGCTAGGTCTTGGTGAAGTTGTTTAACAATGACCTTCTTGATGGATTCAGAGGGGTTAGACTCTAAGGTGCATAAGATGGCAACTTTGGGCTTAGCTATAGATGTGGAGGTTTGGATTTAGTTTGGTTTAGGGTGATTTGGTGGGTATGTCCATAGAATGGAAACTTTAGCTTTCCCTTTATCCTTTTGTTATGATAATGTGACCAAATTAATGGTAGGGATAGATGAGCAAGGTGTGATGGGGGGTTGGGTAGATTCTCCATCACTCTAAGTTGAGAGTGGGGGATTAGGAATGTGTTGGAAACTAGATATTGGGTTTATTGGTTGAGTAATGGATGGAAGTTCATCTAATAAAAGATAATCCTCATCATAGAGTTGGTGAATAATGGCTTGGATAGATTTGCAATTATTTGTGTCATGCCCAGGTGTCTTATGATAGGAGTAGATTTGACTATCATTGTACTAGGTCAACTTTGAATTGAGAGGATTGAAAGGTCTGATATGAGGTAATGTGAGGCATGAGGTCTATAATAATATTTGAATAATGGTCATATAAGATTCATATAGAGGTAAGAAAGGTTTATGGATCATGGTCTGGTTGGTAAGATGAGCATGTTGGTGGAAATAGGTTTGGTGAGAGATGTTTTGGGTAAGGTGGTATTTCTAGTTGATGGCTTCAGTCTGGGTATGCTGGTATTTGGGGTGGCTAAGTTTGATGGTCTAACTATTGGTAATCTGAGAAGGATCGATGCATCAAATAATAAGTGGGATAGTGTATTTAATGGTAGTAGGTGACATGTTAAAATGGAGTTGATTTTTAAGCAAAGTAGAAGGATGGTGCCCTAAGATAGAGGGCAAGGTAGAGGGAGGTAAAGTCTTAGTCATGTGGCCCTTCAATGTTTTCATCCCCTTGGTTGGTTTGGGTCAAGACCTAGGTGTAGGCTTGGGTGATGTTAAGTCTAATTTCAAGGATGGGTGAACCAAACTATGAGTAGGGAAGGCACCAAGAGTTTTGAAAGGTTTGGTTGGTGATGTGGTCATTAGAGAAGTGGTTGTGTTTGTTTGTTGAGAAGGTGAGGGGTTGGTAGAAGTTTTGATTAGTTTGAGAGGTAGTGGGGAAATGATGGATTGGTTTGTTAGAGGCATGATATAAAGTTCAAGTTTGTTTAATAAGAAATCCCTAACTACTGATAGAAAGAGGTTTGATCCATGTTTGGTTGTATAGCCATACCTAACTTTTGAACGAGTTTGGAAAAAGGTTTGTATACTAGTCTGGCCTCCTCTATAGTGGGTGTCAAGGAGACACCTATGGGTTGAGGAGGATGGTTGATATCCTTATTCATTTCCTCAAGTAAGGGAGGTAAGTTTGGGTTGGGTGGCTACTCTATGAGGGGTGTTTATGAAAATGTTGCTCCCCTAAGTATGATGTCCATAGTTATAGCTTGGTTTGTAGTTAAGGGAGATGGTAGGCTAGGAATGGTTATTTGTTTAGGTTGGCTATCTAAAGGGGTGATTAATTATTCCAAAGCCTTTATGAGTGAATCTAAGGAAAAAATAACCTCCTTGGTTTGGGCCTCCCAAGGAAGGGAAAGTGACTCTGCCACCTCGATAGATGAAGCGAGGGAAAAAGAGGTAGGTTAGATGATAGGCATATCAATGACCATATTGATTATGTGGACATCATTAAAATATCTTGTCTATCCTTGGATTTAATAGGGGCATGGTTGGGAAAAGGTTTCCTAGAGATGTCAAGAGCTTCATTTTGAGGGGCATTTAGATTATCCAACACGAGTTCTCCTTTATCAATAAGATTGAACAATATTCTTAAAAGTATTACATCAGTTGGTATCATGTCTCATTACCCAATGAAAAGCATAGCGCTCATTCTAATTTTACCAAGTAGGTGTTGGATGAGAAGAATCAAACTATTAGGGAGGTTTGATGGGTGGAAGTTTAAGGTTTTAGTAGCTTCTCTAGAATTGAGGTATAATATTCTCCAAGTGGAGTGAATTACTTTTGGTTGCTTTGGTTTGGGTTCCTTTTGTTTTAGTTGGAGGTAATGGGATATTTTTTTTGATTGACATTGGGTGAAGGGGCAATTAAAGATGACATCATTCGTGGTTCCCTTGGTCTTGGTTCTTGTATTGGTTTGGTTACCTAGTTTAGAGGAAGAGGTTTCATTGGTCTTGAAGGTAGAGTTGTTTTTTTGTAACTTCAATTTAACCTCATCTATGGCATGGTTTTATAGCTTACATTCCATTGTAAAATCTTCATTAAAAGTTTTGAAGCTTTGGACACACAATGCAAAAGATATATGTTTGGCACAAGCTCATGCAAAAATCTCTATAAGTTTAGGCTGAGGTAAGGAGAACAAAATTTGATTAATCAAGCTTCTTTAATGGGAGACAAAATCAATAATGGACTTGTTGATGTCTTAAAATTGTGCTAGATCTTAATCAACAACAATGGGAAGTTTCAAGTTGTGGTACAATGCGGCTTGAAAACAACCTCTAGATTTTAAAGAAGCTGGTCTCTTCTTTTGTATTGGGTGTTGGGGAAAAGGGATATGAGACTAAACAAAAATGCAAAATGCAAAAATTGAAACCTAACTATGGCAATGTGCCTGAGAGTAATCCTAATCCTAACCTGAGCACAGTGAAACTATTATGTGATTTTATTATATTTAAGAGCAGACAAGTGCATGATCAATGTAAAAGATTGGAATAACAGAAACAGAGGCTCACAATAGGGGAGTCTTTTGCTGAGATATAGGAATTGTCAACAAAGGCATAGTGTTCAATCTTCTTAATAGAATCTTCCAATCACATAGGAGGTGTAGAAGTCACGCACAGTCATGTAAATCTTTATATTCAAGAAAATGACACAAAAGTAAACATTTCTAATCACCGCACTAGAAAATCTACAGTATAGACTACTTTGCAAACAACACAGATAACATCAACAAAGGCATGGAGCTCAAATTTCCTCAATTCATTCAACCACATAAGGGGCATAGAAACATGCACGATTACATAAACTTTACAAATCAAGAAAAATGAGACAAGAGCAAATGATATTATTGGCCACAAACTTTAGATAGTCTAAAACTATGAGAATTCCCCCCTTTTTTTAGATTTTATAATTCTTCTTCTTTTATAGCCCTAGATACGTAAATAAAAAATAATAATTTGAACTTTGGCACATTCAATGCTTCAAAAATCCATGCTGGAGAAGAATGGCTGCCCTTAACTGTGGCATGGTGATTCCTAACTAGTTCCTCTCTTCATGCCTGAATTTGAAATTTCATCTCCTACTAGGCCACTCAACTATCTATTCTACCTCCACTGTTAGGAGACAAATGGATAGCATCTTTAATGCTTACAAGCCCTAAAAAACTACCTAGTGCACTACTCCATCTACTTGAATTAACTCTCGCTAAATTTCCTTCCATTTTTGTTGTAATAGGTAGACAGGCACTCTATTCTATTTGTAATGGGAGAGGACCCTTAGTCAATTTTATGAAAATCCTCGTGATCACCTAGAAGGCACCAGAGGATGACAACTGGCTACTTTTGCTTTCTTTAAAATATCATCTGGGACCCACCACAATCTTCATTCAGGGATTAGGCTCGAAGGTGGTCTCTCAAAAGTTGATATGTGGCGACCTTCGTTGCTCCTAGGAAGATACGTGGCATCTTCTACTTCTCCTGTTGGGAGTGTGTGGTGCCTTCTGATATTTTGGGGATGGAGTAGAGAGGGACTTGGAAGGTGACACTTGGCAACCTCTGCTTCACTTCGATACCTAGCAAAATGAATGACACCTTTATGCATTGAATGGAAAGCTTGGACCCAAGCATTGAAACAAAGGCTCTTGGCAATCAACATGTGGTGACTTCTGCCACTTCTTCAAAAGGTAATTTAGGGCCTCCATAACTGCCACTTGGTGCTTTCCTCTCTCTCTGTCACTTAGCTTGTTAGAATTTTTTGTCAAAATAAAAAACATGGATGCCTCTTACAATACGTGGATGTTGACATGTGGTGCATTCCCCTATTCTCTGGAAGGCTAAAATGAGGTCCTTGAAAGTCACCAACTGTACATCTTTATCTCTCAGAGGCCGACACGTGGCTGCTTCCACTTAAATCCAATACTTAGGCCAAAATTGAAATGAAAAGAGCAAGAGAGGCAAAAAGGGACCATGCTCTGAGGACAACACTTGGCAACTTCCACTACATTTCAACACTTAGGCAAAATGAACCCATCCTCTACTCCAAAACTCTGTGGCTTCACTCGAAGAACCAAAATTACAATGCTCGACTAAAAATTTGAAAGCAACATAGAGTAAAAATTACTCTACAGTTACTGGTGACCCTCAAGACTTTTGACCCTGCTCAAAAAGAAACTCCACCTCTCGCTCGATCAAAATTGTGAAAATTATAGCTTCAAAGAGCTGTCAACAAATGTTTAAATCACCTATTAAAAGCAAAGCAGGGAAAATAATGAGAAAACAAGAAGGGGAAACTATTTAACTATAATACATGAGAGACCTAAGTCAATTGAAATGTTTTAAATAGATTCCATTTACAATAATCTCTTCAAGTTCCCCTTCCATCAACTCCAGCTCAAAAGAATTCTCTTGCTTGCACACATGAATCCTATACGGACTAGTCCATAGTGCTTCAAATTTAGTATGCTGACCTGGTTTGGTGGCCCTTGTGTCCCATTTTAGAACAATCGAGCCCTCTTCAAAATTAGGATTTGAAGTCCTTTTGTCAAAATAAATTTTAATCATTCCCTAGTGCTTGATCAATGAATCATGAGCCATGTCCCTCTTTTCCTAATCTTCTAGAATTTCTGTGAGTTTGACCTACATGGGGCCATTTTCTTTGATCTCAATTTTCTTAATCAACTGAAGAGCAGGGATTTCCAAACTTAGGGGAATCACGGTAGACTTTCCATAAACCAATTCATACAGAGACATTTTGATCACCTACTTGGGTGTGATCCTATCAGCCCATAATGCTAGATTAAGCACTTTGTGCCACTCTTTATGATGATCCGCCCCCACTCTTTTGATGAGTCTTATTAGGTTCTTGTTGGTTGACTCTGCCAGACCATTACCTTGAGGGTAATAGTTAGATGAGGTTTTCAGATATATTCCATGTCTCAGGGCAAAGTCTGATACCTTAGACCCTAAGAATGCTTTAGCATTATCTAAAATGATGGTGTGAGGAGCCCCAAAGCGAGTAGTGATACCTCCTAGAAAATCTAGGATCACATTCTCTGTTGCTTCCTTAAGTGGGACTGCCTCAGTCCATCTAGTGAAATAGTCTGTAGCAGTTAGTATCCATTTGTGACCCATGCTGGACACTGGATTTATCATCTCAATGAAGTTAAGACCCCACTAAGTAAAAGGTTCATCCAAAACTATTGGACTAAGGGGCATGGCTGCATTCCTCCACATCCCCATATAATACTGGCAGGATTGACATTTTCTAACCAGTTGATAATAATCTACAAACAAAGTAGGCTAGAAATATCCTACCTCACTTATCTTTATGGCTGTGTTCTTTACAGAAAAATGTCCTCATGATGTTCCATAATGCATTTAGTGTAGTATCCTTTTGGCTTAGCCTATTCTACACATTTTAACAATTTCCCATCAGAATTTCTTTTGAAAAGGACTTGTTCAATTAAGACAAAATGAACTCCCTATATCCTGTAATACCTCCTCTTGTTTCAAGGGAGTTCTCTCGAATAAACCCCATTTTTCATAAATTGAATCCTGTCTATGACCCATGATTCCTCATTAATTTCTTGTAACTTTAGCACCATTTCTGGCTCCTCTTTTGAATCTACTCCCTCAGGTAACAAATTTTCAAGCTCTTGAGTTATATATTGGCATAGTCCCTTGCCTCTGACCAACTTGGTGGGTCTGACCTCTACATCATATTCAATGATCTTGGTGATCCAATTGGCTCTTTTCTCAGTAATTTACCCTTCCATGATGTATTCCCTAACACTAGAGTGAGCTACAAGTATCATAATTTTGTTCCCTGATATCAGATGCCTAAATTTCTTGAGGGCTTTCACCATGGCATAGGCTTGTCTTTCCACAAAATTATACTTGGTCTCATAATCTCTAAGATTTATTGAGAAAAAGGCTATTGGGTGCTCCCCCTCTAGCCTGTCGTTCTTTTGAGTCAGGATAGTAGCAATACTTGATTCCCCTCCATAGACATACAACACAAAGGGCTTGGAAAAATCTAGGTTCTTGAGCACTGGGGCTGTCAAGATAGCCTTATTGATCCCCTCAAAAGCTTGATTTCCTTCCATTGTCCACTTGAAGATCAGGCCCCTTTTTAGCAAGAGTGTCATTGGTCTAACCAAGCTTGCAAAATCAGATATGAATTTACTGACAAAATTGATTTTCCCTAAAAAGGATTGGACTGCCTTTTTATTTGCTGGAAGGGGTAAGTCCATTATAGCTGTGATCCTCTCGAGATCTATAGAAACTCCTTCCTTAGATACTATGTGCCCCAATAGTTTACCTTGAGGTACAACAAAAATACATTTCTTAGGATTCAAAGATATCCCAAAATCCTGACACTTCTTGAAGACAGACTCCAAACGATCAAAATGATCATCAGTATTTTTTGAGAAAATAGTGAGGTCATCCAGATAGACCAAGATGACCTTGTTGATAAGTTCACCAAAGGCTATGTACATCTCCCATTAAAAGGTGGCTCCTACATTCGATAAGCCAAATGGCATCTTTGCGTAAGCAAACATACCCCATTTGGTAGTGAAAGCCATCTTGTACTGGTCCTCCTTAGCTAGCCAAATCTGATTATACCTAGAGAAACCATCAAGTAAAGAAAACCTCTCTGATCCAGCCATAGTTTTCAGAATTTGTTCCATGGAGGGCAAGGGATAGTGGTCTTTCAGAGATGCTCTATTTAGATCTTTGAAATCTACACACAGTCTCACATCTCCATTCTTTTTCCTAACTGGGAATAGATTAGATACCCAGATTGAGTGTTTGATTGGAAATATTATTTTGGAATCTAGAAGTTTTTGCAACTCATGTACCATTAGTGGCTCTATCCTTGGATTTACTGGTCTCTATTTCTATCTGATGGGTTTGGATCCCTTAGTCAATTCTATGGTATGCTGGATAATGTCTCTGTTGTATTTGTGAAGGTCTTCATAGCTCCAGGCTATGACTTTGTCATACTTTTGGCATAACTTGATCAATCTTTCCTTTTCTTCTAGAGTTACAAAATTTCTAACCTTTAGTCTTTTCCCATCGCTCACCTCCACTTCAGCATACTCTGTCTTATCTACCTGGAACCTTTTCTTTCCCAGGCTTACATCTTCTAGGTCGAACAAATTTTCTAAGGTGATCATTCCTTTGGGAAGCTTATTGGTCCTTAATTGAATAATTTGATCACCATATGCCTCTTCAATTTTAGTCTGCAACTAATCTACAAACTCATTTGATTGCTGTAAGAAAGAGACTATCTGGGCATCATTTTCAAACACTTGCCAATTCTTATCATTGTCTGGGATGGTTGGCCTCACTATAACTTTTACTGACTCATTATTAACCAATAGGCTAGTTGTTGGGTTGAACTATGAGCCAATTTGAGCCATCCTATCAGCCTCAGTGTTTTGACTTTGGGGAATTATTTCAATATTGAAGGCATCAAAATTTTCTATCAAATCCCATATCCTATGCCTGTAGGATCTCATTCTTACATTCTTGGCCGCTGCCTTTTCCCGTATTTGCTTCACCACTAACTCTAAATCTCTTTTAACTCTTAGGTTCTTTATTCCCTTTTTCTATTCTAACAGGAGCCCATGTACTAAAGATTCATATTTTTCATCATTATTAGTACAAGCAAATTGGAATTGAATATCTCTTAAAATTCTATCACCATTTAGAGCAGTAAGACAAATCCCTGCTTCAGTACCATGTTTACTTCAGGCCCCATCAAAATTCAAAGTCCAAAGCTCTGAATCTTGAGCAGTAGGTGTCTCTTCTCTTATAACATTTGGGATCACCTAATCCTCATAAAAAATGACATACGTGCCCAAACCAGTAGAGTCATAGTTCCCATACGGGTCGCTATGCATCATAGCCAACAATTGGCTATTTTCTTCTTCTTGATCATGTTCAATCCAGTCTCCTAGCTCCTCAACAAAATTTCTTTCTTCTTCATTCAACATGGCATTATATTCTTGTAATTTTGTTGTTGGTTCATTGGTGATATGGTCTTTGGATAGTCGTTCAGATAGAATTTTCATCTTTGAACCGTATCTGGTTCTCAGAATGAGGTGAGACTAGTCAAGAGACATATACCCTCCTATTTTTGATGTAAAGTCTCTGGATAAACATAAAACAAAGATGGGAGGGATATCTATGACAACTATATCTTGGTTAACAATTATATTGGGACACGTGTATAACTGCAAGGGGAGTTGTTTGATTCTCCCTATGGTTTGCACTATTTTGCCATCTAACTACATAACTCCCTTTGCAAGGGGTTCATATTCTATTTTTAAGGCATCAACTATTTTCTTGTGCATCATAATGGTAATAGCTCCTAAATCTATCAATGCATTATGTAGGAGTTTCTTTCCAACTATTAGAGTTAAATAGAAAGGCTCTAGCTTGAATTTACTTACTTGTACTGCATTGTTCATGAAGATTGTTGTCATTGGAGGAACCGTATCTTTGAGCTTTCCCTTTCTTGTAGGTCCTTCCTTGGATGTGGTACCTTTGGGTATTGCTGGCCCTTGTAGGGCTTCTTGCAGTAATGTCTTTTGCTTAGGGATAGCTAAGATATCCCATATAGATACTTGTGTCAGAGTTTTCTTTAATTGGTCCACAATATTGATAGGTCCCAAAGACTGAGTTTTTTGGTAATACAAATATCTTATTATTTCTTGAATCTGGGTAGGAATCCCTCGATCTTTCACAAGTTGAGACACTTCCTGTCTGACAGAAATGTTCCCTTGCCCCTGAGATGGAGGATTATTCTTGTCTTGACCATTTGCAATTTTAGGCTACTCTACCATTCTCCTCTTCAATCTGGTATAGTAATCAGACTGCACTACTGTCCTCCGAGAGGTAGACACTTTATTCAAGAAGACTACTTCTTCGTCCTCAACCCATGAGAACAAAGTGTGTTCAGGGGCTATATATTCCTTCAGTTGCAAGGACATTCCTTGCATCTGATCCACTAGCACTGAATTTTACATGCTGAGAGATTGGTAGGCTTGATTTCTAATGGTACTAGAAAACTAACCATCCATTCTTCTCTGCTTGGCTACCCTTTGTTGTAGATTGCCTCTAGGACAATCTCTAGGTGTGTGGGCATTGTTGCAAGGGAAACACCAAGCATTAGTATCATCCACATAGTTATTTTGGCTTAGAACCATCTCCCTATTTGAGTTGGGAGGAAGGGTCTATGAGGGTGTGGGAACTGCAACTAATTGATTTGTTGGTTGATGGTTGGTTTGCCTTGGAGGGCCTTGATATTGGTTTGGTTCAGATGAGAACCTATTTCCTTGATAGCCTTGATAAGGAGGCTTGGGGAAAGTATTATGCTACCTCTTCATATTAATCAACTCATTGGAAAATGATCTCAAGAGATTTTTGATATCATCCATCTCAGATGATGGAGTAGGGATAGGTCCTTTCCCAAAAGGTTGAGGGTATTGATACATGGACACAGGTAGAGCTGTAGTTTTAGGTATTTCTTGAGGTAAAGGCAAGGAGATTTCTGGGAACATGGGCATGGGAGGCATTAGAGGTAACTTTTTGGCATTGATTAAATGGTTCTTAGCTCTGACCGCAAGGTCATAAGCTACTGGAAAAGTGTGTCCTCCCAGTGACTGGATCATGATAGATATATTTGAATTTAAAGCTTTGAGATAGAATACTATGGCCATACTAGGTGGTGGTTTAGCTGCGACAGGGATTCTATCCCAAGTTTTTTGGAATCTGGTGTTGAAGTTAGTCATGTCCTCTTGTGGTCCCCTCTGAATGGTGATCAACTGCTGTAGTAAAGAAGACTTGTCACCTTTTTTTGCAAATCTTTCAAAGAACAGATCTCCAAGCTAGTCCCATGTGGAAATGGTATTTGGGGTCAAGGATCGATACCATTCTAAGGCCTTTCCTTTAAATGAGGCTGCTAATAACCTTAGGGCCACACTTTGCTCTGTGACATCATGTATGGCATAGAAATTTGATACATCTTGAAGATGCTCTGTGGGTGTTTTTGAGTCTTACCCACTGAATTTGGGCAGAGCCTTTAGAGCATTTCCTGGAATAGGGTCCCAAACAACTAGAGGTGTTGGGAGGAGTAAGGGGCTACCAATGTTCCATCTTGCATAATTTCTTGGGGGGATGTTGGCTCCCATATTTGGTACTGGTACGAACTATTTAACCCTTCTTCTTGGACTAATTACTAGAGGTAGCAAAAGAATACCTAGATTTGCATCAGTTTGTGATCTGGTGACTGGTCCCCAGTTCTGACTCCTCGTGGCTCTTTGGTTCATGCGGTCTTGAAAAAAACTTCAAGACTGGTCCCACCAGGCTTGCCAAAAACTATTGATGTCTTAAAATTGTGTTAGATCTTAATCAACAACAATGGGAAGTTTCAAGCTATGGGACAATGCAGCCTAAAAACAGCCTCCAAATTTTAAAGAAGTTGGTCTCTTATTTTGTATTGGGTGTTGGGGAAAAGGGGTAGGAGACTAAATAGAAACACAAAATGCAGGAATTGAAACCTAACTATGGTGATGTGCTTGAGATTAATCCTAATCCTAACCTAAGCACAATGAAACTATTATGTGATTTTATTACATTTAAGAGTAGACAAGTGCATGATCAATGTAAAAGATTGGAATAACAGAAACAGAGGCTCACAACAGGGGAGTCTTTTATTGAGATATAGGAATTGTCAACAAAGGCATAGTGTTAAATCTTCTTAATAGAATCTTCCAATCACATAAGAGGTGTAGAAGTCATGCACAGTCATGTAAATCTTCATATTCAAGAAAATGACACAAAAGCAAATAACATTTCCAATCACCACACTAGAAAATCTATAGTATAGACTACTTTGCAAACAACACAGATAACATCAACAAAGGCATGGATCTCAAATTTTCTCAATTCATTTAGCCACATAAAGGGTATAGAAACATGCATGATTACATAAACTTTACAACTCAAGAAAATTGAGACAAGAGCAAATGATATTATTGGCCACAAACTTCAGATAGTCTAAAACTATGAGAATTCCCCCCTTTTTTTAGATTTTACAAATCTTCTTCTTTTATAGCCCCAAATATGTAAATAAATAATAATAATTTGAACTTTGGTGTATTCAATGCATTGAAAAGCCATGCTGGAGAAGAATGGCTGCCCTTAACTGCGGCATGGCAATTCTTGACTAGTTCCTCTCTTCACGCCTAAATTTCAAATTTCATCACCTACTGGGACGCTTAACTATCTATTTTGCCTCTGCTTTTAGGAGACAAATGGATGGCATATTTAATGCTTACAAGCCCCAAAAAACTACCTGGTGCATTGCTCCATCTACTCAAATTAACTCTTGCTAAATTTCTCTCCATTTTTATTGTAACAAGTAGACAGGCACTCTATTCTATTTGTAATGGGAGAGGACCCTTAGTCAATTTTCTAAAAATCCTCTTGATCACCTAGAAGGCATCAGAGAATGACAACTGGCTACTTCTATTTTCTTTAAAATATCATTCAGGACCCACCATAATCTTCATTCGGTGATTAGGCTCGAAGGTGGTCTCTCAAAAGTTGATACGTGGTGACCTCCGCTACTCCTGGGAAGATACATGGCATCTTCTGCTTCTCCTGCTGGGAGTATGTGGTGCCTTCCACTATTTTAGGGATGGATTAGAGAGGGACCCAAAAGGTGACACTTAGCAGCCTTCGCTGCACTTTGATACCTAGAAAAATGAATGACGCCTTTATGCGTTGAATGGAAAGCATGGACCCAAGCATTGAAACAAAGGCTCTTGGCAGTCGACACGTGGTGGCTTCTGTCACTTCTTCAAAAGGTAATTTAGGGCCTTCGCAACTGCCACCTAGCACTTTTTACTCTCTGTTGCTTAGCTTGTTGGAAGTTTTTGTCAAAATAGAAAACATGGATGCCTCTTACGATATGTAGATGTTGACACATGGTGCATTCCCCTATTCTCTAGAATGCTAAAATAAGGTCCTCAAAAGTCACTAACTGTACATCTTTGTCTCCTAGAGGCTGACATGTGGCCGCTTCCACTTGAATCCAATACTTAGGTCAAAATTGAAATGAAAAGAGAAAGAGAGGCAAAAAGGGACCGTGCTTTGAGGATGACACTTGGTAGCTTTTGTTGCATTTCAACACTTAGGCAAAATGAACCCATCCTCTAATCTAAAACTCTACGGCTTCGCTCAAAGAACCAAAATTGTAGTGCTTGACTAAAAATTTGAAAGCAACATAGAGTAAAAATTACTCTACATGACTCATCATCAAATTTCTTGATAGAACAAAGGTTAGTGATAGAGACCTTCTTGGAAATGTCAATGGATATCTGATCTTAGAAGACTTGTGATAGTTGGGTGAAAGAAAAGATGGAAACTTAGTGAGGGAACTATACTAGTTGAGTGTTAGGATGGATAGAGACATGGGGAAGGTTTGAAGGAGAAGGGAAACATCATAAGCAATCATGTAATGTGTATGCTTGAAATCCATAAGGTGTTGCTGGGGGTTCTCCTTGCTTTGAAATTTAATGAATTTTAGAATCTCTTATTGAGGTGGGTAAGGTCTGATGAGGATAGAAGGATGAATAGGTTTGTTACAAATCTGATCATAAGATAAGATGTTATGAGCCCTTGACATGGATGACTCAAGGTTGGTCATCTTGTCCATGAGCATTTTCATTAGGTCAATTTGAGGTGGTGCACCAAAAGGATTGTAAGGCTGATATTGTGGTTGAGGTTGGGAAACATATTCATAATTTTTTGGTGGTTGAGATGCTACCACATATTGAAATGTGGATGCTAGAGGTTGGGTAGGGGAGGTGGATGATAGTGGTTAGGTAGTGGGTACATACCCTTGTGGGTTAGGGATGTATCCTAGATTGGGTACAATGAGTAACTACTGAGGATTCCCTATGTATTGGGCATGGGTGGTAGTTGGGTTGGTGATAAGAGGTGAGGTAGTGACCTTTGTGTTAATGGGTGGTGAATTAGAGGGGATAGATATTCCTAAGCTTGGGAAAGGGGTATTGACTGATGGGCTAGGTTTTATAGAGGGGAGGTTAGTGGTGCTAGTAGTGGGTGTTATAAAAATAAGTGGAGTGTGATGGTTTGATGGTTGGGTTGTCCCTAAGGTAGAGGAGTCACTTGTAGGGGTAACAGTTGGTTGGATAGGTTAGTTCTCAGTTGTGGCATTAAAAGGGTTAGTAGATGAATATGTTTGGGTGGTCAAATGTTGAGTAGTGATCACAACAATAGGCATACCCTTCATTAGATGGTATTGCATGCCATAAGGAAGATCTTGAGGTGGATTTGAAATTAGGATATGGTGAGGGTAGGTGATAAGGTAGTGCTAAAGGGAAACTAGATCATTGTCTAAAAAAATGGTAAAATCCATGTATCCTCAGGGAAACACCTAAGGAAAAGTAGGGATTCCCAATGGATGAGGTTAATCTTATACCTTGGAGATGTACTCCATAGATGAGGAGGTTGAAGAGGTTGATTTAAGTGATGGGTTTTGCTCTACTAGGTCTCTTCGTTGTTGGTGAGTGAGAACCATACAAGAAAAGGGGAAGAGAAAACAATAAAAAACTCACCACTCAAACAAGAAGATAATAAAATGATCTAGTCAATAAAAACACACACAATGAAGTACGTTAAGCCTCGAGGTTAGTTTTAATCTCACTTTTGGCTTATGTCTTAGTTTATGAGAATGTGTGATAGAAATTGGCTTGTAGATTAGGTACTATAGAAGTAGTCTATGGTTAGTTTTGAGTTGTTTAGGTACTCAAAATAATTTTTATTGGAATTAATACATGGCTTGGTATTGGGGCCTACCCCCTCACTTCATAGTCCCATAGTGATAAGGGTATTGGGTGCTTAACCAATATAAATTGATATCTAAAGTTTATACTCAACTAGAGAGTTGAGTTGGTTCTCCCCTTGGTAATGAAATCTACATAGGATTGCCAGGATTGGGTAAGGTGACCTCTAGGTGATGAAATCTTAGTTGGGCCTTGTCTCAAATTATTTTGATGTTTGATTTATGAAAGTGGTCTAGCTAGTGTGTGAAACAAAAGTGATGCTATGATAAGATTAATATGATTTAATTCAAAGTGAACTAATGTTAAAAGCAAGCAATGGATGCATTTGATTTTAAACCCAAAAGAAATTTTAGTTTAAATTATGAACATAGATAAAGAGAAGAGCATAAAAATGCAAATAAAATATGAGTACAGATTCTAGGTCCCATCGGGCGTGCCATAATGTTTCATGTATATTTTTTCTTAAGTTCTAAAAAAAAGAAAATAAACTCGATATGGGCATGGTTAGAAAACCTTTTTGGTTTCATGTGCATTGAATCAAAAGATTGTGAAGAGCTCATATTTGGCTTGAGATGAATACCTATAGATAAGAAAGCACTCAAGTAAACTTGTTGGTCAGATAGATAGTTGGATGGATTTCCTAGTGATAGCTAGATCTTGGAAGTGAGGGCTTCCTTAGGGGATGTGAATCCACATATTTTAAATATTAAAGTTCAAAAAACTAAAAAGAAGATACATCAATTAAATAATATTACTAAAACTAAACACAAGAATGCTTGTTAAGAAAATAGACTATAAATGATCAAATTAGTGATAAACTAATTGATACTAGTACTCAGAGGTTGGGGTATGCTTCAAAAAATATGAAAGAGGTATGTGAGTGGTCATAAACACAAAAAACTAGATTTTATTGTGTGTATGTGGGTGACAAAAGGTTTTTGTTTTTTGGTGCCACAGGTGACCATCAACAGTTGGGGTGACCATCAGTGGTTATGTCTAACTATTAGTGGTTGGGATCTGACTATTGGTGGTTGACTATGGAATTTTGGATTTGAAAAATAGATGAATGATGGGATCCCATAGATGGATTTTGAGAGTTGGGAAAGGGCTAGGTTGATTGCAAAATGGAAATAAGGCATGTGAATATGGACAAACAAGTACATGTCTTACCAGAAGTCATTTGGGTGGGTGGTTGATGTAGTTAGTCTGTTGGTAGAATCTACTTTGATTTTGGTAGAGTAATAATACCTAAGAGATTGGTTGAGAGGGGATGATAAGTTGGCTCCCAATAAGATGGCTACTAATTCTTGATAATGCTAATGATATTGATTGACCTAATTCACCTATAAAAGAAAACTCTTGAATGCCTGAGCTCTTGATATATATTACAGATGGATTTAACCTCTTAGGCCTCCTCTTATAGGCACAAGCAAGAGGTGAAGTGAAGGTGTAACTAGGCCATCTAAATATAATTTGTCCATGTAAAGGCTTGAAACAAGAATTAAACAAGTTATTTTTAGAAAAGCAACATGGGTGGTTTGCATGTTGTTTGTTAATAGGTAGATCCTGACTATCAATAGTCAGGGGTTCCCAAGGCTGACAATCGATGGTTACCTTGACCATCAATGGTTAGGTTCTAGAGGAAAAAGGGTCCTAAAGTTTAGGTACACTTAGTTTGGTGAAACTAGGTGAAGATGGGTTTAGTAAGGCTAGATAGGTGTAGGTTGGTCCCAAGGAGGTCTTAGGTAGTTCCAAGGAGATTTTTGACATTCAAAAACATAGGTGTGTGTATTTCTAGTGTCTACACCCACCCATTGTCTATTTGGCCCCAAACCTCCCTAATGCTAGTGAAGTTGACCTGCTAACTTAACCCACCTATTTAACTTAACTTGACCTCAACCTTTAACCATTGATGGTCTCCCAAACCATCAAAAGTCACCTTGACCACCAATAATGAGGTTGTACTATCTAAACCAACTTAAGTGACCCATCACTCTGACCTATTTTTTATAATTAACTCATACAATTCATGTGTGAACCAATGCATGTACAAGTTAATATTAGATAGTAAGTTGGACCCCTTTTTAACATCTTGTTGTACCTCTCCTTTATTACCTAAAGAAGAGAGGATAAAGACATGAAAAAGGATCTATGAATTTAAGATATTTTGCATCTAATGTTTCTTTGCAGGTTACTTCTTCTAGAAATCTAACAATCTAGCCATCATGCTAGAGAGCTAACTTGCCACTACCCCTTGATCGATAAGCAAGTAATGTTACTCTACTAGAATCATGCCAATCTCTACCTATGATCTGACCACCTCGACCATTCATCTGATCAATCTCCAGTAAGCTAAGTATTTATTTTTTATATGTCAATTACTTTGTTTCCATTTCACAACCAACTCAACATAAACCAATCTCCTAGAATTGCCTCCTATGATCTTGTTAATCTCAATTTTTATCACCTAAACGCAACACACAATAACCATTGATGGTTATACTTACTACTGATGGTTTATCCAACCACTGATGGTCACTTTGACTATTGACATTCACCTTAACCACTGATAGTCATGCAAACTATCGATGGTCATTATAGTAGGAAATAACAAGTTATTTTCATCCACCCACCCTCAACCAAATCCAAATTTATTTTTATTTGCCTATTCACAAACCCCCAACCTATTTTATAAACCATACCCAACTTGTTTAGCATTAGTATTAACCCGCTTACTGCTATATTAGTCATTTTGGTCTATCTCTTTATCAAGCATTTCTTGTATTCATTTTCAATATCTTTTGATTATTGATGCAAGCATTTTATCTTTTTTTTTCTAAACTTAATTGTTTAAAACATGTGGATTGACATCCCCTAAGGAAACTCTTACTTCCAAGATCTAGTTAGCACTAGAAAATCCACCCAGTTTTCTATCTAACCAACCATTTGCTTTAGTGCTATCTTATTTACAGGTCACCCTCCCAAGCCAAAGAGGATCTCTCTACAATCATCTGATTCAACATATGCACATTCAAATAGGTTTTTTAACCATATTCATATCTATTTTCTTCTTCTTCCTTTCTTGAACTATAAGCTAAAATTATCTAAAACATTCAGGCATACCTGGTGGGACCCTTGAGTCTCTACTTAGGTTTCATTTTTTTGCATCTACATAATATTCTCTCTATTCTATACTCATAAATGAAATGATTTTTTTTTGGGTTTAAAATCAATTGCATGCATTGGTTGCATGCAATTTTAGCTCACTTAGTTAAATTAAAGCAAATTAATTTGATCATAGCAACACTTGTGTCACACACACAAACCAAACCACCTACATAAATCAAACATCTAAACAACTTGACATAAGGCCTAATTGGGATTTCACCACATATAGATCAATTTACCCTTTCCCAACAATCTTACTTGGAGGTCATTACCAAGGGGAGAACCAACTTAGCTCTCTAGTTGAGTATAAACTCTAGAAATTGGTATATATGGGCTAAGCACTCGACACCCTTATCACTATGATGTATGAAGTAAGGGGGTAGGCCCTAATTTAAAGCCATGCATTCATTTTTAATATAAATCCCTTTGAGATCCTATGGACCCACCTTGTGACATGCCTTCCCACTTTATGAGGAATACTTCTATTTCCATAATCACCACCCAAATATTGACTACTAAAACATCTTCATCCACTAATAATCCCTTTGATACTACTATGGAAAAGTAACCTGCCTAATAAACCAACACTCTTATGCCTTCCACCCCCACCAACAACTCCTCTACCCTAGGGACAACACAACCATTAACTACCTATACTCCCCTCACCATGGTATAACCTACTAATGACATTTACAACCTCCCTTTGACTATCCCCAACCCCTTAAAATGACTCCATTATAAAATATTGTTGTGTTTATACCCTCTACTTTACCACCAATCAGTATAAAGGTCACCACCTTTCCTTTAATTACAAACCCAATTATATTTCCTACCCAACCTACCTTCACCTCTCAATAGGTGCCCATTACACACAACTTAAGTTACATCCCTAACCCATAAGGGCATGTACCTCTACCCACTACCCAACCACCTACATCCACCTACACCTACATAACATCCACCCAACCACATAGTCCACATATAAATATGTGGTAGCTTCTCAACCTTCTACCAACTATCAATATACTACCCAACTACAACAATAATATGCACCTCACAAATTTTTAGCCACATATCCCCAAATAGATATAATAAAAATGCTCAAGGATAAAATGACTACCTTAGAGTCATCCATCTTTACTGCTCACAACATCTTATCATATGACTAGATCTATAATGAACCCATTCACCCATCGATCCCTATCATACCATATCCTCCTTAGTGGGAACTTCCCAAGTTTTCTAAATTTCAAAGTAAGGGGGATCTCCAGTATCACCTTAGGGAATTTAGGCATGCATGTTATTTGATTGCCTATGACGATACCCTCCTTCTTCACACCTTCCCCATGTCCCTGTTTGGTCCAACATTAGACTATTATAGTGCCATAACCAAGCACTCTCTCTTCTCCTTTACCCAGCTAGCCAAAACTTTCTTGGATCACTTTTCAATAAACATCTCCAAGAAATTTTCAATCATGAACCTTTATTCTATTTGATAATTTGATGATGAATCTATTGCTAATTTTGTATCTCATTAAAGAAGTCTAATCAATCAATTTTTATTCTCTTGACCCCAACTTGAACTAATATAACTTTTTTCTTAGGCATGTGCCAAGCATATTTATTCTACATTGTGTGTCTAGAGCTTCAAATCCTTTGATGGAGATTTTACCATGGCATGTAAGCTAAAAAATAGAGCCATCATGGAAGAAATTTAAAATTAAAGAACAAAAATTGTACCTACAAAAGTAACGAGGCTTATTCCTATAAATCAAGCAACTAAACCAATACTATTGCCAAAATCAAGGCAATTAGGAATGTGGTTGTCCTTAAGACCACTCCTACACCATCTATCAATCAACCAAACTCTTCTAACTCTTTAAACTAAAATACAAGAAACTAAAACTGAAACAATTAGAACCAATTTACTCCATTTAGGGAATCTTACACTTCGATCCTAGATAAGTTGTTGAAGGCTAATATCATACATCTTCCTCCCATTAAACCCCCTCAATTATTTGATTCTTCTTATCCTACACCTAGCTTATATAATGATAATTACCTATGTGATTTCCATCTAGTAGTGGGGTATGATGTTAGTAGGTGTAATACCTTCAAAAACATTTTCCAAACCGTTATTGATAATGGGGATCTTATGTTGGACAACCCCAATGCACCTTTGAACCAAGCCCTTGACATTTTCAAAAAACCTTTTCCCAATCATGCACCTACCAAAAATGAGAGAAATAAAGCTGAGTGTTCTCATGACACCCATACCATCAACATGGTTCTTGACATGCTCATTGTTGGAGAACCTACCACCCAATCTACCTGTTCTTCACCATCTCCACTTTTGGAGAGCCAAACCAATGAAATAAACTTTTTTTCTCCTCCACTTATTTAGGTAGTGGAGTTATCAACCTCTCCTTCAGTTGACATACCCAATCAAGCAACCATCACCAATTTACCTTCTCCCTCAACTAAAAAGTAATTTTCTTCCCCTTTGGAGAGAATTCCCATGGAAGAAACCACCTTGTCTACACCTCCCACAGAGGAAACACCCATTCATACCTTGCATATTTTGATTGAGGAAAAGGATGAGGTCACAATTACCCTTTCTCAACCTATGGGCTTGTTCTTTGAGTCCACTACCCAGGTACCAAGACTAGTATATAAACCATTCTCTAGACTAGTTTAGAGGTTGGAATTTTTCTCTAAACCTGACATGGATCAAGCTACCTTTTGTAAACAATTGGGGCTCACTTACATCACTAAATAGGAACCTACAACCATACCTTTGGTAGGCCAACCTACAACTCTTATTACCTGACCCATCATTTTACCATCCAAAATAATTAAAACCTTTACCAACTCAAACATTTCTCAACTGTATAAAATAACCAAATCCCAAATAAACAAGTCATTTTGTATCTCTTCAACCAAAGCAACCAAGAACCTTCGAATCTTCCCTACATAGAGCCTCAATTACCCATCCTTAAAATTGGATCTCACCTCACCAGACCCATCAACCAATCACCAAACCAAATCAACCAAAGAAGTAAATCAAACAAAAGGCTAGAGGTCCACACTTATACCTTCCTCAAAATTGACCTCTATCTTGGGGCCTCATCCCTCCACTTTGATGAAGAAGCTGACTATATCAACCAAAACCTAACCACTATTATTAGTTACACTGACACACTTGTTTTCTAACACACCCATCTTCACTGAGCCATCAATAATCAAACTACCTACCTTGAAACCTACTACCTCCAATTTATCAACTTCCACCTTACCAAAACCAAAACTATCAACTAAAAACACCACCTTACCCAAACCTTCTATCACCAAGCCCATTTACAAAAAGACTTCCATCTCACCAACCAAGGCCAAGACCTCTAAACCCTCTCTAACTTTAACTGAATCTTACTTCACTATTTTCCAAAGGTTATTGCAAGCTTCTTACTTGACCTTACCCCTTATTAGGCCATTTGACCCTCTTGGTCCAAAATTGGTCTAGTATAATGACCACCAAGTGTGATCCTATCGTAGGACACCGGGGCATGACATAGAGAAATGTAAATCTCTCTAAACCATAATCCATCAGCTCTATGATGAAGATTATCTATTAACATATGAACCTCCCATGATCCCTCTACCAATCCAACAAATAATAAATGCTACGTAACACCTACCTACTCCCCTACTCTCACCTCAGAGTGATGAGGAAGCAAACCAATATCCTACCCCAACTCTTCCCTCCATCGATACTATCCATGTGGTCACCCGATCACACACTCAACAAAAAGATATGGGGAAAGTTAAAGTGTCCATACTATGGACATACCCATCTTCCACCTCCCAACCAAGTCAAAATCAAGCACCTTCACCTTCAACCAAACCCAAGGTATTTATCTTGGGTACCTCCCAATCTAACCCCTCCAAATCAATAAAGAGAGTGGTGCTCAAATAACTTCATGAAACCATGACAAAGATGAACTGATATGAGCTGATTTCTACCTCACCTCATCATTGCCAAGCAATGATAAAGGCATTACAATCAATAGAGGTCCAAACTAAAGACCCTCAACCTCTAGTAGCCTTTGTTGGTGCTCTCCAAATTTCTAAGCTTGTCAATTTTAAGGATTTATAAATAATTTTTATCCATCTTGATGATCTAGATCCCCCTCTTTTCATTATTGCCTACATCAACCAAAACTACATCAAATGGGTCATGATTTATGGGGAATCCAGTATTAATATCATCTCCTCCCATGCCTATGATCAACTCAAACTATCAAACAATGTCATGTTTAGATCCTTGATCATACTTTGATCTTTTAATGACATCATGGCCACTACTCTAGGAGCTATTGTCCTTCATATCCGTTTAGGACCTTGCACACTCCTATAACTCTTCTATGTAGTGGAAGGTGAATTTCAGTATAATGTTTTATTAGGATGACCTTGGATCCACTCCATGGGTTGTACACCCTCTAACCTTAATCATTAAATCAAATTTGAACATGAAGGCTAGGTTATCACTATACAAGTTGACCCAAGTCCCTTTTCATCATGAAACATGACTTATCAACCCAACAATGTCCTCCTACCTCCATCTAGTATACCCTCATTAGCCAAAGATAAGCTTTCAACAATGAAAAATGAATCCATATCTCCTTTAAACAATGAGGAATTTCACTAGCTCATCAATCCCATTAGACCAAATACCCACCACATACCACTTGAAATCCACATTCCAACAACTTTCACTTGGGGAATATTACCTCTTGACTCTTGTTGCTTTCCCTACTCCTCAAAAATATGGGAAACTTGACCACCAACCTAGTTATGACCCCAACATCAAAGCCATTATTCCCCTTAGACCTGCATAGTGACAAACCCATTTCATATATGGGGGACTTGACAAACCATTTTATTCTTATACCACCTCCTCTTCACCTTGAACATTCACCTCTAGCTTCTATCTAAACAACTCAAACTTTGCCAAGACATACCTCCACAGATGTTCTTGGAAAGGATTTGGTCTTAGATGATATGATCATGGCCCACATGAGTTGATTTCAATTGAGATGAGAAAAACTCATGAGAAACATAGCCTTAGTTTCATTCTTCCTAACCAAAAGAACACTAAAACACCTACCACCACCACTGATGGAGAAGACATCCCTTCCTCACCAATCTCTTCTCCACCTAAATGTGAGAAGGATGACATCATCCCACTTAATTTTTTCATCAACATAATCAGCCTTAGACCCTTGACTTATCAAAAATAAGGGGCAACCATAACCATCCCTTTGACCCATCCTGAGGTGATAGGAGATGACTCTCCTACCATTAACAATGTTCAATGCTAGGATGATGATTTCATTCTCACTTATCTTGGTGCCCTATATTCTTCCATCCATAAATATCTTCCTCTTGAGACTTCAACCATGTTGAACTAATCCACCATGGATATCAACTTGAGCACTCTGAAAAACCCTTACATCATCAAAATTAGCTAATAAATGAATTCTAAGGAGCTTTGGGACTTCCCATCTTTCTTCCAAGACCACATCATAACATTGACTTAGTCTTATAGTGACATGCTAGGAATTAACCTTGCCATTGCTACCTATAACATAGTCACCAACTATGATTCCAAACTCATCAAGAAAAAACTTTGATGAATGTACCCTCTCATAGCCTTGTCAAAAAAGAGCTTTAGCATATCCTATCTATAAATTTCATTCAACCCATTAACTATCCCCAATGGGTATCAAACATCATGTCTATCACCAGGGCACTTTGAACAACCCTTGCATCATCAAAATTAGCCAATAAATGAATTCTAAGGAACTTTGGGACTTCCCATCTTTCCTCCAAGACCACATCATAACATTTACTTAGTCTTATAGTGACATGCTAGGAATTAACCTTGCCATTGCTACCTATAACATAGTCACCAACTATGATTCCAAACTCATCAAGCAGAAACTTTGATGAATGTACCCTCTCATAGCCTTTCTTGTCAAAAAAGAGCTTTAGAATATCCTATCTATAAATTTCATTCAACCCATTGACTATCCCCAATGGGTATCAAACATCATGTGTATCACCAAAGCCATAAGGAGACACACATTTGTGTGGACTTTCATGACCTCAACCTTGCTTGCCCCAAATATGACTTCCCTCTACCAAGCATCAACTAGCTACTTGATCTTACAACCAGCCATGAGATGTTGTCTCTCATGGATGGATTATCAAGTTACAATTAGATCTTAATTTCCCCTGAATATTATCACAAATTTACCTTTATCACACCATGTGGACCTTCTACTATAGGGTCATGCATTTCAGACTAAAGAAGGCTGGTGTAACTACCAATATGCCATGACTTAACATCTTTCATGACCTTATCCACAAAATTATCAAGGACTATGTGGATGACCTTCTTGAAAAATCCAAATATCATATGGATCATTTAGTCATTATAAAAATTATCTTTGAGTGCCTCATCCATTATCATGTTTGCCTTAACCCCAAGAAGTGCATTTTTGGGGTCTTGTCAAGAAACCTCCTTGGATTTATCATTTCCCTTCAGGGAATCAAAGTTGATCCAGCTAAAATCAAAGAAATCCTTGACATGCTTCCTCTAACCAAATTCAAGCAACTCCATAGTTTACAGGGGAAGCTCTAATCCATTCACCATTTTATCTCCCATCTCTCAGACCAATGCCAACCCTTGCATCACCTAATAAAGAAATATGCCTCTTTCAAGTGGACCGATGACTATCAAAAGGCCTTTGATTTACTTAAAAAGTAACTTTTATCTCTACCTATCCTCATCCCTCCCAAGGATGACCAACCTTTCTACCTTTATATCTCTGGCACTAACCACTCTCTAGGGGAAATGCTTGCTCATCAGGATGAACAACACAAATAACAAGTTGTCTACTACATAAACCATAAAATTGTAGATCACAAGACTCAGTACACCCATATCAATAAAATTTTCTTAGCTTTAGTCATCATGGCCACCAAGCTTCACCACTGCCTTCTTAACCATAAAACTTATGTCATAACCAACACTAACCCACTCAAATATATGGACTCCAATCCATACCAAAACCAACGTATGGCCAAGTGGATCATGATTTTAACTGAGTTTGACATTAAGTTTCTTCAATAAAATATGATTAAATGGAAAGTGATTATTGACTAATTAGCTAAATCACCTTTAGCAGATAACTAAACTCCTCCTCTTAAGTTTCTTGATGAATCCATCATGACCCTCTCTCAAGCAGACTTCACCTATCAAGTGACCATGTTATTTGATGGATAAAAGTGTCATCATGGTGGGGGAGATGGTATCATCCTTATTCCCCTTGATGGTGAACCTATCCCTTTATTCTTCAAGATATATTTTGAATGTACCAATAATATGGTTGAGTACAAAGCCCTAGTCACAAGTTTCTAAACTACCTTAGCCTTGGGAGTCAAAATGATCAACATCTTTGGTGACTCCCAATTAGTGGTCAATAAAATTGATATATCTTACTAGTGTAAGAATGATGTTTTACAATAGTAAAAACAAGTAGTTAACAAACTCTTAACGCATTTGAACACCACCATATCCAATCCACCCTATGATCTACCAACTAGTTTGCCAACACCATGGCTTCCCTCACCTCTCAAATCCCATCTACACCCTCTAAATCTAAGATATTTATCATTATCCATAGACTTATCTAGCCTTCTTATGTCAAAATAGATTCTCCAACCATATTCAATGTGGAAGAGACCCAACCTAACCTTTGGTATCAATAGAACTTTAACTATCTTAACCTTACCATCATTCCTTCTGGCCTCTCCAAGAATGATTGAAGATCATTTATATAGATTACCTCACATTACACCATTATGAGGGAAATTATTTATAAACATGGATTTGATGGTCTCCTCTCCCATTACCTATGCATTCATGAGGTCTCTCATGTTATTAGGGAAATACATGATGAGATTTGTGGGGGGAACTTTAGTGGCCTCATCGTGGCTAAGCACATATTTTACCTTGGATATTACTAGCCTACCCTTAACCAAGACTATTGTGATTATGTGAAAAAGTGTGTTAATTATCAATAACATGCCAATTTGCATCATGCACCTGACCATAGTCTTTGCATATCTACCAATTTATGGCCCTTCTCACAATGGGTTCTAGACCTTATTGGTTAAATTAACCCCCATTATTCATAACAAAACCATTATATCATCACTATGACCAAGTATTTTACCAAATGGGTAGAGTATATTCCTCTAGTCTCAAACAAAGTATACAATATTGTCAACTTTATCATCCATCACATCATCTATTGCTTCAGTGTTCCTCACAAAATTATCATCAATAATGGTAAATATTTCAAAAACAAAAAAATCTAGGGTCTTTGTGATTCATTCAATATCAAGTTAAGTTTCTCATCACCCTACCTCCCTCAAGTGAATGGATAGGTAGAATCCTTCTCTTAAAACTCTTAACAACATGCTCACTAAAATGGTCAATGCATCTGGTCAGGATTGGCATTTTCACATCCTCTTCACCTTATAGGAATATTGTACTATCATTTACACCCACATGAGTGCTACCTCATTCCCTCTTGTGTTTGGAGTAGAGGTTATTTTACCTCTTGAAATCCAAATCTCATCTCTTTGCATATCCTTGCAAGATATCATCTCTGAAGATGATTATCGTCAACACCATTTAGCCTAGCTTGAGCTACTTGATGAGCGTTATTTAGCTTCCCTCACCCATCTTCATGTCTATCAAGAGAACATCAAACGTGCCTATAACAAACACCTTAGAGTGTAAGAATTCAACATTAGATACTTCATCCTAAAAGAAAATCAACATGTCACCAATATGGAAAAAGCAAACATGGTAAGTTTGATTTTAATTGGCTTGAACCTTATATCATAACCCACAAGTATGGATTAAGAGCTTATCATTTGTCCTCTCTCAAAGGAAACCCAAAACTTGAGCCCCTTAATGCTTTACATATGCATCATTTCTTTTGGTAAAGAGGATAAAAATCACCTTTTATCTAACTTAAGATCATCCCTTGATTTCAAAACCAAATTCACCTCCCTCTTTTACGGGAAAACTGATTAAAACTGAATCATGTGATTATCCATCATAATCATAGCCTAATATTGAAAAATGGGTATCATGGACCTACCCATGACATTATTCTCATGGTACTTTCCACCTCTTTTAAAGAATGGATTCCCATGATTGTTGTCACCTAAACCTCTTTACACCTAATCAACCTTCTTATGCCTTTAGTTTTTACTTCATAAAGGTGAACCCTTAATCCAATATAAGCAAGTGTATGTCAAGCAAAATCAAACAAATCAAAAATCTAAATCTAAATCAATAACAATCATGAGTCATTCCTAATATTTGTAGACTACTCCCTTGAAGGACAACTATTGAAAACATATTCAAAATTGCTCAAAATAAGGTAGACTACTCCCTTGAATGACAACTATCAAAATCATTACACAAAGCATATAAACTTAGACCACTCCCTCAAAGGATGGTTGAGTAAAGTATTTGTCAAATCAAGCAATTTCTTGGAATCTTCTCACATCAATCAGCTTTCCCACCCCTCTCACATAGTAGCATAATAAGCAAAAGACCCATTATAAATCAAAAGCAAAAACAATAGAATATTGAAAACTATAATTATTTATCATGGGTAAAATAATTCTAAAAGCCACAATTGAACCTCATGAGTAGACATCATGCATCAATCAGTCTACACTTTATATGACATAAATTTGTTTATACTGACTCTTTGGTAACCTCAAAAGGAGGCATGCTAGTCTCAAAAGAAGGTTCCATTTTCATTCATCTCCCCTTTATACACTATAAGCAAGAGATTTTGAGCTCACTTGACATTATGTGATCATGACACCTTTTTAACCAACTAGTGAATGCTAATGTGAAACATTCAAAGGGCTTATATTCCTTAAACCAATATAAATTCAATTTTATATTAGTCCTTGCCAAATAAAAAGCATCGTGCCCTCTTCCTATCCTATCATAGCTAGTTGATATTACTAAGATGTTTGTCTCTTCAATATATTCTTTTTCTCACATCTAGCATTTTTATTTAACTGACTTTCTATGTTTTACCTTAAGCAAAGTAACCACAACCATAATCATAACATCATATCAACATGCATTATAAGCAAAAACACACATCATCAACATATCCATCATCATATCACAATCATAACATCCATGAATAATAAGCAACCAACTAATTTTACCACACGTTTGCACATAAATAAGGAAGCATATACATATTAGATTTTAGCATAAGCATCATCATCATAACCATAAATATTATAACATCATCAATATCATTTAAACATAAAAAAAAATTCATCTCAATGCATGCCTAGCTATGTGAGCCTACATCAACATCAATATCCATAACATAAGCATAATCAATATAACATCATCAATGATAAACATAACTATAATCAACATCATAAACATAAACATCAAATCAAAAACCATAAACAACAAGCAATAAATAAGGATCATATTTATAAATCATGAGTCAAATGGCATCAAAATGTATACAAAAATATACATGTCTCTCTCTCTCAAAATGTACATCTCACCACATCAGCTCATAGGTTGGTATCAAAATGATATACAATAACATATAATATATCATAAACTATGTCATAACTATACCCCTGGGGCACCACTATCTCCTAGATCACCACTACCTCTTGGTGCCTATCCTCCTGATGTACTTGCCTGTCCACCTATGAAAGTAGCCCACTACATTAGTGTCACCATGTTGGCATCGCCTACCAAACTAGTTTTGTATTCACCCCATCGAGACTCATCAAGACAATGTCTCATGACTATGGCCTCATAGTAGCATAGATCCTCCACTGTGGCTAGTTACCATGCCATGGGAATCATACCTAGGGGTTATAAAGGTGGTGTGCCTCCTCCTCTAGTCTATCTTAGTGAATCTCTCTCCTGGGTGACCAAGGCTAGTTGAGGTCTAGCTTGGTCCCTCTCACCTATAACTTTATCTAGCTAACCCTATAAAGCTACCACCTAAGCTTGTGTTGTGACTAGAATCACTCTTACTTGTGTACTTAGGGAAACCCCTTGTACCTATACCTACTAACCTCTACCAGCTAGGACAATATCCATAGGATACCTATCACCATCATCGCTACCAAAATTTATTGTTTCATATAATGCTTAGTACCATGTAGGGTACCCATATGTAAAGCTTACATCATCTATCACAGCCCTAGCTAGCAACTCCTCATGATCTAGTAATATTCAAACTAGTTGTGAATTAGGTAATAAAATATCTACATTCTCCTACATATATTTAGGAAATAGACTCAAAATACACTATACTAGGCCAAATATCTATGCACCCTATCAAATGGGATAAGCTCTACCTCCCCATCCCACCTAGTAAGGATCCACTTATAACTCTATAAAGATAATGTGTGTATTATATCTAGCCCACTCTAAAAACTTGATGTATGGCCTCCAGATCATGTCGCTAATAACCCATGTCTCTAGTGCACCTCAAAACCAATCTGTATCATACACCTCACCCCTAAGCCTATGAGGGAAAAATGCTCTTTCCACCTCATGAATCTAACTATGGGGTCCATTTGGGCATAAATCTCCCATGATATCCCCATCAGTCATAGAACCCAGATGTGCTCACACACTCAAAATTTTAGCACAAACTTGACACTAATTCCATATCTCCCATGAGCTCTGAAGCCCCACAACTCCCTATAAATTTTCACTAGAAGCACATGTACCCATACAAATACTATGTGGCCTAGAATTATCTCAACTAATACCCATAATAGTACATATGGGAACCTCCCATTAATTGAATCTAAAATGGCAAAGCAAAATACTATCATCATCATCATCATCAATAGTCTCCTCTCATCCCTCACCCTATGATATAATAGATTGTAGCTAAATACTCCCACATGCCATCTAATGAGATAATGGTTGTCTCCATATAATATCTCAAAGATCTCATCTCTCTCCTTCTACTTGATGTGATAAATTGGCTCCCCTTGAATAGGTAATTATGTGATCCTATGAACGTCCTCTGGTAAGATAGTCATCTCACCAGTGGGTAGAAAGAATGTGTTCATGTCTAGATCTCATCTCTCAATGAGGGCCGTGATCATTGTCACATCTCACATCACATGCTGGCAGTGTAACATCACTCCCAATCCCACCTTCTCCATGTGAGCCCAATCCAATGGGATCATCCCTTGATGAATCTCTAGGAAGATACATGGTACCTGATCACACATCTAAATCTACTCGTATTCCTACAAATGTTTGATAACAAACTACTTATTTCTCTTTACTATTATTGTCTATGAACTTGAAATCTTACCTATACCTATAGCTTACCTCCTATCTATTAGTGTAGGTTTTTATTTTTCCCTATTATTTAATTAGGGAAATTATATATTTGTGCTTACATGGAGTTTTCCTACATTCATGGGATAGACTAGCTTATGTGGAGATGTGTTTCATAGATGTCATAAGAATGGCATAAGTAACTCCTTTGACCAGCTATTCTAGGTATGGGAGTTACTTCTCTATTCTTAGCACCCTGTCACCACCTTTCATGGAGGAGTTACAGTCTATTCTTGGGGTGCCTTGACCACTTTTTGTGGAGGATTTACTTACATGCTCTCCTATATGTATTCTTCACTTTGGCCATCTTATGTTAATGGAATATTGGCTTTTCTCCAAATTGACTATGCAATTGTCTCTTGTTTTGATTTCATTTACTTTAGCATTTTGTGGTATTCACTTGCTTCATCCCATGCAACCACGACTCGTGCATCCTCGTTATTCAGACCTTGGTGAATCCTCTAATATGGTATCAGAGCCACCTTGATAATTATGTATTTGGTTATGCTATTAGTTTATTATAAAATCTTGAGTTATTTACTTACAAAGGATCTTCGATTTTGTTATTTGCATGCATTATGTTTGTACTAGCATATAAGCCTTGATGTAGATCTGTAAGTTTGACTCATTCTCTGTGTGAAGTATATGAGCATACCTGTGTGCAAATAATCTACAAGATTTCTTGGAACGTCATTGATGTTATTGGAAAGCTCACATTGAAAAACTAGTGTGTTGGCATCTAACATGTGGAGAACCTCTTAAGTTTTCTTGAATGCTGCATGAGCTGTACGACCTGGTGTCTCCTGCAAAGTCATCTCTTCCACTTTGGCACTTATCTCCTTAACCCAAGCGTTTGGATATTTTGTTGAATGCTGGTGTTGAATTTATGGTGTGAAACTGATCTTGAAGTGTGAAGTTGAGGTTTGGAATCTGCCTTGAAGACAGGCATGGACTGTACGGTTCGTACACTTGCGCAGTCACACTCTCCTCCAAGCTTTGGCATTTCATGTTGATGTTTCACCTTGGTTGCTAAATAGCAGAAAAAGGGCATTGGGAATTCTGTTAAATAGACCGACTCTCTATACACCTGATCCTTGGCTGTACACCTGCATGGAGCAGTCAAAGAACAAGTGAAAATCAATGAAAATAGTCCAAACTGTTGTCTTTTTGAAAATGGCACACTTTTTCCCTTTGGCACCTCAGTGGGCCCTCAACAGGCAGTTTGATTGGTAAATTTGTCTTTGTTCTTAAATTATCAATTGAAATTTGACTGTTCAAAATTTATTTCAGTCAAATTGAGTAAGAAATGAATTTTTAGGAACAATTTTATGTTTTGGGAATTTGGGGGTTTTAATTAAACCTTGAGTTTTCCCTTGTCAAAGACGAAGGGTGAGGCCTAGATTGGCAAGAGGCTAATTCCCCCTTATAAAGACCTCCTTTAGATTCCTCACTCTGTTTTGAGTCCAATGAGTGATTGGAAGGCCACTTTCTCTCTCAAAACAGGCATTTTTTAATGTTTTAGTGCTATTTTTTTGCAAAATTACTAGTTTACAGAAAATTAAAAATTAAAATCTTGAAAATGGTAGCTCAAATTTGAGTGCCATATTTTTCAAAAGTGCTTAGTTTTCAATTATCCACAACTTAGGCTAGATAATTGTCAAAAATTCACTACTTTATTAAGTTCCAAAAAAAAATTGGGTCTCCTGAGACGCATTTTCGGTTGAGTCTAATGCACTAATTGCTCTAAGATGCATTCTCAGCTGATCCCAACATATTTTTATCATGCACTTGCATATTTGGCGGGGGGGGCTCAACATTTTAGGGGGGATGATTGCTTTTTAGCACTTGCAATCTTTGCTTTCATTCTCCTTTCTGCATAATTTCATAACTTGCAATCAACACAACTTCACCTAAATTCAGCTTAAAATGGATTATTTTCAACTTAAAATCATAACACCCTTTAACTATCATGAATGGAAGGTTAAAATGTCAATCATTCTTAGAAGTAAAGGGTTGTATAGGATCACCATGGGTACTAAAGTAGAACCTAGCACTGATGCTGAAAAGGTCAAGTGGTACAACTGTAGTGATGAAGCCTATGGATTACTGAGCTTTTTTGTGTCTCCAAAACTTCTCTTCCATTTAGAAACCTCCAATACTCCCAAAGACATATGGGACACCCTAGAAACCTTATTTGGGAAGCTTGATGAGATGAGAGGTCATGAGCTTGAAAATGAACTCATAAGTCTAAGTCCTAGTAACTTTGATACCCTACATGACTTATTCACTAAGTTTAAGGCCCTTAGATTGCAATTGAAAGAATGTGGGATAGAGAAGAAAGATGATCAACTCATCCTTTCTATTCTCACTAAGTTAGGTCCAAGCTATTTAGTCTTTGTCTCCACTTTTCATGCCACAAAAAGTGCCCTTGGCACTACATGGAAAATACTTTCTTTGGATTCATTCATTGCCGACTTGACTAGGGAGCAAGATAAAATAATCCAAATGGGCATAATGAAGTCTACTCAACCCCAAGATTTGATATTTGGAAATAGTAAGGATAAGACTTCAACAAAGGAGAAGAAGAAAAAGAACAAGGACCAGGAGAAGAAGAAAGAAAACAACAATCCTGCCAAAAACAACACTGAGTCTTCCTCCTCCAATACTAAACCTAAGAAGGAGAAGGTTAAGTGTGCATATTTTAAAAACATAGGGCATGAGGAACAAAAATTCATGAAGAAACAAATAGATCACCTAACTCATCTTCTAGAAAAGCACAACATAGGTGTTCCTGAGTCCATCAAACAGAATTCATCTACCCAAGATTATACTAAGGCAAAAGGCAAGGGTAAGGAGAAATAAAAAGGCAAGACCCTTGTAGCTACAACAGATTTTACATCTTCATGGGTCATTGACTCAGGTGCTTCTCACCACATGGGCTCTTCCCTAGTTGAGTTTTCATCTTTAGAGCCTTGTAGCACGACTTTAATTAGTTTGGGTGATGACACATCAGTTTCTATTGCATAGAGAGGGTCAGTTGAAATGGAAGGAGGAACATTCAATAATGTTCTAAGTGTTCCTTCTCTTTCAACCAATCTCCTATCAGTGTACCAAATCACTCACATTGGTCAGGGCATGAAAGTTGAGTTTTCACTAGATTCAGTGGCTATCAGGGAGTTACATAGTGATACTATAGTGGCAATGGGTAGGGTAGATTACCAAGCAAGGTTATACACCTTCTTACATTTTACACTTGATTCTTCTCCAACAACATTGTTGACTCATTTAGATGGAGTTATCAAATTATGGCATGAGCAGTTTGGCCACCTTAACTACCGCTACCTTGAGCAACTTTACAAACATGACATGGTCATTGGCTTGCCTCGTGTCCGATTCTCAAAAGGACTTTGTGAGAGGTGCTCCCTTGGGAAGCATCCCAAAGCAAAATCTGACAAAGGCAAAGCTTGGAGGGGTTCACAACCTTTGGAGTTAGTCCACAGTGATGTATCGGGACCCTTTCCCAAACCATCTTTCACAAGGGCCAAGTACATCCTCACTTTCATTGATGATTTCTCTAGGTACACTTGGATATATTTTCTTAAACAAAAGTCTGGAGTGTTTGAAAATTTTCTAGACTTCAAGGATCTTGTTGAGAAATAGAGTGAGAAATCCATCAAGGTTCTTCAAACTGATAATAGAGGGAAGTATGTCAGCAATAGGTTTGAGCAGTTTTGCACCATAGAGGGGATTGATTTGTAGTACATAGTCACTTACAGTCCTTCACAAAATGGGGTTGCAAAATGAAAAAATAAGTTCTTGAAAGAGATGGGTAGCTATATGATTCACTCCAAATCCTTAGCACCACAATACTGGGCCAAAACCATCAATTGTGCTTGCTACATTCAAAATAGGGTTGCTCACAAAGCTTTAAATGGGATAACACCCTATAAAGCTTGGCATAAAAGGAAACCTAATGTTAAGCACCTTACAATTTTCATATCCCTAGCCATGGCCTACATACCAAAGAAGAAACACAAAGCTATGGAATGTCAGTCCAAGCCTTACATCTTTGTAGGATATCTAGATGGTGTTAAGGGGCATTGCCTTTTAGATCCGACCACTCATGAGTTGTTCATTGAGAGAAGTGTCCACTTTTAAGAGAGTCCTAGAGATTCAACACTTGGCACTTCTCTCTCATCAGATCTACTTCTTCATGATGATTCCTCAAATTTAGATCAGCCACATCAGGTTCTTGAGCCAGAGACATCTTCTTCTTCTTCAAGGATAGCGATGCAGAGTCATCTACCTCTAGTCAGTTAGAGGATGAGGAGTTAGCACTTGACTCACCCACTTTTGGGCCAGACAGACACTTGAGAGTGTTGGCACTTGGGCATGAGATCTCATAGATGACAGATGTACTAGGGGGATTTTCAAAGAGATCCACATGCCTTCTTTGCCTCAGTTTTGGATCCACATACTTTTTGATAGGCATCGAGAGTACCTGAGTGGGATAGTGCTATGAAGGAAGAATATTCTTCCTTAATCAAAAATCACATTTGGGACTTGAATTCACTTCCTAAGGGAAGGAAGATGGTTTGATGTAGGTGGATATATCAGACTAAATTTGTAGCAGATGGGTTGGTTGATAATTACAAGGTGCGATTGGTCACCAAGGGTTTCTCACAGGTGGTAGGCATTGACTACTCAGAGACCTTTGCACCTGTTGCAAATATGACTTCTATCTGACTCACCTTGGCTATTATCATAGCACATGGTTGGGATGTACACCAGATGGATGTGATGAGTGCCTTTCTTCACAGAGACCTAGAGGAGGAGATCTACATGGAGCAGCCACCAGGATTTGTTCAAGATTATTCCATAGTATCAAACTTAGGAAATCTATCTATGGCCTCAAATAGGCCCCTCAGGCTTGGTATGCCAAGATGGATTCCTTCTTTCTCATAGCAGGTTTCACTAGGTGCCATTTTGACCCCAATGTCTACTTCTTATAGCAGGATGATTCGCTCCTGATTTTGGTTTTATATGTTGATGACCTTTTGATCATCGAGAGTTCTTCATCGGCTATTATAGTGGTGAAGGCATCTCTCCAGGATAGATTTAGCATGATAGACTTGGGTTTGTTACACTACTTCCTTGGAATCGAGATCTCACAGTCAGATTTAAGGATTTCTCTTGCATAGCCTAAGTATGCTCTTAACTTATTGGCTCAGTTTCACATGGCTAATTGTAAGCCATCTCTAACTCCCTTTCTATTAGGAGTCAAGCTTGAGGCTGACTGTTCTTCACCATTGGCTGATGCCACTCGATATCGATAACTTATTGGTAGTCTCATCTACTTGACTCACACCAGGCTCGACATATCATATACAGTGGGACTTGTCTCTAGATTTATGCAGGAACCTTATGAGCTACATTGGAAAGTAGCTAAGAGGATCTTGCATCACATTCAGGGTTCACATATATATGGGATTCATTACAGATTTGGCATAGAGGTTGACTTGGTTGGATATATAGATTCAGACTAGGTTGGTGATTCACAGACTCACAAGTCCACTTTTGGTTACAGTTTCTCTCTAGGTTTTGGTCCTATCAGTTGGTCTAGTAAGAAGCATAATACTATTGTTATATCATCCACAGAGGTAGAGTATAGGGGATCTATTAATGCAGCTACTGAGGCTATTTGGCTTTAGGGGATTCTTTTTGAGTTTAGCATTCTTATTAGGTAGCCCACCATCATTTATTGTGATAACTAGAGTACCATTTAGATTTGCAGGAATCTGGTTCAGCACTAGTGGACCAAGCACATAGAGATTCACATGCATTTCATTCGAGAGCTTATTCATAGTCAAGTCATTGACTTAATATTTTGCTAGTCTTTGGAGTAGGTTGTAGACATCTTTACCAAACCTTTCACTGAGAGCAAGTTCATTCATTTACAAGATCTTCTTGGGGTGCAGTCTACATCTGCAACATCATCATCTTCAGGGGGGCCTTCTATCCTCTTCATTTCTTTTATGTCTCTCTTTTAGGGGGGAGTTTTTTCCTATGGGTTTTCTCCTTTTCTCTATCTTATGGGAGATTGCATTTGTACATGGGTACCTCATTAGGCCTAGTTGTTGGGACCCATTTTATATTTCCACACTGCCTACCTAAGCTACACTTATGGGGGGTATTAGTGTAGGTTTTTATTTTTCCCTATTATTTAATTAGGGAAATTATATATTTGTGCTTACATGGAGTTTTCCTACATTCATGGGATAGACTAGCTTATGTGGATATGTGTGTCATAGATGTGTCATAGGTTTCATAAGAATGTCATAAGTAACTCCTTTGACCGTCTATTCTAGGTATGGGAGTTACTTCTCTATTCTTAGCACCCTGTCACCACCTTTCATGGAGGAGTTACAGTCTATTCTTGGGGTGCCTTGACCACCTTTTGTGGAAGAGTTACTTACATGCTCTCCTATATGTTTTCTTCACTTTGGCCATCTTATGTTAATGGAATATTGGATTTTCTCCAAATTGTCTATGCAATTGTCTCTTGTTTTAATTTCATTTACTTTTTGTGGTATTCACTTGCTTCATCTTGTACAACCATGACTCATGCATCCTCATTATTTAGACCTTGGTGAATCCTTTGATACTATCCTCTTTTTAAACTTAAATATTATCAAACATTATCTATAAACTAACCAAAAACCACTACCTATCCATCCTTCGTATTGGCAAGATAACCCACCATTCAAAACTATCAACATCAATAAACTTAACCTTAAAATATTTTCACCATTTAGATCAAATGTCGATTGTCATAATGATTGTCGATAGTTAGATTACCATTCAGCCCATGGTCATTGACTGTTGACAATCAAAATGACCATCGATGGTCATTGTGCATGACCATTGGTCAAGCACCCCAACCTTAGTTACCCAAAAACCTACCTAAAACATCATTTATACCTCAATACTCTTATCTTTTCCTACCCCCAACCTTTCCTAACCCACTCTACCCTACCACTTTTGATTTTCACCTACACATTTTATCCAAAAACCAAGTAAACCTAATACCTAGGTCAAACCTAATCTACCCTACCCAAACAACACACACCCAAGCATATACCTTATTCAAATGTAATATAATGACCAAATCAATCTATTATACCAATTTAATTCTTCTTCTATCTCATTCCTCAACCATCATTAAGGAGGAATCTAGGGACTTGCTACTCGAACACATGCCCTACCATGCCCACCCTGCATCCTATCTAGTCCACTTGGTCCACTTAGCAATTAGCCATGCCCACTAAGCAAGCCTCATCACTAAATTCACCCAAAATGACAACAAATCCTTATCTCTAAAGTTAATCTATTCAAATAAACAAAATAACAAGTAGAGTCACTTTTGTCTCCACACTTTTAGGGTTTTACACCTTGACTATTGATAGTGAGGATGACCACCAATGGTTGCCTCTATGACCCCTGACCATCGACAATTAGGATCTTTTAATTTTACCTATTACCTTTCCACTCAAACCTTTTAGAATATAATCAAGCACCTACCCATAGAGTTACCTTCTCTACCCACCCCAACCACCTCGTCACCTCACCATTGGTCCATTTTGGCCCAACTAGTGCATATTTTATGATGACTTTTGCTTGGTCCTTTTAACCACAACAATAATAATTACCATGTTGACCTATTTTTTAGATTTGTGCTACCTTGAATATACCCAACCAATTGGTGTCTTCTCAAAATCACTTCCTACCCTAGATACCCATGACTGCACCTATCCAATTTGTGTTTTCTTTAGGAGCACTTCTTACCTTAGATACCCATGAACACACATACCTTTCCTAGGAGACTTATGTTTATGAGTGTTCCCAACTACTATGCCTAAATATGGTCACATGGTCTAATTGTCACTTATCTTTCTAGCACTGGCCTTAATTTTTACCAACTATGGTAACCTAGTCAATATGTGATCTCAAATATTGCACTTTTGTCACACTTTATGTGCTTGTTTACACTTTCATTCCCACGCTATCACCTACTCTATCACTAACTTACCCACTTATCAAACCACACCTGATTCTATTTTACCTCATCAATTTTTGGTTTGAGGGGGAACACCTCCCCTCATGCTCAAGGTAATCAAACCTTCAACTTGCACTCTATTTTTATTTTACATCTCATTGATACATGTTGTATAACAAAAAGTGGAAAAATTGAGACATAAAAAATCCACACATGATAGTTTTGAATGTCATAATTCCTTTGGACCACTTCATGACCCCCTTGGGCCCACCTATTGATCGTTTAACCCCAAACCTCCCTAGCACTAGTAAACTTAACCTACTAACTTAACCCACCTTTTTAACTTAACTTAACCTCAGCCTTTGACCATCAATGATCAACCTAACTGTCAATAGTCACCTTGACTACCGATGGTCATGTTCTACCATCTAAACCAACTTAACTGACTTATCACTTTGACTTGATTTTTTATAATTAGCTCATCTAATTCATGTGTGAGCCAATGCATGCATGAGTTAAGATTAGATATCAAGTTAGACCCCTTGTTAACATCTTGTTATTCCTCTCCTTCCTTGCCTATAAGAATAGAGGAGAAAGAGATGAAAAAGGATCCATGACTTCAAGAGCTTTTATATCTAGAGTTTATTTGTAGGTCACTTCTTCTAGCAATCTAGTGATCTTGTTTCTATCGCTAATTCACTTTTTTAGATTATAAAGAGAGAAGAAACTAAAAGAATAATGGACAAGGCTTGTGAAGTACCTGGATAAGATTGCGCACCGTAATCCAGACGCTTGTGAGCACCCCTCTTTGGCTGTGGAGGAATGACACCTACAAGAAAAAAGAAACTTGGACAAGAAAATGTTAGATGGAGAGGCGGTGGGTTGCCAAGCGAAAGCTTGTTCCCGGAAGTGTGAAAACTTCCTCAAGGGAGGTCAACCCATTGTTTTGATAAAAGATAAATGACTGATAAATGACAGAATGCTAAAATAGACTGAAATGATAGCAAATTGAAGGAGAAAAGAAAGCAAAGGCTTACCTGGAAGAAGCTGTCGGCCTGGTTGCAGTCACCGGCGTCGGTGGTCCTACCAGTGTCGGTTGTCTGGTCTATTGACATCGGTTAGTGTGCCGACGTCGGTGGGGGTAATGGCTGGCATCGGTTAGGTTACCGACGTCGGTCGGGGTAATGGCCGGCGTCGGTCGGGGCAATAGGTAGGGTCAGGTCGAGTCTAGACAGAGTCTGGTCTGGGCTTGGTCTGTGGTCTGTTTAAAGATGGTCTGTGGACGGGTCTGAGGCTGATTTGAGGTAGTCAGGGGGTCTGTGCAAAGATACAGGAGAGTCAAATGGATAGAGAGGGACAGAGAGATAGATCAAGGAGATAGGAATCCGGGTCTGCCTGGCTTGGTTAGAAGTCTGGGTTGGGGAAAAGAAGAGCTGAATCTAGTTTGAAAGCAGATAACTAGAAAGGATGAAGAAAACAAACAGAGTACTTACCTGTGCCCTGCTGAAGAAGGTGTTGATCTGGTTGTTGGTGATGCCAGATGTGAAGCCTGTTGCTGATGAAGAATACCTGTTGTTCACTTGCAGAAGCTTGCTGTGTACCTGAGGGAGAGAGTCAGATTGATTGGGAGAGAGGTCAAGTGAAAGCACTGATACAAGGGTCTGATACGAAGGTTCAAGAGTCGGGATGCCAGGGAGAAACGTAGAGATGCGAAGAAGAGCCAAGCGAAGAACCGAGAGATGAGATAATGGTGAAGAAAACCGTTATGAAGGGTGCTGACGCCGGCAATATCGCCGACGTCGGCGGCTAAAAGGTCAGAAAAAGGCTAAAAATAGCCTTCTATCCATTTTCCAGCCGCCAGGTCAAATGAATGCGAGGATGAAACGGTCGATGGAGGTTAAATGGGTGAGTGAAGAGATTGGAATGGGAGTCTAAGGCATTAAATGGCCATGTGGGGAATAAAGGGGATCCAAGGAGGGTATCCTAGGGTGGCGAGGTGGCAAGGAGAGGGAAAAATGGACTTATTTAATTAAAAATAGATGATTATTTTCAATTAATAAGACCTAGGTAGGTTAGGGATAATCGAAGTGGCAAGGGACCAAGGGGAGAGAGGAAGACCAAGGGTTAGACACTTTTTAGGTGTCTACATTTGCCCCTTTTTGTCTTGTTGATTGTTCTAGACGAACTGCAAGACAAAAACAGGGAGTGGTTGCCCCAAGTGAAGGATGATGTGGATTGCCCCGAAGTATGGATGAGGTATTCCCCCTCAAAGCGGGAGTCGAGGGAAGGAAACCTGATATCGAATGCTGATTTGACAAAAGGTGGATGAGAAAGAGATGAAAAGTGAGTGAAAATGCTGCAAAAGTCGTGATTGCGCATATACCACGTCACGGGACAGGTAGGGTCAAATTGTCGCATGTCAAGGGTCGAGGAGTGCCAAAATTGAAGTAACCGGGCCCCAGCATTTAGTCGTCTGCTGATCGGGTCACTCAATCTAAGCTGAAGCTCCAAATGGTCATCGTATTCCAGGTATCCCAGGCTCAGGAAGTGCTCCCAGAAACATGAAAAAGCCACAAGTAGTAGGGATCAACTGGCTCGCGATCCTATACTTGCAAAGGGTCAAAAATAGTCTGCGGACAATTTTGCTAACCAGCCGTGAGGTAGCACACATGCAAAAACAACCAAGGCAACACTTTGTCTTGGAAGTGGTCGAAGGTCGAAGGAGATACGCATGATCTCCAATGGTCAGGCGGTCGATGGATGGATGGACAAAAGGATGTGGCCGAGCTAACCCCAAAAGACCCCATGTCAACTGAGTGCTGCCTACATAGCCCCTGTCGTAGGGGCCTCAGGCCTATGTATTTCTCCCTAAAAGGGAGGAAGGGTCAGAGGGATTGATTGGTCTTGGTCAAAGTCGATGATTGGTCTTGGTCAAAGTTGATGGAGTTGGTCATGATAAGAGTCAAAGAAGAGAAGGTTTGTCCATCATAGAGACGAACGAACGGGGGTGGTCGAGCTAACCTCAGAAGATGTGGTATCTGAGTGCTGCCTACATAGCCCTGGTCATAGGGCCTCAGACCAATGTAGTTCGGATCACGAGGGTCAAAATGGTCAATGATGAGTTTGGTCATGTGAGGGTAAGATGATGCTATAGACGGTGTATTCTATAGAATTGGTCGAGAGTCTTTCATCTCTAGCAAGTTTCCATAGTCGTGATGGATGTATGCTAAAAATGAACGGAAGTCTATTTATGCTTCAGCAAGTATTAGTTTATGCTTAACATAAATTGGGTCTGGTCGGTAGTTTCCATGTGTATTGGTGTCCATAGAAACTATGTGAAATGGTCTAGGATGATGCCGGCTGAAAATGATGAAAATGGCTTGGTTTGAGATGAGTCGATAATTGATGTGGTTAAATGTGACCAAAGTGTAGAGAAAAGGTGAAAGGCAAATTGCTCTTTCATTGACAAGAACCAGAAAGGAAGCATAGATAGGGGTTATAAGAACAAAAGCTCCGTTCATGCATGACGTCGTTGACCAGTATGGTGTTAGGGCGGTAATCAAATCACTTTGACATTAAAGTGAGCTCGAAGTCCCTTGAGCAGGTGATAGGAGGAAGATAGGGTAACCCAGTTTAAGAGCAGGAATAACCTTGCCCCTTTTTATAGGAGACCCTGAGACAGCTACAAGCCAAGTCCGTGACTCATTTTTTTTTTGGTGCAGGCTGATCGATGCGGGAAGCCTACATAGAGATGTCTTTTGATGTATGGTCAGTTTGCGAAGCTGATCAATGTGGGAAGCTTCTAAGAAAGGTGCTGTTTGTAGCAAGATTTAGTCATAGCCATCCTTCGAGGGAGTGGTCTATATTTTTGCTTAATAATGTTTGAATAGCTGTCCTTCGAGGGATCAGTCTACTAGCTACAACAATGATAATACAGCTGTCCTTCGAGGGATCAGTCTGTCTTTTTGAATTTGACTTGATTTTGTGACCAGGGATATGTTTTGACATCTTGATTTTGATTTTTTTGATTTTGAGTCATGGACAAGGCTGTAGAAGTTTAAGGACGCCCTTTTTATTAGGACAAAGCATCCATGCATCATAAAAGGGTCGTAGAGGACTTGTTAAAGGGAAATAGGGTTGAAAGGGATGAGAATTAAGAGGACGAGGATTGCTCAAGGGACGAGCTCAAGTTACATGTCAAGTAGACGAGTACTTGACTAACAGAAGAATGGTCGAAGATGCAAGACATAAGAAGGGGTTTAAGGTCTAATAAGACCCTGGGCCATGCTTTGAATGTTATGATAAGGTCCAAGTCAATTAGGAGTAAACATGCCACAATTTGCCTCTTTCCAGATTGGTCAGGTGTTGATTGATGGATGTGAAGTTGGTTGATTGTCGTTGGTTGGTTGAAAAAGGTTGAATGTTTGGTCGAGAGGTCTGGTTGATTGATATTTGGTTGAAGTTTGGTTGAGACTGGTCGAATAATTGGTCGGGGGTTGGGTCGATGGACACTTGGTCGAGATGAGTGATTGATACGTGGTAGAGACTGGGTTGAAGAGTTGGTCGAGGTTTGGATGAAGGATGAACTCCCCCAGCGGGCAGGGAGAATGTTTGAAAGATTGGTTAAGGTCGGTTGAGGTTTAGTGGTCAGATGGATGATATTAATGTCGAATAAGGGGGTCAAAGGCGGCAAAGGGACCATATTCCCGCGTGGAGATCCCGATTTAGGTGATGAGGTTGGAGAGGCATGAGTCGGGGTTAATGTTTTGTCGAAAAGGCGGTCAAGAGGATCCTTGATGAGAAGGGAATCCTTTTTTTAGTGTTGACGAATGACAGCTTTGAGAGTGCAACAACGCTTAGTGTCATGTCCCAGAATGTGATGATAGTGGCAGAATGTAGAGTTGTCGAACCAAGAGGGTCTTGCTCCGAGAGGTGATGAGTGAGGCGGTGTTGAAGGTTTGTTGATGATGTGGTTGAAAAGGGAGGTGTCATTCTCCAGACATTGGCGAATGGCAACCTTGAGGGCATGACAATGCTCCGTGTCGTGTCCAGGCATGCGATGATACACACAAATGCAAGTGTGGTCGAACCATGGTGGTTTAGGTCTGAGAGATTGATATTGTCTAAGGGGCGGGAGGTCGATACGAGAGGACTGCAACAATTTCCATAAGAGGAAGGCATATGAACCTGCTAACGGGTCTGGATGTTTTATTGCAGTGAGGATTGGTGACGTTGGTTTGGGAGGCGAAAGAGGCATAGGTCGAGGGTTTGGATGAGATGTATGTCTGATGGGTTGAGAGAGTAATGGAGGCAAATTGCCTCTGTGAAGGATGGGAGTAGGCAGTACTCCTATTAAAGTGGACGGATGTGGGCCCAAGATAGAGGGCAATGATGAAGGTGGAGGAGGAGTCCTCCGATGTGGTCTAGTAGCTTTCGTGTGTTTGGGTCGAGGGCCACCATTGTGCGAGGCGAGGTTAGATGTAGGTTTGGGTTTAGATGTGGACGAAGGTGAGTGAGATGTAGAAATCTCACGCAAAGGGCAAGGGGAAACCGTGACTGGGTGTTCCTCGGTTGAAATGGGTAAAGAGACTGGTTCTTCTCTTGGTGGAGAAGAAATAAGAGAGGGCGGCTCCTCAAGTGGGCAGAGGGCATGGATGATCGTGCCTTCTACTTGTAGTTGAGGAGTAGGCAAGGTAGGGTCTTCGGATGGAGGTGGGCTTAATGGCGTTGATGTGGTCAAAGCGTCCTCCAATACAAGAGAGGTAGATGGAGGACTAGTAGGAGAAGAAGGTTCTTCATCCTTTAATGGAAGAGGTTGGTCAAGGACAAGGGGCAAGATAGTGCTAATCGAGTGAATGTCATGGTCTTGAGGGTTATTGGTCATGGTCTGGACGTTGTTTTGAGTAGGTGGATGATTCAGAAAAGGTTGTTTGAAGATGTCGATATGTTGATTGGGTGGGGCGTTCGGGTTATCTAAAATAAGATCCCCCTTGTCGATCATGTCCTGGACGATGTTTTTGAAAGTTTAGCAGTTGTCAATGTCATGGCCTTGGACGCGATGAAAGGGACAGAAGTTGGCCTCCCTATACCATGTAGGGATGGCTTTTGAAGGGTCAAATTGAGGTGGTTGGATTGGAGGGAGATTGAGGACCCCCTGCTTGAGAAGTTTTTCCAAAACGGAAGCGTATGGTTCTCCAAGCGGAGTGTAAGAACGCTGAATGTACCGTTGTTGGAATTGTTTGGTGATGCTTGGAGATGTCGAAGGTTGAGAGTAATTAGTTGACATTGAGGATGGTGATCTAACGACCACAGTATTGGCCACTCCTTTAGATTCAGAATTGGTAGAAGAAGAAGGTCTGAAAGAAGAATGGCCAGTAGATTTTGCGTTGGTATTACGCAATTTGACCTTATCTTCTTCAAGGGCGCGGAGTTCGAGCTTTCAAGCCATGGTGAAAGCTTCGTCAAAAGTGTGAAATGTCTAAATCCGCAAGGTAGAAGAGATGTGTCTGGCACATGCTCGAGAGAAGAGCTCGATGAGCTCAGGTTGAGGCAAAGAGAAGGAGAGCTGGTTGATCAGACCTCTCCAACGAGCGACAAAGTCGACAACAGATTCGTCATCAAATTGCCTGATGGAGTAAAGGTCTGTGATTGAGACTTGTTTGGTGATGTTGATTGAGAAATGGTCAAGAAATAGTTGGGCGAGTTGGATGAATGAAAAGATAGAGTGTCTGGCAAGAGAACTATACCAGTCAAGGGCTGGGCCAGAAAGCGACATAGGGAACGTGCGTAAAAGCAACGCATCGTCATGGGCAATAAGATAACAGGCATGTCTAAATGCCCGTAGATGTTGTTGTGGGTCTTCCTTACTCTGAAAGCGAGTGAATTTAGGAAGCTCCCAATGGTTAGGGTATGGTCGAATGGGGACGGAAGGATGGATGGGCTCGTTGCAAATTTGCTCATATGACAAAGTATTGCTTGAACTGGAAATGGAGGCTTCGAGACTGGACATTTTATCCATCAGCATCTTGATAAGATCTGTTGACGGATTGGCGGGTTGAGCACCTCCTAGGTTGTAAGGCGCTTGGAAGAGGCTAGAGGAGGTGTGCGACGTAGTCGGTTGTATAATGTACGGATGACTAGTTACAGGGGCAGAAGTGGAGGCTAGAGGTGGTTGCGTTATGAAGGTCAAAGGTATAAGTTGACTGGGCACCGCCAAAGGTGGTTGAATGGTGGCACTGGTAGAAAGATAGGTTGGCACGCCTACATTTATGGGCGCAAGAGTATGAGGGGTCAAGACAATCAAGTTCTGATATGATGTAGAACTTGGTTGAATTGCAGGTGGTTGAGGGGGTAATGGAACCCCGATGGAGGTCGGTCTAAAAATAGGCGGGGAGGCCAAACTTTGCGTATTGGCCATGGTTGGGTTAATAGTTGAGGCGAAAGGCTGAGTCATAAAGGGTTGGGTGGCGAATGGTGTGGATGTCGTCGCCACGTCACCCGAAAGGTCTCGCATTGGGTTTCTCGTGAGATAGTTTTGGAGGGCTGCAGTATTGAGGTCCAAGAATCTCTCGAAATCTTGGTCCCCTTCAGGGATGATGGGAATTTGAGTCGGGGTCGGGGTCGGGGTCGGGGTCAGGGTCGGTCCTGTAGGAGTTCTTTCAGTCTCCGAGTGGAACTCCATGATAGGACTGGTTAGGGACGGGATAGACAGAAGCGGTTGACGGCTGGCGTGGTTAAGAAGAGAGTCTTGGTTCCAAAAACTGTGTTTTTGCAGTCTCAGAAAAGTAGAATAGAGTTTTTGACAGAGAAGGGACAGGGTTTAGGATGCTGGTTTTGAAAGAAAAGGACAGTGACAGAGACCGACATCGGTTTAAAAACTGATGTCGTTAAGGAAGATAGCCGACGTCAGTCAGATAACTGATGCCGATAAGAGAGGAAAGCTGACGTCGGTGACAGAACCGATGCTGGTGACAGGGGAAAGTTGACGTCGGTGGTAGAACCGATGTCGGTGACTGGGAAAAGCCGTCGTCAGTGGCAGAACCGATGTCGGTGACAGGGGAAAGCCGATGTCGGTGGAAGAACCGATGCCGGTGACTGTGTTTTCCAGAGAACAAAAAGATTTTAAGATTCTTTGGAAAAACAATGAAGAAAGCGTCCTCACACACACAAACAAACAGATGAGAAGAAGAAAATAGAGAGAGACAGACAAGCCTAAGCGATAAATCCTAGGAATTAACCTTAGAAATCATGGATTATGCCTTAGATGAATGTTTGGGGAGATTGGCTGAAAAATGGGTCATAGAAGAAGGCGGTCTAAAGATGGTTTCGGGTCTTGTTTTAGGTGCTCAAAGATCTGTGTTAGGGTCTGGTACGTGGCCTAGTGCTAAGGAGCAATCTCCCCTCACTTAACGATTCCAGTGGTTAGTTGGTCTCGCTTAGCCAAGATATACCTCGCCTAGAGTTTATCCTCCGCCAGAGAACGGAGTGGGCTTCCCCTTGGTGATGAAATCCAAGTGGGGTTACCGAGACGGGTAAGGTATCCGCTGGGGGATGAAATCCCAGTCGGGCCTTGTCTCAAGTAAGTTTTATGTTCGTTTAGTGCATGTGGTTTGGTAGTGTAACATCAAGTGTCTACGATTTATTCAATATGCGGATTAAGTTACTAGATGTGGACTAATGCAAGCACAAGCAGAAATGAAAGTGCAATACATTTTAAGCCCAAGTCGAAATGTGAGATTTGTTATGAAGACAAGTTTGAGAAAGGGTTGAGAGTATGATGTTGGACTAGTCTAGAAAGTGCAAGAAAGAAAAGATTCATTTTAGTCCTGCTTATAGTGTCATTGAGAAGAAAAGAAGGAGGAGAAAAGGTAAGAACCTAATGCTCCTAAATGAATGAAGAAGAAAAAGGAACCCAGGAGGAACCTAGGGTCCCACTGGGCGTGCCAGAATGTTTCTATCGCTAATTCACTTTTTCAGATTATAAAGAGAGAAAAAACTAAAAGAATAATGGACAAGGCTTGTGAAGTACCTGGATAAGATTGCGCACCGTAATCCAGACGCTTGTGAGCACCCCTCTTTGGCTGTGGAGGAATGACACCTGTAAGAAAAAAGAAACTTGGACAAGAAAATGTTAGATGGAGAGGCGGTGGGTTGCCAAGCGAAAGCTTGTTCCCGAAAGTGTGAAAACTTCCTCAAGGGAGGTCAACCCACTGTTTTGATAAAAGATAAATGACAAAATGCTAAAATAGACTAAAATGATAGCAAACTGAAGGAGAAAAGAAAGCAAAGGCTTACCTGGAAGAAGCTGTCGGCCTGGTTGCAGTCGCCGGCGTCGGTGGTCCTACCGGCGTCGGTTGTCTGGTCTGCCGACGTCGGTTAGTGTGCCGACGTTGGTGGGGGTAATGGCCGGCGTTGGTTAGGTTGCCGACGTCGGTCGAGGTAATGGCCGGCGTCGGTCGGGGCAATAGGCAGGGTCAGGTCGAGTCCAGACAGAGTCTGGTCTGCGCTTGGTCTGTGGTCTATTTAAGGATGGTCTGTGGATGGGTCTGAGGCTGATTTGAGGTAGTCAGGGGGTCTGTGCAAAGATACAGGAGAGTCAAATGGATAGAGAGGGACAGAGAGATAGATCAAGGAGATAGGAATCCGGGTCTGCCTGGCTTGGTTAGAAGTCTGGGTTGGGGAAAAGAAGAGCTTAATCTAGTTTGAAAGCAGATAACTAGAAAGGATGAAGAAAACAAACAGAGTACTTACCTGTGCCCTGCTGAAGAAGGTGTTGATCTGGTTGCTGGTGATGCCGGATGTGAAGCCTGTTGCTGATGAAGAATACCTGTTGTTCACTTGCAGAAGCTTGCTGTGTACCTGAGGGAGAGAGTCAGATTGATTGGGAGAGAGGTCAAGTGAAAGCACTGATACAAGGGTCTGATACAAAGGTTCAAGAGTCGGGATGCCAGGGAGAAACACAGAGATGCGAAGAAGAGCCAAGCGAAGAACCGAGAGACGAGATAACGGTGAAGAAAACCGTTATGAAGGGTGCCGACGCCGGCAATATCGTAGACGTCGGCCGAAGGCTAACCGACGTCGGCGGCTAAAAGGCCGGAAAAAGGCTAAAAATAGCCTTCTATCCGTTTTCCAGCCGCCAGGTCAAATGAATGCGAGGATGAAACAGTCGACGGAGGTTAAATGGGTGAGTGAAGAGATTGGAATGGGAGTCTAAGGCATTAAATGGCCATGTGGGGAATAAAGGGGATCCAAGGAGGGTATCCTAGGGTGGCGAGGTGGCAAGGAGAGGGAAAAATGGACTTATTTAATTAAAAATAGATGATTATTTTCAATTAATAAGACCTAGGTAGGTTAGGGATAATCGAAGTGGCAAGGGACCAAGGGGAGAGAGGAAGACCAAGGGTTAGACACTTTTTAGGTGTCTACAGATCTAGCCATCATGCTAGAGAGCCAACTTGCCACCACCCCTAATTCAACAACCAAGTACTGTTACTCTACCAAAATCATGCCAAGCTTCACCAATGAGCTGACCACCTCAACCATTCATCTAATCAATCTTTGTAAGCTAAGTATTAATTTTCAATATGTTAATTACTTTGTTTCCATTTCACAAGAAGCCCAACATAAACCAATCTCCTAGAATTGCCTCCTATGATCCTATCAATCTAACTTTTTATCATCCAAACCTAACACATAGTAACCATTGATGGTCATCGTAACTGCTGACGGTCTATCCAACTACCAATGGTCACCTCAACCACTAATGATCACCTTAACTACCAATGATCATGCTAACCATCGATGGTCACTGTGGTAGGAAATAACAACATGCTATTTTAATCCACCTACCCTCAACCAAATCCAACTTTCATTTTGTCTACCTATTCACATACCCCAACCTATTTTTTGAACCACACCTGACCTTTTTAGTGTTAGTATTGACTTGATTATTTTTATATTAGTCATTTTGGTCTATCTCTTTATCAATCATTTGGTATATTCAATTTCAATATATTTTGATTATTGATGAAATAATTTTATCTCATATTTTCTAAACTTAATTATTTAAAATGTGTGGATTGACATCACCCAAGGAAGATCTTGCTTTTGAGATCTATAGCTAGCACTAGGAAATCCATCTAGCTATCTATCTAACCAACCATTTGCTTTAGTGTTATCTTATTTGTAGGTCATCCTCCCAATCCAAAGAGGATCTCTCTAAAATCATCTGATTCAACATGCACATAATCAAACAAGTTTTTCAACCAGACTCATATCTAGTTTCTTCTTCTTCCTTTTTTGAAATATATGTTAAAATTATCTAAGAACAAGTAGACATAATAGGAGGAATTTGAACAATACTTAAAGTGTGAAATCATAGTATAGTAAGATAAAATACATGTGATATTTATCCAATCTTGTATATAAGGGAATTATAGAAAGATATCATAGATGATAAGCATTGTCATGTGTAATCATGGTTAAGAAGATAGATGAGAGCATAAATGAGAGATGTAATATCTATAAAGGTGTAGTAATATATAAGATTTATAAAAATAATGTGCTTTTAGATCGTTTGAAAAATAATTTTATTGGATTACTTTGAATCGGTTTTAAAATAGGGGGAGATATCCCCAAAAAGTAGAGCCAAGGGCTAGAATAAAAATTATATGAGAATAAGCAATCAAGGAAATCACAAAGAAGCTATGTATTATTCAAGTAATTTAATCAAGAGAAAGAGTCCAATAAATGAGTTGGGATGATATTCTCAGAATGAAATAATAAAAATATGTTGTAATATACTCATGTGAGTCATTTCTAAGGGTTGATTATTGACTGATGATGTGAAAATTATTTAAGTATGAATGTGTATTATGTGAATTTGACAATTTGAATTATTTTATGTTATTACCTTATTATATTTTGTTATATTTTGTATTATTTTAAAATTTAATAAATTAGTGGCCTAGATGGATATAAAAATGCATCATATGGATTGAAAGTTTGATTATTTATAATTATCTTATTTGATTTAATATGTGTATGTAAATCAGTGTGCTCAATTTTTATGTGTTGATTTAAGAACCCAAACATGGGTGTTTAATTTGGTATCCATGTTATTAGAGGATTTTTGCATGACTATGTGTTTATTACTAAGATTTATATGATTGTTATTATTTTGAATAGTATTTAAATATTTTAGTGAACTTGGTTCAATATTTGGATCTTGAGGAATTTGGTTGACAAGATTATGATATTTTTGAAAGAAGATGAATCCTTGAGTTATAAAAATTATTATGACAATATTAATTAATGCCATGGTAATGAAAAAATGGTTGGCCTTTATTTTTTTCCAAGTGATGTGGAGGATAATAATAATTAGGGTGTAATTTGATTAGCTTGTTTCCCAATAGTTTAGATAAAATATCATGTGGTGTTCATTAGAATAAAATAATAGTGATGGTGTGCTATTTATGGGGAAATAATGATTATGATAAGTAAATATAGGATTACAATGTTTTTCTTTATATAAGACTTTTATTTTCTTGAATTTAGTTTCAACATTATGTACCTAAGTATATAATTATGTTTTTTTTTATGGTTATAGTGTGGTGGTGTTTGTTTTTAGAAGTAGTTGCATTAACTTTAGGTTATTTTTATTATTTAAATAATTCAACATCCTCTTGCATATGATTTGAAATAATAGCATGGCCTAATTATTTTTCTAGTGCTAAGGCCTCATGACAAATAACTATAAATGATTCACAAGTAATATAACGTATCTTATCATTTAATGGATGAATAATACCTCATCAAAAGATGTATTTTTGTTCTAAATATGTGGGTTGGTAAATTAGCTGATGTATAATAGTTTTAAATAATAATATCTAATCACAAACTTACTCATTTTTACGTTGGTGCAAAGAGGGTATATTTTCATAAGTAACCCTAGGCCCTTTATTTTGAGTATATTGGATTAAAAATGTTTCTTATAGCTCAAGATAAGTAGATAAAGATTTGATAAGAAGGTATTCAAACCAATAAAGTGCACATGCCTCAAGGGTTTTAGGGAAGAGTTGTAATAATAAATGACTATCATTATACCCAGTCATGGATTCATGAAAGGATTTAAGGTGTAAGGGTCACCTCTTCCATGAAAAAAGTAAAATGTAAGGGTTTGGAAGCTATTAGGAAAAGGTGAATATAAGATATTATGTATAATAGGATTACCAAGAATGGCATTAGAATTAGTCCAAGTGTGATATGCTTTACTTTCTAAGGATAAATGGTGCAATGGTGTTTATAAATCACCTACGAGATGAAATAATAAAATGAATTATTGGGAAGGTATATTAATATTTTTAAGAAGTTCATTTAATGGTTTGATTATATTATTAATTATATCCACTAGGATACTAGTGAGAATGGGAGAAGTATGCTTAGGAAAATATTCTTCTTTAAATATGGTCAATTTTGAAGATTCATTGATATTTGATATAGTGTTAATATAAAAAGGATATGTAACATTATGAGTCAAAATTTCATCTTGGTCACATATTTTACTTTGTATAGGAGAATGAGATATATTATCAAAAGATGTATGTATGTTATCATCATTAGGAGAGGGTGGTGGCAAATTTTTTAGAGAAGGAACATGCTCATCATCATTACAGGCATAATAATCACCATACCAATCCTCATCATAAAAACTATAGTTATGATGATCACAAGGAATATAAAGAGGAATGTTCATCTTTTCCTTTATATATGGAAATATGGGAGGAGAATTATGACATGTGGTATCACTAGATATGGGATGTAATGAAGGGGAGATGATATTATCACTAATAAGGCTTTATTGATCCTTTTGGGAAGATGTAGAAGAAGGTTATTCATAAAAAAAAAAATCTTTAGAATTAGGTGACATGATAAGAGAATGAAAATAATCAAAACAAGGAGGTTCTTGGCTTGGTAAGGTAGTTTCTAAGGGATATGGGGAAGACCAAGTGCTCCTCTCAAGGGGAATATATAGATGAAACCAAGGATTTGACAAAAATAAAATGAGAAGGGTGATTGAAAAGGATGTATAAAGTATGCATCAAAGAGGGGGTTAAAGATGTATCTAAGGAGGAATATAAAGGATAATCTAAAGAGACTTTAGTATATTGGATTAAAGGAGCATCATAATAGGTAGAGTGCATAAAGGATGCACTCTAAATGAGAAACCAAAGAGAGATATGAAATAACATTATCCTATTTGGGTCATGAATTATGGGAATAGGATTTATAAGAATGAATGCAATGAAGGGCATTATAAAAATTTAAAAATTTGGTTGTGCAAAGGTAAACTCCTTCAGGTGGGATAGTATGTAGTAACCTAAGAAAAGATAAGTAATCAAAATTAGAAGTCATATTAGACTCTAAGTTATATTTTAAGCCAAAATATGAGGGAAGATCATGGGTGGATCCCAAGTGTACATATAATATGAAGACAAAAGGAGTAATCAAGGAATAATATAAACAAAAATCTAAAATAACATCTAAGGGGTGAGCTAAAGAGGAGTCTAGAGATGTGTTTAATGGAACAATCAATAGGTGTAGCTATCTAATAGTCTAAAGGAGGATTCAAAAGAGGGTCTAAAGGATGATCTATAGAGGAATCCATGGATGAAACAAAATATTCTTCCACCTCCTTGGGTACCAAATTAAAATGAGATGTTTTAGATTCAAATGGTTTATATGTATTTATGCTATCAAGGTCAAAATAATCCATATAATCATATTCCATAAGTTTTTACTTATTTATATTTATCCATCCAACTTTATCAATATAAAAGGGGATAACATGCATGAAAGACAATAGATTTTAACTACCCATAATGAAATGAAAGATAATATATGAATTAATAATAATGTTATAAAGAAACAAGTAATCTATCATTTATAGAAAGACTTATGACTAAGTAAATAATGCAAGTAAAATTTGAGGTATAATGAGTATAATAGGAAAGGGTATTAAATGATTTTTAGACTCTCAAATGTAATTTATAGTTTTTTTATTAGGGTTTGACCAATATTTTAGATCACTAACTATAGAGGTATAACCATTCATGTAACACACTAACCCAAATTTTGATGGTAAGTTGAGAGTAACTTCTTTGGGTAATACGTTCCTCTCAAGTGCACCACAAATTAGATAGATAAAATAGACTTCCTATTGGTGTAAACAAGGTATCCTATACATTTTTAAGATATCATGAGGAACATAAAAACTAAATCCCATGTTTAGATCTGTACTATAGTTTTGATTATTGGAGTAAAACCCCTCACACCATGATGTTTGTAAATAACAACCGTGTATCCCTTTATGATAGTAACTATGTAATTTTAAAAATGCTAGAAATAGTTTCTAACACAAGAAAAATAAATATAAAATAAATTGAAATATTTATTGTGTAAGAATTATAAATTTCTAATTTTAAGAAAATCATAATTTTAACCAAAACCCTAGATCACACAAAAATAACCAAACAAGTAATAGATTATTGCACAAGAAAAACTAGTAATTTTAAGAGATCTATGCAGTATTTAAAGAAACAACAAGAGCTTATTGAAAAAAAAAATCAATTTATAGAACACAAAATTTATTTTGAAAATAGAAGTATTGTTTGTTACTTAATCTATCACTTACTAAACATCATAATTTTTAATTTATAAGTAATCTAAGCAAAATTGTGCCAAATAAAAAGAGGTTTTCAATATGTGTATGTGTATGTGTATGTGTATGTGTATGTGTATGTGTATGTGTATGTGTATGTGAATATGTATATGCATATGTATATGTATATGTATATGTATATATATATATATATATATATATATATATATATATATATATATATATATATATATATATATATATATATATATATATATATATATATATATATATATATATATATATATATATATATACTTGTGATTATTTTTTAAATTGAGCTATTTTTTAATTTTTAGGAGCTAATCAAAGTGAATTTTTTTTGAGCTAATCATAGAAAAAACCCTAGAATGTGTACAATGGAAAATATGTATTTACAAAAAAAGGATAATTATTTTAGAAAATAGAGATAATTTTTTCATGAAAACAAGGACTTTACAAAACCTAGAAATTAATTGAAAAATACATTTTTGTTTAGGTTCACTTATGCAAACACTTATTAAAAATAATAAAATAAAATTTATGAGAAATTTAAGTTTTAAAAAAAAAAAAAAATTGTTTAGTTTATGTATTAACAAAAAAACATTAAATTATTTTACAACAAAAGTTGAAATGACTCAAATATTACAAAAGAAACACTAGTGAGGAACTAGGATTTAACAATGTTCGACAATATGTGGGTTCACCAAAATATTTGCCCATTAATTAGAATTAATTAATTAATTAAATTATAAATAAACTATTGAAACAAATTTAGATAATAAATTTCAAAGGGAAAGTATATACTTAGCTTGAAATGAAATTATTGTGAAAGTATCAGTTGTGTCATAATTCAAAAATGATCAGATTAGACTCAAGATCATGTTTCATATAGAATAAAAATATTAGATGGTATAGGGACAAGGTGGAATTATGAAGACAAGATTGTAGCACAAATTTCATTGATACCACTTCTTTGTCCTCATTGACTGTACAAAATAATTTTGAGTTGTATATTGTTCGGTTGCTTGTAAGGATTTTATGATTCTATGTGGGGCTGAATAAACACCCAAGAGACCTAAAAAAATGATTCTCAAGTATTTTAAAGCACATAAAAGAGATAAAATATAAAAGGGATAAAATAAGGGGAAGTCATAATGGCTGAACTATCCTCAGAAAACCTCTTGTTGACTGAGTGTTGCCTACATAGCCCAAAGGGCCTTAGGATGACGTAACTCTCCCTTTTGGGAAAACTAATAAATATGTGATAAATTCAAATATAATATTAATTAGAGTGATTTAAAATATATTTAATTAACATGAAATAAAAAACTATTAAACATGGCCTATGACTATAGGAAAGTAGCATAATTGAACTTGAAAAGAATAATGGCTTTTTGCTATATGAGTATGTTTTTGAAATTAGATTTCTAGATGATTATTAGGTAATGAATAGAATGGATTGGATGTGATTTTATATAATAATATTTCACTATTTTTCATGATCCGACCTTACAAAAATCACATGATATCCATTATTAAGTGTCTTGATTTTAAAATGTGTTCATTGTAGGTAAGAGGACAAGAGTGCACTAGGCAATAGTGCAGCACTGTAGTCCTGCCTACCTAGTGCAATCTTGTCCTAGAATTTTATAAAAATATGAAACTTGATATGGATTATTTATGAGAAGCATATGGATGAAATAGTAATGCTTATATGTTATTTTATCAATATTTATAAGATAATAAAATATCCTCTAATGATTTGGTTAGTGACATGGTGAAAAGACCAAGTAAGGTAAGGATATCTAGAATAAATATTTTTAATCATTATTAGTTAAATATATGTCTCTAAATCCCCCCCACCCCCATTTTATTTTAGTGATGAAATAAATTAAAATTACTAGATTAAATGATAAAGAGATAGAAAATGAGTATGGAAACATACTTTGCCTTTAGAGGATAAGTTTGGGTTACCAGCTAACCCAAGAGGAGAGAAGGTGATTTTAGAATCATTTGTTACATGGTGAGGGATTTTTTTTTTTTAAAGTGGTAATAGAATTAGTGGCATATCATTGGGTGTTATTAAACTGTAACCATACCAACTCTTGTGATTTAAATCCATGGTGAAATCAAGAGTGATCAAGTCTTGATGAGTTAAGATTTTGATTTAATAAAAAATATGCTTTCACTTGTGAGGAGTGCTCTAATAATAATTAAGGGTGTTACTCATCAAGCATCACCAAACACTAAGGGAAATATAAAAAATAGAGGGGGAAATCAGAACATGGTTTGATAAAGATTAAACAAGATGTGGAACATCACTAAGATCAAACATGTCTCACTTGATAAACTAAAAACAATAAGTGGGAGATATTACATGGAAAACAATTTTACAACCAAGGCATGGAACATCACTAAGGTCAAATGTGTTTCACTTTCAAAAAATGAATCACACTGTTATAAATGCATCTATATTTGAATTTTAACTTATTGAAAGATATTTTATTAAAAAATAGAAAAGAGGGGAGTAAATGAACCAACTTCATACCCCCTATATTGTATAGATTCCTAATTTAAACTTTGTATAGGTTTACTTGTGCTCAAGTGTTTGTAAGAGTGGGGTGTGTATATAAGGGAACGTGAAGCTCATCTACAAATCATTCCTAGCTCAAAGAAGATAAATAACACTAGACCTTATGCTTGTTGATACATTTATACAATTAAGGTCATGACCAATATGGATCCACTAGACCTAACTAAGGGGTCCCTTACCACAATAATATCACTAGAGAGGATTATAAATACTCTAGTCAAGTAATATCATATGATAACCCTAGCTAGGTCTTATGTTTTCTTATCACAACTAAATGATGAAGTGAATTAAAGACTAACCCAGTGCTCACCAAAGCATGTGACACAAAATGGTGGTAATAAACATAAAAGTAAACATGCATATAATAAATTTACTCAAGTCAATGTAGAGGTAATTATAATGCATAGCGAGAGAAACATAGAAGCTAACAAATGCAAATCTATCTACTTAATAAAAAGGGGAAAGAGTTAGGAATACTTACCTTTGGAGATAAACTTGTCAAGCCTACCTCTCCCATGGACAAGGTGCTTTATAATAGGTTATTGTGGTTTTTAAGGATAAAAAAGATAGGCCATCTCTAAGATACATGAATTCTCCTATGCATCTAAAATTATCCTCCCAAAAGATAAGATTTGTATTTCCAAGTGTATTATTGAAACCCTAAGAAATGGATCATCAAGTAGAATGGTGGATAAGCACATGCAAAAATGAATGATTAAATTGATCTATCTCTATAAAATGATGAAAATTATATGTTTATATAGATATATCTAACCCTAAACTCTTTTGAATTTTTATTCAATAGAGTCATCGAAATCAACCTTATTCTTTAATTAATAAAGCATTTAGGTCCCAGACTAGGTCAGTCGAGGCTGACCTAATCCCATAACATGCTCATATAAGTATAAGTTCAACCTAGGCCAAGTTTTTCTAGTAAAATTCAAAAAGAGGTTTTAATTTAGGTAGGGATTGTTTGAGGTAGTGAATTACTTGGTGGAGTGTATAAGGGATGTTGCAAATCTTATGGAAATATATAAGATAGGTTTGTGTTGGTTTCGAGTGGTGGTATAAGGAATAATAATCTTATGAAGCACCAATGCTCTGCTTATCCTTTCTTAGTGCAACCTTTAAGGTATGCACTTAGAGATATTAAGACTCGATGGGTTCTTTCAAAATAGAAGGCATCAATGGTTTTTAAAGTTTAAAAATATTATGTGTATACATATTCCCCACTTGAAACTCATCATATCTCAAATAGTTTCAACATGGGATGGTGCTTCAGGAAAATAACATAACAAGACACAATACTAAGCTAAGTAAATTACAATATTTTAAAGCATAAAATAAATTAAAATAAATGATTAAAAGGAAATAATTGAAATAAAAAGTAATGTATGTGTATGTTGACTTACCTTTATTACTGAATGATTTTCTATTGTGTTTTTATTTTTGATCATAGAGGGCACATAGACTACTTTAGACAAACCCAAGGATATAAAACTAAAGAGTAAAACCAAACAAAAGCAAGAAATCCAAGATAACTAAAATGTGTAGGCATGATGTACTTGGGTAATCAAAAATCCAAAGCTACTAAATGATAGAAAAACTCAAATAGGTATTCATTAAGTAATAAAATTAAACAAACCAAATCAAACTAAGGATACAAAAAAATGAAAATCTAACATCAATGTGAAAGTAGTAACAATCCTTAATTAAATATGATTAATAAATGGTAAAACAACATTGATGAGTCAGTAGTAACCTTCTTTACTCAATCATTAATGGAAAAAGTACATGAAATGGAAAGCAACATTGGTGATTGAAAATTAATAATCCAAACTCACTCAACAATGGAAAAAGTACTAAAATATAGAAATAAATGCAGTTTCCTGAGAAAAACAATATTGGTGAGTGAGAAGTAAAAATCCAAACTCACTCAATAATAGAAAAAGTACTAAAATATAGAAATAAATGTAGTTATCCAAAAAAATTGGATGATAATGAAAATTTTCAAATAAAACCAAGGTAATTCTATAAATGTAAAGCAATGGTGTAAAGAAAATAAATTATAGTGACTCAAGCATACTATTTTGTTCTAGTGCTAGAATGTTTTAAGATGTGAATAAGAGGAAATATAAAAGTGGGAAAACATATTTTGAGTCACACTATCCTATCAAGGGGGGAAATGAAATGGGTGGTGGAGGAAGTGACGAAAAAATCAAGTTAGAGAAAACTCTTTATCAAAGTCAAGACATTAAAATTAGTTTTATCAAAACAAGAGGACTTTCAACATTAAGGACTCTGAAGAAATTCTTCTAACCACATAAATATTAGGTTATCATATGAATTATGAATATCATCCCATGAAGGATATATGCATGAAAATTAAAATAGACCTACCTTCCCACAACATGTTCCCCATTCCTAAGGACCCCTTACAAAATTGTCAATCTACTACAAAGATTGGGTACTTACATGAGAAAGTAGGTAGCACTATAGATTTTTAATTATCCTATCCTAATCTACTATCCTACCACACTCTAATATAAATTGGCTCTATGATGAGATCAATTATGGAGTTTTATCTTTGAATAGAGATAGGAGATGTGCTATGAATAACATATTTTAGTGTGATGTCAACTTTTTTTATTTTTATATTACATTTTGATCATTACCTTTTGTTTTAAATGATTTATATTTCAAAATTTTATGGAATTTTCTATTCCTCTATTATAAATATTTGAAGACACAGTTATGGGTCCTAAAAATGACTATCATTTAAAAACTCTAGAATTGGTAGCTAAGAAAGAGGATTTAAAGAGCATGGTATCTAAGATTAATTTTTATTCATGTGAAATAAAAGTGTTATATTTATTTTGACCTTGTTTTATCCAAAGTGGAATGAATGGAAGGGAAATTTAGGGAAAATGGGCATGAAATAATTTGAATTACTTCAAATCGTAAAAAAATGTGATAATGTGAAAAGGGATATAGTGATACATAAGTATGATTCCTTATCATAATAATGTATGTAAGTGTAGGGAAACATGTTAAGATAGTTTTTTATTAAATTTTTATTTTACAAAACAAATAAAAAATTGAGGTTGAGAATATGGGATCATAAACTTGTAACCATTTATTAACATTCTAAAAAGAACACTTGATTTGGTAAAAATGTTTGAAATAATGTGTAGATTTTATGAGGAGACCCTGATCTTATCCATGGTCTTACACTAAAAATCATAAAAGATAAACCCAAGAGGGTGAAAATAAGGAAAAAATGGTATTTATGAGGAGAGCCTAGTCCTATCCATGGTCTTACACTAAAAATCACAAAAAAAAACCCAAAGTGGGTGTAAAATAGGAAAAATGGTATTTATGAGAAGAGCCTAGTCCTATCCATGGTCATACACTAAAACTCACAAAATAAAAACCTTAGTAGGTTTAAAATGAGAAATATGGTATTTTTGAGGAGAGCTTTGTCATATCTATGGTCTTACACTAAAAATCATAAAATAAAAACTCAAATGGGTGTAATATGGTTTGGAAAAGAACAAAATTGTGATTAAAATAAAAAAAAAATTATGAAAAATTGATGTATGAAATAAAAAGGTAGTAATGAGAAAACTTGGGCCCTATCCATAGTACTACAATGAAACTCATAAATTAAATGAAAGGTAGAAACAAAAACAAAGAACTTGAAAGGAAATAATGGTGTTATTAATATGAAACTAAATGAAATAAAGTGCACAAAAATAAATAAACATGAGACAAATATAACAAGAAAAATCTATGCTAACATCTATATCAAAGATGAGTATGTGAAATTCAAGATTATGTGTCTTAGAAGGTTTTTTGAAGTTGAATTTGTTTATTATTATGAAATTTAGAATAATATGGGCATCTTAAGATGTTCTAATGGGTAATTAAATGTATGGATGGGTATCGTAATATGCCCCAAAGTTTGAAGTGATATGAGGATATGCATTGAAAGATTATCCAAAGGCTAAAGTAATGTGTGGATGGGAAGTATAGCTCCAATAATCTGAATGGAACCACTAGTGTTTGATAGGGACATACACAAGGTACTTAAACAAGCAACTAGGAAGTTAGAAGTCTCAAAGCTTCTATGAGATACAAGAGATTTATAGTGGGTATCCAATTTGTTGGCTTATACCAAACTATAAATAGACTTTTAAACCAAGTTAAGGATAGCAAGATCAAGTGCACAAAGGACATAGGTATCTCTTGTGGGTATAAAAATAGTAAATCAAGTAGTTAAGAGTAAAAAACTATTTGCATATCAATTATGGAAATAATAATATTGGGTAAAGAGAGCTAACAAGAAATGTGTAACCTTAGAAACAAAGGAACTTTTAGGTCAAATGAAAGATATTTTAAGAAATAAATATGTTTTCAAGAACGGGTTAAAGAGCATGCATAATATAATTTTGATCCAATTATATATTTTCAACACTATTGTTACCTAATAATGTAATTTTATGATTTAGTAGGAAGAGAGATTATTTATGCAAGTTGTATAGATTATTTTGAGCATGTAGGATCTTAATATGTAATGATAAATTTTTCAAAATATATCATGAAATAAAATAAAATATATTTCAAGAAATGAAAGATATTATTGACCACATACAAATGCATAAATTTTATAAAATATCCTAGATAATGCCCTCAACAAGCTAAATCACTAAAACAATAAAAACCTAGCATGTCTGATACTAAAAATAAAAAGAATTTCACTTTTAATAGTAAAATACCCTCATATAAAAAAAAGTGTTCATAATTTCTACCAACTAATTATTTGAGCTAAAAAGTAATGAAGGAGGAGGATAAGGCTGAGTCTAAACTAGAGCCAAAATTTATGGAAGAGGTGAAGAAAAATTTACCAGCTGAGAGAGAGCCAATGAAAGGAAGACAATAATAGGTGAAATGGGGTCTTAAGGGAGTTAGGAGCAACCCACAAGATTTAAGAATGCTGTAATGAGAAATGTGAAACACAAAGATAAGCTATAAAATAGTAGGGCATCCCTTATTATAATGAAAGCAAAGTGTGCTAAGCAAGAACCAGGTGAGATTCAAGAAGGTATCCATGATTTGAGTGTGATCATAAAGTGGGAAGATAAAAATAAAATTATAGGAGAGAGATGCTCAAATTAATGAGGAAGTGTCATATTTATCAACCCTAATCCACCAAATGGCCAAAAAGTAGCCATTTTTAGTCATTTGGGCAAATCCAAGACCTTTTTTGCATGTTATGCCTAGGACATGGATTTTGGAAAGGAAATGTGTGACCTAGGCTAGCCTTTCCTCCTTAAGCCATGCCCTAGGTCAAAATTCCACTTTGAGTGGTCAATAGGCCTTTAAAAGGCCTCTGAGAGGCATCTAAAAGGATTGTCTAGTGTGTAAAAGGTCAAAGATGTGATAAGGATATGTAGGGGATGGATATATGATGCAAGAAAGGTCAATATAATTAAAAAATGCCTTGAAGTATGATTAATAGGGTTGGTAGTATGCATGTGAGATAATGTGTAATCATAGGTAGGATTAAGGTCATAGAAAGTATGATTACATATGCCCCCGAGGTACAAGTAGTTAGTATTCAAAAGAATAAGGAATATTATGTAGTACCTTAAATCCACAAAAAAGCAAAGGAAAACAAGAACTGAAAAGATAAAAGAGAACATTACCTATACTTACCAAATAGGGATGGTAGTGGAAGAAGTTGATGACACAATCCATGGGTGAGAGTGAAAATTCTACATAATCCAAAATCCAACTCTACTTCTAGCTCCATATCCTACAAAGAAGGGACATAAGTGATATCAAATCAAATTATATAATCTATAATAACATTCACTAAGGAATCAACCCTAGTGTTCTCCCTATAAAGGATATGGGTGACTTAGACATCCTCAAATAAGGAGAGAAAATTTTGTACCATCTTTAAGAGGGGGAATAACTTAGAGCTAAGGACAGACTAAGCACTAATGAGCTAAGACATGGTTAAGAGTGAGTTAAAGAATAAATACACATAGTGCATGCCTAACACATGAGCATAAATCAAAGCACTAATGATTACATGATACTTGGTTTCATTGTTCATCTCACTAGTAAGGAGGTAACTAGCTATAACAAGCTTTTAGTCCCATGGGTCATTGATAATCCAAGTGACAATGGTGGATCTTGGGTTACCTTGAGTGCCACGATCAATGTGAATCACCACTAAGAGGTACATCATAATGAGGGTTGGGGATGCAAGAGGATGTTATGGAAGGATCATCTCAACATGGAGTAGGACAATTGAGTTTCACAAGGGAGATAAAGAATACAATCAAGTCATAATCGAGGGGTGAAGACCAACACTTATTATGGGATGAGGTGACAAAGGGTGGTAGGATGTCCATAAAGGGATGAAGATTGGTCAGTGAAAACTAGAGAAAGTCATGAATAAACCATAAACATAATCCCACACCTATAAGAACTATATTTAAAGAGGGAGAGGGAGTTATTATGGATCAATTATGAATGAGCCAAGAAATTTTTAGATTAAAAGAAGAAGAAAGATCAACCTTTATCCCAAGGTGTACCCCAATAAGGAGTACATAATCCTAATAGACCAGAGGACCTAGAGATCTAAGAGAATAAAATGGTCATAAAACACACCCAAATAGGCCTCAAAGAGAGAAATGTACCCTACCATTGCATTTAAAATGGGACAAAACCCTTAAAATGAAGGCTTGGCAGTTCTAGGAGCAACAACAAAGAAAAATATAGTATAAGAGAAGGCAAAAAGAAGACTTTAGGCCAAGGCCACGGCCTACCTAGGAAAACTCATAGCCTACAACACTACCAATCCATGTGGGCTATGACCTATCCCACTACCAGGCTAGGTCTTAGCTTATAAACTCATGGTTTGGTTTAGAAAGGGCCAAAAATAGGCTTGAAGAACCTAGTAGGGCCCAAAACTTACCTAGAAAGGAAATAGAGGGGGGGTAAGGAAAACATGTTGGTTGAACATGTTTATGTCATTCCAATACATACACAACTGATCCATGGTCATGTTTCTCTCTCATGTAGATGTGAGGAGGAGTCAAAGTGCTAGAGGCAGGAAAGTCACCTCAGTCAATAGAGCCACCATTGTTGTGTGATGGCCAACCATGAGAGAGTGTCTCAATGCCAACTACAATGAGAGTCAAGGAGGGGTGGTAGGAGGCCTATGATATATGAATACTAGCTAGGGAAGGATAGATAAATTCATAATCAACCACAACCACTAACCCAGACCACCTATAAAAATTATGAAAAAGGAGAGGGAGTTAGTATAGGGCTAATTACCAAAAAAAAAATAGCCAAACTAACTAAAATAAGAAAATGACTTTGATTTTATTCCATGGTGTATCCAAAGAAGAGTGCATAATCCAAATAGATACATAAACCCACAAGGTCTGATGATGGATGCCATGAGAGGGGAAATCCACCAAATGGGGGCCTAAGGAGGGTGTTATGATAATATCTGAGGCTCATCAAAGCACCATAGGCCCAAGCCTTGGCCTAACCCTAAGGGTAGGCCACCACTTCACCCTAACTAGAGGCTTACCCCTGAAGTAGGCCACTACTTAGCCTACAAAGAGGCCAAACAATAGGGAAAAGGAAGGAAGAAGGAGATGGAGAATCCATATCCTTAGGTTCATTAGTTATGACCCAAAACATAGGAGTGTCGAAGGTAAGGTCATTATTGGTGAATGAGACCTCTGAACCCAAATAAGTAAGAGGAATGTGATGTATATGATTTAGATTATTTATCTAGAGGTTTTATTTATTTTGTTTATTTTTGTTTGATGGGTTGATTATACACATGAGTTGGTTTTCTGTAACAAACTTATTCTATGTAAGATTTTTAAAGCTTACCTTGTACAAAAATAAAAAATCTATCATATTGAATACATTTTATTGAATTATTCCTCCCTACCTAGTTCTAATGGTGGTATCAGAGACACAAATATAAAATGAGGAAGCCATGATGTACAACATAACATCTATTGCTTTTTAGGAATTGCACAGTGGGCAAATATGCACCTCAAATGATGCCATTATTGAGAAAATTTGAGAAATTCTGAATGATAACTCAAAAATAGTCAATCAATAGAGTTGATTTCTCCTAGGGTGATTTTGGTCAAATCTAAGTGATTTTGGTCTGAAGTGGCATTGATAATAGGCTGAGCAAGCTTCAATCCATTATTCAAAGTGGTAGCAGATTACATATAAAACCTATGCATTTTCTTAACAAAATTCTATATTGTGGTTAGAGTAAATCATCATAAGCCCCAGGCCAAGATAAAATGATGCATCACCTATTCAGTCTTGTATAACAACCATCACACACCACATAAGGGACCGTAGTATATAATGTCTATATTATCGATAATTTCTAAGAATATTGCAGCCATTTCTATGTATTTTCACACACATGCATAATGGTGAAGGTAGTGTAATTTATTATCTTTAATAGCTCCCATATTGACCTTCAATTATTGAATAATTCCATAGTTGGGTAATGGAAAAGGAAGGGGTGTCCTCATAAACTTTCTGAGATGCACAAGTACTATCTTGGCACGACATAATGATTTTCAAAAACATAAAAATATTTTACTGTGGGATCCACTAAAGGCATAATGAATTATTATTTTTATGTGTAAGTAAAATCATATATTTGGTAAAACATGATTTTAATGCATATTTTTTACTATTCACATCCTCAAACACAATATAATATATAATACTTTGAATTTATATGATCAATATAATTGATTGGGAAGTGGATAAATATATTTTTCTAGTCACGTGATAAAAATGAAATGAGGGTTTTAAAACCCATTGAAATTATTTTTGGTCAAAATTATTTTTTAACATCATTTTGTATAAAGGAGTTATAAGGTTAAAATAAGATTTTCATTAAAAATGGTGATATAAGGGTGTAATAAGAGTTATAAGGTATGTTTTGTTGACAAAATCCAAAAATACTTATATTCTTGTAAACATAAGCTATTTTTGAAGGTAAAGGCAAAAACTCAAATAACATTCCCTTGAGTTGCTTTTATTTTTTTCATCATGGCTAAAATTGTTAGTCTCATATCTAAAAATGGAAAATTATCACCTAAAAACTACAAATAATGGAGTAGAAACATAGAAAACACTCTCATATTTAATGATTTGTGGGAAATCATTGAGAAAGAAACCACACCACTAAATGAAGTGACAAAACTAGTTGAATATCAAAAACATGGTAAGCGTGCTCTTACCCTAATAAAATCATCTTGAACTAAATAGGTTATCATTCATATTGACACAATAAAATTAGTGCATGGAAGGTGTGGAAAACATTAAAATATTTATATGATAATAAACCTACATATAATAATATTGACCTTCTTATGTAGCTATTGAAAAATAAATTGGCAGAAAATGAAGATGCCTTTGATTATATTTATCGCATGAAAACATTGAAATAAGAATACTACACAACTAGTGGTAAAATTGATGATGACACATTGATTTCCATCACATTGAATGGTATTAATTGTAAATACACCCATTTTTTTGAAATGATACAACTTAGTGATAATCTTAATGGTACCACATTTGACACCATCTGTGATTTATTGACTCAGAATGAGAGATAATTTGTAAAGAAGAAAAGTACACCTATTGAAGAGGCTCACTATGTAAAGAATAGGTGCCAACATAGATATCATTGCCATGTACAATGAAATTTTCAAAAGCATTCTCTAAAAAACTCTCAGTGACATTATCCACATCATTCTTGATGGTCTTCATAGCATTCACATCAACACTCTCTAGGGTCTTCCAAACACAAACATCACTATAGTCATTCTTCTCACTCTTATAGTTCTTCAAGTGATTCAGCTTCTTTTGGATCTCATTTACACTGTAAATAGCCACAATGTTTCAAATGTGGTGGTATTGGACATCTTATAGATGTCTATCCTTCTTGAATAATCCACTCTCCACATAAAAAGAATGTTGAGGCCAATTATGTAGATCATTATAATGACAAATCTTCTTATTAATCCCGTTATTCCAATTACTCTATCACTTCCTCTAATTTTAAGGCATATTATATGGCCAAGGTCTATGGTCCTAATGGATTTGACACCATATTTTGAGTGATTTGTGATTCACTCATCTTGTGTGAGTTATTAGGCTCAAGATAGGGATTTGTTATAATATCAGTATTTTGGCTTGTGTTTTTGTTTTTAGTTTTAGTTTTGGCTTTATCTCATTATTATTTATGACATGAAGAAAACATTGTTAGTTTATTTTGATTTTCTTGGTATAAATCTTCTTACCTCTCACTTGATAGGGGGAGAATATATTACATATATTGGTATTTATTCAGTCATCGATGACAATAAAAATTGATAGGGGTTGCTAGAACCTTCAGTGTTAGCAAAGGTCATCAGCATTTATTAGCATCATGGAGATGTGCCACATACAATATGGGTTTATCACTTGGATGGGTTCCTATGTGAGACCTTATATGGATTGATGTAGTTGGACATGTTTAATTGTGTTCCATTGTAATATGGTATAATGATCACTAGGGATGAGCAGACTTTGTTCATGTTCATCAGTGATTTTTTACCATAACTCATAGTGGTGGGCTTATTTATGGAGTGGCATAGTTTTTGGTTAGTACCAGAGGTATAGTGCACCACTTTTAGTTATGATATATTTTATTTGATGACTTTAGAGTCAATTATCTAGTTCATTCATCTGTTATACCCATTTCAATCAAGGGGAGTTTGTTGGATTATTTATCCAAATATTTTGTTATGTTTTATTTATTGTTGGTTGACAGGTTGGTTATGCCCATGAGTTGGTTTTCTCTAACCAAATTCTTCTCTATAAGATCTTTAACACTTACCTTGTATAAAAATAAAGAAGCTTTTATATTAAATACATTTTGTTGAGTTATTCCTCCCTACCTAATTTTAACATTATGATACACAAGAATGAGCTTCTTATAAGATATTCTCTCATTAGTCTGGTTGTGTGTTATACCATAGATGTAATATCAATCAAGATTAGACTTAATGACTCTCAAAATATCTGTAGAAGATGCATAAAGAGAGCTAATACTTTGATAGGATAAGAATGATAAAAAGGTAAGCTCAACTTTTGGCGAGACATCTTGAAATAGGTCTCTGAGAAGGGATGAGCCAACTTGGCATCATAAGGTAGGAGAGGGAGTTAGATGGTAAATGCAAACATCCAAAGGAGATAACATTGATCAATACTTATCTATATCACAATGTTCATCCTTAAAAAAGTGATACTTAGAAGTAGGGGGTGTGTGGGAGTCCAAAGAGTCTTGTGAGGAGATAGCCAAAGCCTCACCTGAAGTATTTATCTTTATGTAAAGCGATGACCAGGTATCTAGGTCAACCTTCATGGTATTAACCTCACCTTCATGCATGAACTAAACCATACAAAACATGTCCAATGTGATGGATTGCATGGCAACGGTTTAGGGGTGGCCAAGAATCATATTGTATGAAAGATCTAATTCTAAAACAAAAAACTCAATCTCGACTATCTTGGAGCCAAAATTGACCTAAATCTTCACATTTCCCATTAATGCAATGATGTCATGATTTAAATCAACATAATTGTGGTGAAAATTGAAGAGTTTCTTCTGACTAATCCCAATCTCATTGAACACATATAAGGGCATGATATTTAACGTATCTCCTTCATCAATAATGCTTCTCTTAACATGATAGTCATTAATGGAGGTCTTAATATAAAGAGGGAACCGAGCCCTCTTTACTAGATTCAAAGTGTATAGAAAAGAGGTAGGGTTAAAATATAGGACATGAGGATGAGGGTTCTTACATGCATCATGTAGACATCCAATTCCTAACACCATTTGAGTTGAAATTGTTAATCTTACTTGAATTTCACTCAAATGCACATTTTAGGTCAAAATCCATAAAACACGCTAAATGGTTCAAACTTGTTATTTATAAGTGCCAATTTAAGTTGAATTATCCCTAAATAGGTCAATGCATTTTATGGGCCACCTAACTTTGATGAGATCATTTTGAGTCAAAATGACCATTTTGCCATTTAGTGCTCTAGATTACTCTTTTCTTCTAATTCATTGGTACACATCATGTACCTTTGTTATTTGGTGTTGGTAACATCCTAAATGGGAATATATCTCCAACGCATCTAACATTACCTTCTAGTTCCTCTCTAGTCAAGTTATGACCCAATAATATGACTTTCTGACCATTTTGATTAATTGAGAACCAATTTTCAAATAATTGCACAAATGTTGATTAACCTTGTTTAAGGCTAATTAATCCAAATCAAGATCTTAAGTAGATTTTCCATGAGATTTGTTTAATATTTATTTTTTTAAATTGATTCTTATTAATTGCATCATCAGGTGACATCATTTCTTGGGAAGACATCCCTAGTTCATAAATTCCACAAAATATCAAGATTATGGGTCACCCATGCCTAGTTAATGCCTCCCATGCCTCTTCAATGCCCCTTCTTCCAAGGTGATGATGAAGATAATTATGGATTTAATTCCAAATATTAGGATTATCCATGGCCACACATCTCAATCTTGAGATGGACGGTCATGGTTGATCCTGACTAATCTCAAAAATCTATAAATAGAGAGGCCATGGACATGAATTTTAAGTTATTTTGGTGCAAGGTTATTATGCTCAAATATCTTTAAAGTTTGAATATTTCAAATTTATAATGTTAAATTATTTCCACAAATTTTTTCATTTGATCATAGATTTTGTTTGCAAGCTTTATTGATAGGATAGTTTAATGATTTGGAATCATAAGCCTAGGTTTTATGGAGTGCTCTTGAGGCATTGGAGGAGTTTATCACCATTTTTGAGAAAGACAAGGATGTTTGATCAAGGGATATAATGTTTTTGAGCCACATGGATATGGTGAATCCATTTGGGAAGGTAATATGGTGTTTATTTCTTTCATTTGTTTCTTTTTATCCTTTGTAATTCCCATAGGAATAGATAGGCTTGGTTAGTTAATTATTTATGCATGTTTTATTATTTATGGACTAATGCTTGACTAACTTTCTTTGTAATCCTCTCTACACATCAAATTAAAACAATAATTTGACATCATATTGTAATGGGCCCTCATGAGAAAGACCAAGCTTATCAAAGATGAGCCCCCTTTTCTCAGGGAAAATGCAAAGAAGGTTCAAAATGGAGATCCCAATTGAGAGGCCCTGTAACTCCTCTATGAGGGAGTACGCACACTATCAAGCATAGGCAGGGATGTTATGTTGAAATTCAAATATGACTTTGGGGATCCCTACCCTCATGGGTTGGTCAAGAGGCCTAGCACCATTAGTCTCTCCAATGGGATTGTTGATCCAACCTAAGAATGTGTTGACAAAACACTTATACCTAGTAGAGGTTGTGTTAATAGAAATAATGAACTTGTTACTCTCAGGCCTAGATTTCCATTATGATTTAGCCTAAGAATAGGAGTCAAAAGAGGTAGAAGAGTAATAAGGGGAATGATAGACCTTAGCCTTTGATTTCTTCTTTTTATTTTTCTTCTTCTTCTTCTCCTTATTGTGGTCAGGTAGAGGCTCCTTGAACACATTTAGTTTGTGGTTGGGTTTCGTAATTAGAAAAATTTGAGATGGATGTGAGACTTATGTACCAAACTTTTGGGTAGTATAATTATCATCATCATCCCCTTCATCAAATGGAAATTTCAAAACTTGGTGGGGTCATAAGGAAACACTGTCTATTATTTTGATGTTCTTGAGTTGGAAGCCTTATTTTTATCTAGATTATTTCTCAAAGAATTTACCTCATGACTATTTTTTTTGTCCTTCTTCTCAAGAGGAGAATTGATGACACCATCACTGGTCACATTGAAATTATGATCATGTGAAGAGGATGAATTTTGGGTTAGTACGGGCTACATGCCTACACATACATAAAATACTTCAATCTTTAGACACTCATTAACAACTTCATCATATGATGTGGACTCACACTTAAGGACCTTAAGGTGAACCTAATACCTTAATAATTGCATGAAAATATCATAAATCTAATCATTTGAGAACATTATTATTCATGCATGGATTGATAAATGTTACCTACACATAAAATAAATGTTTAACTCACCTTTGGCCTATGCCATATAGGTGAGTGATTTTATGTTGAGGTTGAATTATTTAGAGATATCAAAGTACTAGAGGAACTCATCTATAAGGAGATGGAAACTAGAGAGATAATCTATAGGTAGATTATAAAACCAAACAAGAGATTTAGCTTGTAAAAAAAAACTAAATATCTTCAACATCATGCCTTCATCTTGTTCCCAATCCATACACACCATCATGAATTCCATAATATTCTCTATGGGATTGGAGTCCTAAGTCTCATTAAACTTAGGTAGTTCAAGGATAATATAAGGAAGGGGAATAACATATACCTAAGGGGCTAGAGGATTCTTATGTAGATCATTATAGGCATGGTTGATAATAGGTTGGTGATGAGATCAAAGAGGGGGATCATGATGGTTATGATGTTTCCTATACCAATAAACCTCATAATAACCCTAATCATGGAGGGGGAGATGCTAAGGTGGCTTCTGATAAGGGAGACTCTCATGGTGGAAATAATCCCTACCATGGGGTATGTAACAACTATGAGAAGGGTACCATTCCTCATGGGGATGATGGGAAGATGTGGCATACTCATAGAAATGATTGTGGTGACCTAGGTCTCCATGATGCTAGTTATGTGCCATCAGATGAAGGTCAATCTAAGGGTGTTGATGCTTGGGATAAACATCCCATGGGTCATTAGTCTGTAAGTGGTGATAAAATTTAGCACTCTCATCTGAAACTCTAAAGGAAGGGCTAGGATAATGGGAGTATTCATCATGATGGAGATGCCTCACCAAGTTAGAATACCTATGACCCATAACATGGACATGAGGGGGTTCTTATTCTAGAGTATCTTATTAAGAAATAGGCATGGAACTAATGTGAGAGCTAGTTAAGGCACTCAAAACTAAATGGGTGTGAGCTCTATCTCTAGAGGAATCATGATAACTACTCCTAGGGGGATAAGGGTAGACTTCATTCATCTAAATTAATCTAAAAAAATCATTAATTATCATACATAGATCATTAGGTCTCAGTCACACAAAGGGATCCTCATCACCTCAAATAGGTGAATGATTCATGGCATGAGGCTGAGGGGAAACATCTTCAGATGAATGAATTTCAAACTAGTGAAAAATATACTAAATTTGTTGGTTATATAACTACCAATATTGTTCCCTATAGAATGCAAGAAGGTCAAGGTCACCATCCTGGGTCAAGGGAACCTCCTATATCCTATGATGTCTATGGCATTCCATTGTATCCATTGTTGTCTCATGGGTGAGCTCAAGGATAAGGCCTTGAATCTAATAGGATTAACATCCCAAGGCTGGGATGTTGATCATAGATGCAATGAATCATGAGCAACATGGGAGATAATAGAAAAGGAAAATAGATGGAGAAATAGTAGGGAGAATGACAAAAAACCAAATTAGGAGAAAATAACCAAGGCAAGAGCCAAAACACAACTGAAAATAAATCCTAACAACTAATAGAGGGGAGTTGGCTAAGAGAGCTCTAAATGGGATAAATATAGTGTGAGACCATATGTGGGGTCCCACCAAGTGTGCCAGAATGTAGCTCCAAGAATCTAAATGAAACCACTAGTGTTTGGTAGTGGGGTACACAAGGTACTTAATCAAACAACTAGGAAACTAGAATGCTCAAAGTTACTATGGGATATATGAGATCTATAGTGGCTATTTGGTTTACCAGCTTGAACCAAGTTATAGATAGACTTGTAAACCAAATTAGGGCTAACATGATCAAGTTCAAAAAGGACACATGTATCTCTAGTGGGTATAGCCATAGTAACTCAAGTAACTAAGACTAGAAAACTATTTGCACACAAATTATAGAAATAACAATGTTGAATAAAGAGAGATAACAAGCAATGTTTAAACTTAGAAGGAAAGGAACTTTCAAGCTAAATGAAAGATGTTTAAATAAATAAAGACATTTTAAATAAAGGGTGAAAGATCATGCCTAATCTAAGTTTGATCTAACTCTTTATTTTTAACACTATTGTTCCCTAATAATGCAATTTTCTAATTTAGTAAGAAGAGAGATTGTTTATGCAAGTTGTATAGATTGTTTTGAGCATGTAGAATCCTAATATATAATGAGAAATGTTTCTGAAGGGAACATGACATATAATGGAAGATATTTCAATAAATGAAAGATATTTTTAACCACGTATAAATGCATAAATTTCATAAACTATCCTAGATAATGCCCTAAAAAAACTAAATAACTAAAAAATCAAAACTAACATGTCTACTACTGCAAACAAATAATAATTTCAGTTTTCATAGCAAAGTGACATCATATAAAACTAAAATGAGGTGTTAAAACTTTATACCAACTAATTATCCAAGATAGGAATCGATGAAGGAAGAGGTTCAGGTTGTGTGTAGGTTGAGTCCAAATCAGGAGCCAAAAGTTGTGGAAGAGGTGAAGGAGAATCTACCAACTAAGAAAGAGCTAATTCAAGGAGAAAAAAAATAGGTGAAATGAAGTTTTTATGGATCTAAGAGAAACCCACAAGATTTAGGAACATTGTAGAGAGTAATGTGATCAACCAAATAAGCTACAAAATAGTAGGGCATCCCCTGTCATAATGAAAGCTAAGTGTGCAAAGCAAGAACCAAGTGAGATTCAAGAAGGAAACCAAGATTTTAGTATGATGATAAAGCGAGAATATTAGAGAAAACTTTTAGGAGCGAGGCTCAAATTAATGAGGAAGTTTCATATATCTCAACCCTAATTTGCCAAAAGGCTAAAAAGTAGTTGCTTTTAACCATTTAGGCACATTTGGGCCTTTTTTTTCACATTCTACCCAGATCATAGCCTAGTCCATGACTTTTGTGAAGTAAAAATGTGGCCTAGGCCAAAATTTTCCTCCTCAAGCCATGGTTTGGGTTAAAATGCCACTTTGAGTGGTTAATGGGACTCTGAAAGGGCCCTAGGAGGTGTCTAGAGGGCCTGTCTAGTGTGTAAAAGGTCAGGGATGTGATAAGGATGTGTAGGGGATGGATGTATGATGTGGGAAAGGTTAATATGAGTAAAAAATACCTCAAATTAGGATAACCAAGTTTGGTAGTCTACACGTGAGCTAATGTGTAATCATAGCTAGGAGTAGGGTCATAGAAAGTATGATTATAGGAAGTTTGGGGGTTATCTACTTTGGCTAATCTTAGTTTTTTAGGAGGATTACCATTGATTAAATTAATGGAGTGTTGGAAATATTCCTTAATGGTTCTAAGGTTGGGATAAAATTATTTCATAGGAATTTTTTATCTTTTATCTTGATCAATACCATCCTTTAGAGTTTGGGGAGAAAAACGTTCAAACCTTGTATTGAAGGGAAGGTGTTAAGGTAGTTATGATAATTTTGAATAAGCTATCATTAGTCATGTTTTGATCAGCTTTGTGAGCCAAATATTTCCATTATTTAATGAAATCATGAGCTGATTTAGAAGGGGATTATTTAGCATTAATGAAATGGCTAAGATAATTGTTAGGAAGATCATTACATTGAAATTCCTTAACTAGAGGATTGACTAAGTCCTCGAGTTGTCATATAGAATGTTGTGGGAGTTGATTACACCATTCTAATACATCACATGTGAATTTTTTGACTAAAATTTTGGTAGTGGTGAATATATTAGTTTAAATCCACTCTTTATAAAGATTACCAAATGATTTAAGATACACGGTCTTTAGTCCCATCATATTTAATAGTTGGAGAGATATTTAAAATATCAATAGAAATAATGAAGAGGTCTAAAGATCTATTTTGAATATTTTAGAACATATTATTGTGCATAATGTTTGGGGAATGATATTTCCCATGGCATCTATAAGAGGTGGAGGGATGAAATTTTGGTTATTTTGAGGTATAAGAATAGGAGGTTGATTAACCATGTTTAATAAATGATGTTGTATTTGCATCATTTGATAGGTATTAGATGTTTTATTAATGTTCATTTGTTGCACTATTTATGCAAGGATTTGAGTGGTGTTAACTAGTGGATTAGGGTAATTAGTGTTTAGAGTTAATTATTAAGATTAGTATGAGGAACATTCCCTAAATTGGTATTAGGGGGTGGGTTATTAGGTGAAATATTGTTAGGGGATGGGTTGTTGGTTTTTAAAATATTTCCCATAGGGTTATTAATTAAGTTTGTGTTAATTACCCGTATAATAAAATTATGTGATTTAAGGAAAGAATTATTTTGAGAAGTGTAAAATGGATCTGATCCACTAGTGCCATCAGTTGGAGTAATATGGACCATATTGTAGTCCAAAGATGATGGGTGAGCAAAAGTGCACCAAGAGTGAGAATCATCTTGGGTAGAAAAGGTAGGAAGGAAAGAACATCCCATATATTTTCTAAATGGATTAAGTTTTTCCAAAAACATTTTGATAGGGGATTTCATGATGCTTAAAATAAGAATTTAAGATTAGAAAACAAAGGTGAAAAATAGGAGCAAAGTCAACCAAATACATAATAGCATCAGCCAAAAGGTACAGATTTGACTAGGTCGATAAAGTTTGGAGGCAAGATCAATTAGAAAAATTGAGGAAAGGGCACAATCAAATTAGTTGAATGTGTTCTATAGGGAAGTACTAAAGACCAGTCTATGTGATACTAGGTTAGATAGAATGATTATGTTTTATGGAAAATAAGATCGACCATCTTATGAGAGACTAGGTTAAACAAGATGATTGTGTCCTATATAAAGACAAACTATAATAAACACATTCAATTATTTCAATTGTGTTTTAAAGTTAGGGATAGGTTTTGACAATTATTACTATAGAAAATATAGTGTTATTATGAAAATATTTGAAAGAAACACAAAAACAACTGTATTGATCCAGTTATGGCACACAACACAAACCTTGCACCAATACTAGATGATACAAGTTTTGTAATACAACATATAATTATTAGAGAGAAAACAACAAAAGTAAATATGCTAATGTTTGTGGTCATTCTTGAATGTTTTAGATTATAATAATTTTAAAATAAATGTGATAGAGAGTTTGTTTTAATAAGGAACTAGAAAATCAATATAATGAGGGATTTAGGTAGTTGAGGTAGAAAGAGATTTGTATTGGTGATGGTACTAGCTTGTTATTGGGGCATACCCCCCACTTCATAATCTTATAATAAGGGTGATGGGTGATTTTTTATTATATACCATCAACCACATATTTATACTTGGCTATAAAATCAAGTTGACTTCCCCCTTGGTGATGAAATCTAAGTAGGTAGACTTTGGGTAGAATTTATTTAATTTTTTTTGATATTATGCAGTTTGTAAATGTGTGAAAAATAAAAATTATGTGACTAAATTGATAAATTAAAAACCTCCTATTTAGTCTATGTGTGCTACTCTAAGCAAGTAAAAAAAAAAGTGAATTAATTACTTGTTGGCCATTTTTGGCCCACATACCACAATTTGGCTAGTTTGAAGAAAATGAACATAACTCAGGAAGAAAATGGCAAAGTATTCAGACTTCGAGTTTCTGAGGGCATAGTGTAAATTAGGTTTCTAATGGTGCTTGACTTCTAAATGTTTTATAAGTAGAAGTAATTTAGGTTTATGAACCTGAATTACTCATGGATAGTGCAGATTGGATTATCTAAGGTGAATGACTTTAAGCATTCTATTAAAGAAGGCTTCAGGTTCTCTGAAAAAGATAAATTTGGGTTTCTAGATGAGCACTACTTAAAAAAACCTTATAAGTAGCAGTGTATTTTGGTTTTACTAATTATTTCACTTTATAAGTTGTAAGTAATGATAAGTCTTAAGTAAGTAGTGAGGCTTACAAAACCTGATTTGGTCTGAGCAATGTATTTTAAGTTCTCCAAGGAGCACTACTTAATTATTTCATAAGTTGTTAGTAGTCATAAACCCAAAATAAATAATGATATATCAAAAGCTTGATTTGGTCTTAGAGTGCCTCTCAAGTTCTCAAAAATACAAGTCCTCTCCAAGCATAAATACAAAGGGCCAATCAATCAAGGAAAAGTGGCACAAGTACATAAAGCTCACTTCCAAAACATGAAAAGTAGTCAAACAAGGATTGCTTGCATCCAAGTGGAGTAACAAGCATACAAGGACTAATTGATATAGGCCAAGTTATAATAAAGAACTTGCCAAGCCTTAATGCAAAGATCAAAACACTTAGATTTGGCAATGACATACAATTACCCATGACATGGATTCTCAAATATGCCAAAGGGAGACTTGAATGCAAGAATGGCTCAAGGATATTGGGATGATCCTAGGTGGCATGTTTCATGGTCAAGGTATTGTTAATAGAAACAATCCTAGTTCAATGACTTCCCCTCTCTCCTTCCTACCATCTCTCTCTCTCTCTCTCTCTCTCTCTCTCTCTCTCTCTCTCTCTCTCTCTCTCTCTCTCTCTCTCTCTCTCTCTCTCTCTCTCTCTCTCTCTCTCTCTGTCTCTCTCTCTCTCCTTGTTCTCTATAAATATCATGTAACTTGCCATTGTAAGGGTTCCTAGTTTTTATATGTTTTTAAATATTATTGGGAGATGGGACACTATTAGAGATATCACAAGATATGCATTTGTAAGAACCACCTCTTATACAATAAAAGATTTTTTTTGCCTATCTCTTGCCTTAGACTTGTGTTTATTGAGCTACATATTATGGCATCATGTGAAGGAGAGTCTTCCTCATCCATGGTACTTCTTTTTGACCTTGTTTAAGGATTTTTTGATTTTATTTTTAGGTCTAGTTGAGTTTTCTTTTCACCAGTAATGTGAACTTCTAGTGAATCTTAGAACTCTTCTCCATTTTCATTCATCACTTCTCTAAACCTCCTCCATGAAATATTTATTCAACCAACTTGATCTTGAGGTTGTTTAATCCATTATTATCCTCTACAAAATTAGTGTGGGTTTAATCTTATGGGATTTTCCTATTTTAAATTGGTGTATCACCTAGTTAACCCTCTTAGGCTCCCTTATCTCCCTTCTAACCCTTTTCCCCATGAATTTTCATTTTAGCAATGGTTTAGGTGATCCATCGAGAGGAACTGACCTCTTTAAAAATCCTAGAGGCTCAACCTCACCATAAGACACCCACATCTTGAGGTTGTTCCCATGCTTATAGACAAAAGTGGGAGAGCCTAAAAAACTCTCCCACAAGGATGCAATTCCATGCTATAATAGTTTTGGCATGCTCAGTGGGACTAAGGTCCAAAGTAGTGGAAAGATTTTTGGTGTTGTCTTTCTACTTATTAGCCTTTGGAGGCATTCAACAAACATTAATGGAAACTCTAAGAATCTATCATCTAGTTTAAGTAGTCTAAGTGCCTGATCATCATTATTTTCTTTTGAAATCAAGTATTAGCACCATTGGTGACTCCAAATCAAAGCTCCTAATTATGAGTAGACTAGATTTGTCTCTTTAAAGTTTTAATAATATCCTACTTAACTTATGAGGCTAACATGAACAACTATGGTGAATATTCTTATTATTCATCTCCTTATCATAAGCCCCTATATGATCCTCATGATCCATATGAGCTCAATCAGCCCTACCAATATTTTTATCAAGGCTATGATGAACCTTGGCAAGTTTCTCATGATCCATATATGTAGGAATATTGCCTTGATCATCCATATGAACAAGCCCATCAAAATAATACTCCTCATCAACCCTACCATGAACCATCTATACCAATACTCAAGTAAACTTTAGTGAACCTTGATAAGCATGCACTATAGTTATGCTCACAAAAGTGTTATGGCCAAAATTTTCCCCCTCAAAAAATCCATTATGTGAGGGAATCATTATATAAAATCAAAGTAAAATGGGCACCTATTGAGAGAGCAAATTGTAAAAACATCACTGGTGACATGATGGATATATATGGTTACATTCAGTGTGTTGAAGACAAGTTGGAGAGACTTGAGGAATAACATGGCCAACCTCACCAACCTTTGGTGCCTACGTATGCACCTTTACAACCTTCTTATGTGTCATTCATTCCTCTTCAAGAGGCAATTTCAAGTACTCCTTCGAATATTCCAAGTTTAGCATATCTTTCATAGTCTTTTCCTACTTGGAAATTCATCCAAGAGGGATGTCAAAAAAATGAAGTGCATGTTGTGGAATAGCCTCTTGTTTGGGTCCAAAACTTCATCCCTCTTCAAGAGCCTTTTTTTTCTTGATCACCTTAAGAAGGAGCTATTTCAAGAGAATATATCAAAGCAAATTAGAGAGTTAGAACTGAAGGCAAGGAGATAAGAAGAAAGGTAGAATTAGTAGATAAAAGTATATTCTTTTTTAGTTATACATGAAGTGGGTTGCACTATTGAGGATGTAAAGCTACCACTTTATTTAGAGAATGAGGGGGTTAACGCTGTCATTTCATTGAATGAGCTACCATGTGATGAAGACAATGAGGGAATGAATGAAGTAACTAATCAAACTGATGATCCTATGGAGTGGCCAGAGGTTCCCAATTAGTTGAGAGGCTCATTTGAGGACTTATTTGAAATATTGAGAGCTGGTTATGTTCTTCTCTAAGGCAACTATGGTCTGGTTGCATCCAAGGAGAGAATCTTTATCAAGTAGATCAAAGGGGAAGGAGTGGGTAGTTTTCCAAATTTACCACCCCAAGAGTGCATTACTGATATGGACTTGTTTTAGATCTTTAAAATAGGCTATGAGCTCCTTGATGAGCCCAAAAAACATGAAATAAAGAATAAGCCCAATCCTATTGAGGACACCATATAAATAAAAGAGGTATGCCTTATTGAACCATTATTGGAGGTTATAGTTAAGGATCCATATTAAGAGTTTGGGACTATATAGATTCACATATCTAACCTATTTGGAGCTACTTGGTTCTCATTAAACATGGTGATGGAGAAGTTGACAGTTTCAATAAAGAAGAAGTAAATGCCAAGGCCAAGGGTCAAGAAGCTACATGCCTTGTTCAATCCTTTGTATTTTAAGACAAGGGAAGTATCAAGATTTCCTTTTGATCTAGGAGGAAAGGGGTACATAATTTTAGGATGTATATATTAAGATTAGTTTTTTTATAATTCCTCCAAGTGCTATTATAGGCACATTTATTTATTATTTTTTGTTTTGTTCTAGGTTAGTTTTTTTTCATTTGGTGCCTTGGGCACTTTATTTTGTGTTTTTTTGTGTTATCCTCATTGTTTCAAGAGGGAGTTTCAATAAGGGTCAGCCTTGTATCTATTTTTAGACTAGCATAGTTGTAGAAGCAATGACTCCATACCCAATGGACTAGGCAAGGCAAAGTGGCTAGGTTTTTCAAGCATAGCAAGCATGCTTCCCTTCAAGTCACCAAAAATGTTGGCCATTTTTGGCCCACATACCAAATTTTTTATAGTTTGAATAAAATGGACACAACTCAAGAATAAAATGGCAAAGTATTCAAACTTTGAGTTTTTGAGGGCATAGTGTAAATTGGGTTTCTAACAGTGCTTGAATTTTAAATGTTTTATAAGTAGAAGTAATTTGGGTTTATAAACCTAAATTACTCATGGATAATGAAGATTGGATTCTCCAAGGTGAATGAATTCAAGATTTCTCTTAAATAAGGCTTCAGGCTCTCTAACAAAGATAACTTCAAGTTTTTAGAGGAGCACTACTTAAAAAAGACCTTATAAGTAATTAACAGTCAAAACCTCAAAGCAAGTAAGAAGGCTTGGAAAGCTTGATTTGGTCTAGGTACTGTATTTCAAGTATATAGAGGTACATGACTTATTTAACTTTATAAGTTTCAAGTAATGATAAGTCCAAAGTAAGTAGTGAGGCTTAGAAAGCTCGATTTGGTTGAGGTAGTGTATTTTGGGTTCTCCAAGGAGCAGTCCTTAATTACTTCATAAGTTGTGAGTAGTCAAAAACCTAAAATAATTAATGAGACATCAAAACCCTGATTTGGTCTTAGAAGTGCCTCTTAGGTTCTCAAAAAGATAAGCCCTCTCCAAGCATAAATCCAAAGGGCCAACCAATTAATGACAAGTGGAAAAAGTACATACAACTCACTTTTAAAACATAAAAAGTGGTCAAACAAGGATTGGAAACATCTAGGTGGATCAACAAACATGAAAGGACCAATGATGATAGTCCAAGTTAAAATAAAGAACTTTCAAATCTTTAATTCAAAGATCAAAACACTTAGACTTAGCAGTGACATCCATCTATCCATGACATGGCTTCTCAAATATGCTAAAGGGAGACTTAAAAGTGAGAATGGCTCAAGGAGATTGGGATGATCTTGGGTGGCATGTTTCATGGTGAAGGAAGTGATAATAGTAGTAGTCCTAATTTGATGACTTCCCCTCTCTCCTTTCTACCATGCATCTCTCTCTCTCTCTCTCTCTCTCTCTCTCTCTCTCTCTCTCTCTCTCTCTCTCTCTCTCTCTCTCTCTCTCTCTCTAAATATCACATGACATGTCATTGTAAGGGTTCCCAATTTTTAGATTTTTTTAATCTTCTTAGGAGATGGGATGCTCTTAGAGATATCATAAGATATGCTCAGTTAGTTAGGCTCAAACTTTCCAAGAATTTTTAAGAACCACCTCTTATACAATAAAGGATTTTTCTTTGCCTATCTCTTGCCTTGACTTGTGTGTGTTGAGCTACGTACTATGGCATCACATGAAGAAGAGTCTTCCTCATCCATGGTCCTCCTTTCTAACCTTGTTTAAGTATTTTTGATGCTATTTTTAGGTCTAGTTGAGTGTTCTTTCTAACATTAATGTGAACTTCCAGTGAGTCTTAGAAATCCTCTCCATTTACATTCAGTTCTTCCCTACACCTCCTCCATGAAATATTTATACAACCAGCTTGATCTTGAGGTTGTGTAATCTAGTATTTTCCTCTTTAGAATTAGTGTGGGTTCAAGCTTATGAAATTTTCCCATTTTAAATTGGTGCATCACTTGGTTAGCCCTCTTAGGAGCCCTTGTCTCCCTTCTAACCCTTTTTCCCATGAAGTTTCATTTCAACATTAGTTTAGGTGATCCACTTAGAGAAACTAGCCTCTTTAAAAATCCTAGAGGCTCAACCTCACCATAGGACACCCACATCTTGAGGTTATTCCCATGCTTATAGCCAAAAGTGGGAGAGCCTAAAAAAATCTCCCATAGGAGTGCAATTCCACACTATAACATTACTAATAAGATAAGTTAATTCTTTTATTTAAAGAGTATAAGGTCAGTTCAGTGACTATTTATGAAAAAAATAAAGAACAAATTTGATTGGGTCAATGATGTATATTGAAGGAAGATACAAAAGAACACAATCAACTGAATCAATTTAGTATTCTAGGAAAAAAAAAAGATACATAACTATGTCGATCTAGTTGACCTAATTCACTTTAGGGTTACAATTTTATAGACTAAAAACAATGAAAAACAGGATTGTAAATAAAGAACAAAAATAACTAAGAAGGTAAGAATGAACATGATAATTTTGAATATGCTTAAGTTATTTTTATACTTTGTTACTTAGATGATGATTTTAATCCTACTAACATAGTCGACTGGGTCAACAGAGTCTTAAAACATATATTTAAAGAAGTGAATTGAGTCAAGCTAATCAATCCATTTATCTGTGGTTGAAGATGACCTACATAGATAATTATAGAGTTGATTTCAGTGAATGTGTGTTAAACCTACCCACATAATGTTATATTATATTGATAGATTCAATCCAGTATTATAAAATATAAATATATAATATATGAAATATATAAAGGCATGAAAGAAAACCTACACGGGTTAGTTTCATATCAATTTCACCAAAATGTATACAAGATAAAGTGAAGTTCATCTAAAAATCAATCCTAGATTAGAGAAGATAAATCTCACTAGCCCTTTCACTTGTTGGTATATTTAGAAAATCAGGGTCATGACCAATATGGATCCACTAAACCTAAGTAAGGGGTTCCTTACCACAATAATATCATTAGAGAGGGTTTTCAAGCCTCTTGTCAAGAAATATCATATGATAACCCTAAATAGGTCCTATGTTTTATTATCACAAATAAATTATGAATTAAATTGAATTATAACCTACTTCTCACCAAATCATGTGGCATAAAATGGGGGTAATAAACATAAAATTAAACATGCATAAAATAAATCTACCAAATTCAATGTAGATGTAATCCTAATTCATGGAGAGATAAATATATAAACTAACAAATTTAAATCTATCTACTTAATAAAGAAGAGCAAGAGTTAGAAAATACTTACCTTTAAGGATGATCTCACCAAGCCTCGATCTCTCCCTTAGCCAAGGTGTTTTGCAAGAGGTTATTGTGGTTTGTAAGGATAAAAAAGATAGGTCATCTCTAGGATACACAAATTCTCCCAAAATACAAGATTTGTATCTCCAAGTGTACTATTGAAACCCTAAGCAATTTCTCCTCAAGTATAATGGTGGATAAGTAGATGCACAAATGAATTATTAACTCTATCTCTCTCTATGAAATGATGAAAATGATGTGTTTATATATCTAGATCTAACCCTAAAATCTTATAAAGTTTTATCTAATAAAGTCATCCTAATAAACCCTAACATTTAATTAATAAATTAGTTAAATCATAGATTAGGATGGTTGAACCCAACCTAATTTTATAATGTTCTCATATATTTTAAGTACAGGGTCGACCCAAGATGACTTTGTTTGATAAAAGTGAAAAATAGGTTTTAGATTAGGTAAGGGATATTTGAAGTGGTGAATTACTTAGAGGAGTGTTTAAGGGAGGTGTCAAAGAATAGGGAAATGTATAGGAGATGCTTGTTTTGGTTTCAAGTGGTGGTATATGGAACAATAGTCTTGTGAAGAACCAATGGTCTGCCCAACCCTTTCTCTATGCACCTTTTAAGGCGTGTACTCTAATAGATTGAGAATCAACAGGTTTATACAAGGGAAAAAACATAAATAATTTATAAATTTTAAGAATATTATGTGTATACAAGGTTCATATGCAATCCATATGCCCCCATAATATTGATATAATGTATGTTATTATGAATATGAATTAAGTTTTTTACGATGACTTAAATTCAAGAGAAGCCCAATATGATGTCCCCATTTTGAGATGATGGATATAACTTACAAATTAATTATCTCAAATGAATAAGTGAGATAATTTTTGAAATATATAATCATGTAATACTATTTATTATATTTTAACCTTATAGATATAACTTTGAGACATATGCATATTTTATATATTGCATTGCATCATGTATTTGAATATAACATTGAAGTAATTAATGAAGCATTTAAAGAAGAATGTGTGAGATAATTTATTATGAACCATAGTAATAATAAATGACACATATAAACATGTAAATTATGAATGAATATCAATAAAATTGTATAAGATACAACCCAAATATGGAAAAGAGGTTGTGGATAAATATAACCTATAAAAGTGTTCATACAGAATAATGAGATACCACCAAATTAGCAAGGTTGTTGGGTAAAATGTTAGCTTGACATCTAACCCATGTAAAATTATGTCTTGTATCACATTCACATACCTTTTTAAAATGCATTGTGTAGTGAAATTTCAATAAAAATATTTTATCTAATCAACATAAAATATGTGACACATGCAAAGATAGTAAACTAGCAACATGAGTAAATGCTTAGAGATATTGAGTTGTGAGTGTTGCAAATATTTTGAAGTTTGTGTATTTTTATAATAGATTCTTATGGGTTATAGTATTGAAATTTAAATATGTAAAATTGAAAAATGCAAAATATTTGAAATCAAGAAACAAGGATTTAAAAATAGACATAATAGGACTAATTTGAGAAATAATTATAGTGTGAAATCATAGTATAACAAGATGGAAGACATGTGAAATAACCCAAATCTTGTGTTTAATGGAAGTATATTAAGATAACATATATGACAAGCATAGTCATGTGTAATAATGCATAAGGAGATATATGTGAGCATAAATGAGAGCTATAGTATGTATAAAGGTATAGTAATAAACAAGAAAGGTTTGTATAAATAATGTGTTTCTAGAGCCTTCTCAAAAATAATTGTATTGGATTGGTTTGAATTGGTTTGAAAATGAGGGAGGGAAGAGAGTGCCCAAAAAAATTAGATCCAAGGGATATAATAAAAGTGGTATGAGAATTAGTAATCAAAGAAATCACAAAAAAGTTATGTATTATGAAAGCAAGTTAATCAAGAGCAATGGTACAATATATGAGTTGCTATAATGTTCTAAGAATTAAATAAGAACATATGTCATAATTTACTCATGTGAGTCATTTATAAGGGATTATTATTAACTAATTTTGTGAGAATTGTTTATGTATGAATATGTGTTATGTGAACTCAACATTATAAGTTATGTTATGTTAATACCTTAGTTTATTTTGTTATTTTTTGTATTGTTTTAACATTTAGTGAATTAGATGAATACATGGATATATAAATGCATCATATAAATTGATCATTTTATTATTTATAATTTACTTATATGAGTTATCATGTGTATGTAGATTAGTGTGCTCAATTTGTATTTGTGTTGATTTAGGAACCCAAACTTGGGTGGGTAATTTGGTAGCTAAGTTATTAGAGGTTTTTTTTCCTACTGTGTTGTTACTAAGATTTATATGATCATTATTATTTTGAATATCATTTAGATATTGTAGTTAACTTGGTTGAATATTTGGATCTTGAGGAGTGTAGATATTTATGGATTATATCGTACCTGAGTCTTGTACACTTGGAAAACTCATACCTTGGTTGCTCCTCTCAATTATTGACCCTTTCTCACTTCTACAAGTCTTGAATCTTCTCTATATTATGAATTTTGGCCTATCTCTTAGTCCGATCAGTCTTATGTTAATGACCAAGACCTTCTATCTTTCCTAGAATGATTAAAATTTACTTATCTTCCACTTATAAAAGTTCTAAACCTATACCTACTTTCCTACTCCATGGACACCAATGTTTGGGATAGACATTAGTGTATATGTTAGTTTCCTAACCTAATGTAAGTGTCCAATAACCTAAAGTCATATGAATCTCAAATTAAATATATCCTAATGGTTGGCCTAAGTGATTTTCTGTGAGTTACTTCTCCAAAGGGATTGACATAAATATAAGATCAACTCTCATTCATGCCTCACCTAGAAAAAGACCAAAATAGACCAAGGCAAATGATTATCAATAATATATCAAGCATTAAATTAAACAAAGCTTCCATATTTACATAACATCATAGGTATAACACATAAAAGTTGTACATACTAAAGGAGAAACATAAGATCTCTATTTTCCAAGTTACAAGATAGGTCATTATTGTACTTGATTTACATATATCACATGACTCACACACAAGCCAACACATGGGGGATAAATACTTTAGTTTGAGGCCCTCTTCATAGTATTGGCTATGTAGATAGAACTTAATAATATAGGGGTCTTTGGGGTTAGCTTGACACCATGTTCCCACTAACCCATTTTCCCCATAGTCACAATGAAGATAAAGAACTAGGGTTTTACAAATTCATGAGGACTAATAGTCTATGACCTAGACTTTAATGTACTAGAGTGAAGGAAAATTCAAACCCATAAGCATCTAGGTAGTCACATCCTTTTCTAGTAGGTATTGTGTACATGACACTTGTATTGAACCTAGATAGTAGCATCGATGTAACCATCCTAGGTTGATGTTAGTGTCTAGAGTTATAGAAGTGTTAGATCTATATTCTAATGATTGTTTTAGAATCATCTTCTAACTTATTTTTCATTTGTTCCAAATCCATCTCTATATTAACATTAGAACTAGATAAGTATATTACTAATTTTCCATTTTCATGCATAACTTAGTTATAACTTCCATATTTAATTGATTCTCAACATAAGAAATTTAGTGTATTTTTATATCTAAGTTTAGCATTTAATTAACCTAATGTAGACCTGATTATCACCCTTGTGCATTATAATTTTTTATCTTATTAACTATATTAACACCATGTGTAGGATTTTTTAGTACATATTAGTGTTAAACATTTGTTGAACCCAATATTTTAACATCAAACCTAGGTCAATTAGGGTTTTCTAATTTCTGTTATTGTTGATCTATGATTACTACAATTTTACAATCATGTTTTTAATGGAAATATCTATATATTATTTCATGATATAATACCTTATATTTTCTATGGTTTTATACATTAGTTACATTATTCAATCAGTTAAGCAAATCCGTGCCAATAATGAGAGAGTTATAAAGTGGAAACAACACTTGATATCTCTTCAAAATTATTTTACAAGCTATAAAGATAATATATAGATGCCAACATTCATGATCTCAACCATTCATCCTACCTAAGTATTATTCAAATGATATATACTATCCCACACCCATTATTCACCCATGGCTTATATTGGATTCTATGGTCCATATTGTTACTACTTCAAAAGGTAAGATTTATCAACCTATTCCTCCACCTATTAACATACAGTAGTTACATCCTAAACCTAATATTGTAATAAAATCTAAGGGATATGACGTTATTTACTAATTGAGTAATATGCATGTAAAAATTTTAATCCTTAAGCTCTTACGGTAATCTAATGTTTATAAGGATATCCAATATGAGGCATTGCATGAGACACAAGTTCTAAGTGATATTTAGCTTGATTATTTTGTAGCTACTATTAAATATATATATATAACAATAAAAAACTCATCACATTTTATCCAAGATATTTACCATCCAAAGATATTGTTGACCAAAATTTGACTTTGTTCATACAAGTGACAATGTAAATTAAAGGTATCAAAAGAGTGATCAATGATAATAGATCAAGCCTAAAAAAATTTATCAAATAATTCTAACCATCATGGGTATTAACAAAAGCCTTATCCAAAACATATCTATGCACATAAAAGGTTTTAATAATTTACACAGCCCTTCAGTTGGTCAAACTACATTAGATGTGACCTTATGACCAAAAATGATTACAACTAATTTTTAGGTCATGACCAAATCCTTACATTATTACTTACTTTTGGGTGGGTATAACTTGGATAAATTTAATGGAATTTGTCCCATCTACACTTCATCTATGTTTAAAATTCATTCATGAGGGGATATTATTATCCATCCCTGTTGATGATGAACCTTTCAAAATTTTCAAAATGATACATTTTGAAAATGAAGGCATCCCTATAGTAGTACCACCTAGACAATACATCCATTTTGATTATATATATATGAATGAAATAGGGGAGTCAAGTACAATGTCTCCTTTGTTTATAATAAGCTAAACCCACTTGTATAAAATAAAAATTCAAATCTAGATAAGGGCAAAACAAAAATAGCAGATGAGAATGTAAATTTTGTTTACTCCATACATACCTCTTGGTTGAAAACATTAAATCAACCTTAAAAAGGGTCAATTCAAATTCATAATGTAAATAATTTTGAGTCTTATCAAATGGATTCACAACAAATTTTACAAATCATGACACAACAAGATACCCTAGATACCATGTTGTCTATGTTACTTGAGAAAATAATGATTTATTTACCTTCTACTAGGAAAAGATCATATAGAATACTTATACCTATAGAAGACATAGTGCCATATTATAAATATCATTGGATCAGTGGCCATCATACCAATCAATGTGAGATATTGAAGAACTAAATTAAAAAATATAATAATGAATGATGCATACACATTGTATCTAACTGAGGAAAAGGTAAAATAATTCCTATCTTTGAAAAAAATGATCTGGGAGGATCCATATTCACTCCAAAAAAGAAGACATCAAATTTTAGGTTGATCATTATCACAACAAAGAGCTCATCGAGAGATTTTTGGTGCATCTCACAATTTAATAAATAGATCACATATGCACAAAATATTACGTGTCAAAGGTCAACTAGGGCAAGTAAAAAATATTGGGTTTGGATAGAACACCCAGTTGGACATCAACAAGTGGTCAGTGGTCAACAATTAACAAGTGGACGATAAATGGTGAGTAGATATTGGACTATGTGGTGGGTCCTCAAGCCACCACATGGCTTGCCACCAATTATTTTACCATGGTCCAATTTTGACTATATTTTATATTATTTCTTGAATGTTCTAAAAAAACCATATATAAATTACCATTGCCACATGACCCTACATTCCATTATCCACCAACATACTTTCTAAGTGTCATGCCCTAAGTTTCCATGTGATCCCATAGTCCATTCATGTTTCATGTCTCAATATTCCACGTGAAATTGACATAATTTCCACATGTCACATCAAAAACTCAACGTGGAACCATCCAACATCCACGTGAAACCCAACATGCCACTCAATATGCCATGAAATTACTAGATACCATTGAAATACATGCCAATACCAATTACTTAGAATGTTATACCATGATTTTTGTGGTATATCTATATCCAAATGCCTCCCCCACTTTCTAATGTGGGATAAATGATATGGCTCACCACCGAAAGTGTAGAAGATGGGGGTTCAAACCATTATCCTCCCATCCAAAAAAATAAGGCCCAACTACTTGGGCTATGAGTGGAAACACTATATAAAGTGTGAGAACTTGTATTTGTAATTAAATTTGAAGAAGCTAAGCAACTATTATAAAGGCTAGAGGTAGAGAGCTTGGATGAGTTGCACAGAGTGCCAGAGGCAAAATTGGGAAAAAGTCTGAAAAGGGACTTATATTATTTTTTCCAAAGGAAAAACTTTTTAGTTGTTCACTTTTCATTTTAGAGATATTTATAGTATTTTTAAAGCATTTTTACTAATACATCGATTGATATAAGACCCAGATACATAGGCCATTGTTACGAACTCCATTATCAAATGTGTGATGATGTCTTGAATTATTCTTGTTAAATTAATGTTTTATAAGTCATTTTTTTAAAATTATTTCATAAATTAATATTGTAAAGTAAAATTAAAATATGCAAGTGTATTATTTCTTAAGTTTATGCATTAGGTGGTATTAGAGTGATTAGTGTGTTGGGGTAACTTCTATTTAGGCATTTTTCTAATGCATCAAGTTTGATATCAAAACTAAATTTGAGGGTGAATTTATGATTTTTTAATTTCAACCAAAATCAATTATTTTAGAATAATGGATCCACTGCTAGCTCAAATTTATTTTTTAATTAATTCCATTATCATTATGATAATGTAATACCTACAATCTCAAGAGCAAAGTTGGCAAGTGTAGAGCAATGACATGAGCAACAAATCGAGAGGCTCTAATAGAGCATTGATGCACTTCAAGTAGAACTACAACAAGAACATAAATAGAAGAAGAAGGTGTATAGAGATTCAAAAATTTATAAACATTGTGCCTAATGAGGTCATATTCCCAAAAAATATGGGATCCTACATCTGAGTCAGGCTTAGTTATTGTTTAGAAGGTGAAATGAGGAGAGAGGCAAGGCACCAACTGTGTTTAGTAGCGATTAATAAATCTAACTAATAGTCTCATCAATTAACTCTAGATTCTCTAATATAATAGCTATTACCAATAGAAGTGCCAGACATTGCACTATGCTCTAAATAAACTCAAGAGTAGAATTGCATTACTATTGTTGAAGGGAAGTTCATGTAGATCTATTTGAATTGGATTTCTAGATCTAGTTATATTATTAAAGGTCTTTCAAAAAATTTGCAACTAAGGACTCTTCCATTACCCCATATTAAGACATTTAGAGGAGATGATGACATAGTACATGAACATGCAACTCATTATGACATCCTATATTTTGGCATCAGAGGGATATTCTTTGATCAAGTAGCTCTTGATACGGTTCTAAGAGAAGCTGAGGAGATAACTTGGGGTCATTATTATCTCATATCTCAACATGCCAGAGACACTATATTAGGAGAAGGAATCAAATTGATGACTAATCATACTTATGAGATTTGATTAGGACAAGCTAGACAATAAAAGTACATTTTGGTTATAGCATTGATTCTTTTAATTCATATACTCCTACTAGTCCTATCAATGAAAATGATGTTGAAAGTCCAGAAGCAAATAATGCTTTGATTATTAATATATCTTTTGATGTAAATTTTGAGGATGAAAATAATGAAATCAACTCTTCTAGCTATATTGACAATGCTAGGGATACTGAATATACTAACCCTAAACATTTATCAAGTTCATGTCTTAATACATTTGAGAAACACACAAAGGGAATATATTCTAATCTATTACCTAAAATGAGATTTGAAGGGAAAGGCCTTGGCATTAATGGTCAAGGAATTATCTAGCCTATCCAAGTCACAAAGAGACCACTTTGTGTAGGATTGGGATATGGAGGTGAAGGACAAATATCCAAGAAGCTGAACTGAAGAGTTATTCAAGTAGTAAGTTAGAACACCTTAAAGAGATGAAGGAAGCATTGTCAAAATATGAAGTAGATAAATCTAACAAGACATCTTTAGATGAATTATCAAGGTATGAAAAGAAGAAATACTCGAATATATCTTATAATTATGCCTCAAAAATCCTTAGAAATATACTTAAGAGACATGTCAATAAGAAGACTGACAAAATAAAATTACCTAAAGAAGACATGAAGTTTGGTTTTTACTTTAATACTAAGGGACAAATGATGAAAGAAAATAATCAAAGTTATCCACAACCCCACACAAAGGTTGTAATTGAATATTTAGGCAAGTAACATATAGAGTCTTTTCAGTGAGAATTAGAGACAACATTAGTGAGGGAGATGATAGTTAATGAGAAGCTAATAGTTTAAATATTGTCACCCTAGAAAGGCAAGCAACACTTTTTCAAAAGAATAATAGTTAAGAATTATAAGATAGATGCTATCTTTGATAAAAATTATCAAAGGAATTTGATCTCAGAAGATGTTGTAGAAACCTTAGGTTTAAAAACTAAGCCACATTTTCAACCCTATTCTCTAGATAGAATAGATGATGGTAATATTGTACATGTAAGTAAAACATGTAAACTAGGGTTTGTGATTACCTCTAACTTCCTAGATGAAGTTGAATTAGATTTAGTTCCACTAAAATTTAGTGGCATTATCCTAGGTAAACCATATTTGTCTCTGAGAAAGGCAACTTTTTTCAAAAAGGAAAATTAGTATAGCATTTTAAAATATAGGATAGAATATCTCATATGAGCACATCGGTAGTAACCATTATAAGTAAACAGTGCCTTCAGTGTTATTTTAATCATCTATGTTATAGACAAGAACACTACAGGGCAATAGAAAGATGCCATCATGAGAAGAATCAAGAATAGCCCAGAAGATAGGTTGTATATTTTAATCTATATGTTTCAATATGTGCAAATATGTATGCATGTTTGAAAATAAGCATTGTTTATAAATGCATAAGACTGAGGTATGGGAAATGTTTTTAAATTTTGTTGCTATGTAAGACCCTAAGAGGGTAATTATAAAATGGTGATTATTATAACACCAAGTGGAATTTTCACAAACTCAAATCTAAAGACCTAAAATCAATTGACATTCAGGAAATCATCTGAGCCAGAGTCGAGAGCCAAATCCATGAAAAGATCCTCATTTGAGTACTAAGTCTAATACTGGCCTTTTGAAAACAAAAATCCTTCTCAGTGGGGAAGATTGATCTAGGAGGATCCATATTCACTTTAAAAAAGAAGACATAAAATTTTAGGTTGCTCATTGTCATGATGAAGAGCTCATTGAGAGATTTCTAGTGCATCTCATGGTTCACAAAATGGAGCCCATATGTATAAAATATCATGCATCAAAGATCAACTAAGGCAAGTAAAAAAAATTAGGTTTGGATAAAACATCTAATTGGATGTTGACAAGTGGTGAGTGGTTGATAATTGGAGAGTGGAGGACAAGTGGTGAGTGGATATTGGACCACATGGTGGGTCCTCAAGCCACCACGTGGCTTGCCACCAATTATTTTACCATGGTCCAATTTTAACTATATTTTAAATTATTTCTCAAATGTTCCAAATAAACCATATATAATTTACCATTGTCATGTAACCCTACATCCATGTTCCACCAAAATACTTACTACATGTCATGCCCTAAGTTTCCACATGACCCCATATTCCATTCACGTTCCATTTCTCAATATTCCATGTGAAACCCACACACTTTGCATATGCCACATTCTAGACTTCAACATGGAACCATCCAACATCCACAAAAAACCTAACATGCCACTCAATATGCCATGAAATTACCATATACCATTGAAATACATACCAATGACAATTACTTGGCATGTTATACCATGAGTTTTGTGGTATATCTATATCCAAATGCCTCCCCCACTTTCTAATGTGGGATAAATGATATGGCTCACCACCGAAAGTGTAAAAGATGGGGGTTCAAACCATTATCCTCCCATCCAAAAAGATAAGGCCCAACTACTTGGGCTATGAGTGGAAACACTATATAAAGTGTGAGAACTTTTATTTTTAATTCAATTCGAAGAAGCTAAGCAACTATTCTAAAGGCTAGAGCTAGAGAGCTTGGATGAGTTGGAGAGAGTGCCAGATACAAAATTGGGAGAAAGTATGAAAAGGGACTTATATCATTTTTTCCCAAGGAATAACTTTCCATTTGTTCAATTTTAATTTTGGAGATGTTTCTAAGTATTTTCCAAGCTTTTTTCCAAATACATCATCTGATATAGGACTGGATACGTAGGCCATTATACTGAACTCCATTATCAAATGTGTGATGATGTCTTAAATTATTCTTGTTAAATTTATGTTTTTTAAGTCATTTAAAAAAAAATGATTATGTAAATTAATATTGTAAAGAAAAAATTAAAATATGCAAATGTATTATTTCTTAATTTTTTGCATCAAAAAAACCATCTCTCAAAGTTACCAAAGCATGAGGATTTAACCATTACTGTTGATATCAATTGGGTATATTACCACCATATATAGTTTGATAACTAGTGTGATACAAATTTTGGTACCATTTTTCTTTCTAAATTGGGACATTCTACATCTGAACTAACATACTCTCCATTAATTCTATAATATCAAGGATACATTCAGTTACCTATCATTTGTGGCCCACATGTGAAATTTTTTGACCATATTGATATTAGACCATGAACCACATTTGAAATTAAAGTTCGAAAAAAATTATCTAACCAAGTGGAATTTTAAGCTAGATACTATAAACATGTGTGTTAAGTTTTTTAATATGGATACACAAATTTACATATGACATGATGGCCTTGATTATTTACTTTAACTATTAGATTTAGGTAAACAATTAAACAAGGACATTGAAGTGGTGAAAATACAATGGTAAAAACAAATCTTAAGAAATTTTCTAGGTGGTCCTACACCTTTTGATGATGAGGACTTCCTTGATTATACCTTTCAAATATTTTAAAATAAAATAAAAATAAAAATAAAAACATTGAAAAATCCAAAAATAGTTTCGACACCTACATGTTATGCATCTATGTGTTAGTTCCATGTTGATGGATGACATACTCAATTACTCTTACATACACATATGTTTCACACTTCTACTTGAGTTTGATATAGGCATACATAGATACATGATCTATTCATATTTTATATGTTGGGCCTTCCCTCTACTAATGTCATGCAGACATTGGGGGTATATGCTTCTTTGATCTTGATACACATAATTTATATGGTTCGATGATCACATTTCATTATCATGTTTAAGCTTACATATACACTTACACATTCCTTTTTCCATGATTATATCTTATATAGAGTAATTGATATGCTATACACTTGAGATTTTTTCATAACACATTGGATCCATGGGCTACTATGACATGTTTATGTTAGTTGCTTATTATTTACTTTATGAACTTCCTTGAGTTTCTTGCCTTTCTATTGTCTCTCTTTATCGATCATTTGAATATGATCTTTTTCTTGTATCCCCCATGCCAATGTATACTTTTAATGACATTTACATATGTCACTATTTATTGTATGGACATTTAAATATGTCATCTTTACTTTTATGGATATTTCACTAAGTCATGTCCCTTTGGTTGTGTGGAATTTGAACGTGACCTTTGTTTATGGTCTCCTTGGACCATTTCCTTTTGACTTGTTTTTGAGTGCTCTTGTGTGTGTGATTTATTTTCGTGTTGAGATTATATTTTTACTATATAGACATTTCCATGATCCATATTATGCATGTTAGGTCTTCATGTGGTCACATTGGTTGTATGCTATTCAATGTTATATCTACCTAGACATGTTCTTTCTATATGTTACATGGTTACATTCATAGATTATATAGTTCTATTATCCTTTTGAGGTGAAGTAACTACCAATTATTATATCTTCATCACCTCAAAGGGGGGAATATTAGTGGGGTCATGTCATAGAGGCATGTTCTCCATAAATAGAATATTTTTTAGATTCAATGGGGGGATGTTATGGAAGCATGTTCTCCACACTCATTCAGTATATGGTACTTATATCAGTTTTTAGATTCATTAGGGGCATGGATTTCACACATTCATATTTCTCAAATTTTTAGTGGGGCCATGCTTTGGAAGCATGTTCTCCACACCTATTTAGTATTCAACATCTCTAGTTTACGATGGGGGCATGTTTTGGAAACATAATATTCACATTGGTATTTATTTTAGTTTTCATATTTCTCCATATATAGTTGGGGCATGCTTTGGAATCATGTTATCCACAATTACACAATTTTTGAAATTAGCCAAAGCACACAATTATATGATTCATATTCATATTTGTGGAAAAATTCTATACATTGGTGCCATTTTTATACATAATTTCAACATGATACATATCTAAGGTGCATATGCTATGCAATGTGCACCTAATATTGAAAAATACAAATCAATTTTAGATTTTATAACATTATCAAGGATTGTCACCACCCACTAATTGGACTTTTATGAATCATATTGATCCAATTTATTGAATTAGTTGGTTCACCTTTTAGTATGGTTGAGGTGATCAAATCATTAAATATCACCAAGTTTTTAGGTTGGACTTGATAGTATCATCTAGCCTCACTAATTTGATAGTGTGGATGACTTGGTTCACTCACACTCACTAGGTCATAAGTATCATTGGGTTTCACAATTGAGCTAATATTAACCATCAAGTAGAAACTCACTTTTTCTCCAAAGTTAGGGGCATGCACCTTCAAATCTCTTTTTATATCTCTATCTCCTTAGATATATGCAATTTCAAGATTTATCTATATTTTTACTAATCTTAGTTTCATAGCCTTACAATGATACATATTTTTCAAATCAAATTTCTAATAGGAAAAGTAGTTACATTGACATAAAGGTGTAATCCTAAACCTTGATCTTTTAATTTCAATCAATTTCAAGTAATTTTAATCCTAGATTATATGCAATGATTATATACTATAGCATTCTCTTGGTTACAAGTCAATTTCCAGTAAAGCACCCAAGTTGGGCATAGGTAAAGATAAGGTGTGTTTTACACACCCAAGTATGCATTCATTTATTTTAAACTAGAAATTTCATTACCAGATTAAAGGGGTAGGGGGTCAAATGTAGACAATATTTATGGATTATATAATACCCCAATCTTGTATACTTTGCAAATTCAAATCTTGGTTGTTCTTCTCACTTTTAGACGCTTTCTCATTTTCAAAACTCTTGTATATGCTTTATTTTTGGCCCCTTAGCATATATTTTATTCTAAACAACTTATGTTAATGACCTAGGCCTTATATCTTACCTATAATTCTTAAAATTTTCTCATCTTCCACTTATACATTTTTTGAACCTATACTTACTTTATTTCTCTATAGACATTAATGTATAGGATAGACACTAGTGTCTATGTTAATGTCCTGACTTGGTGAAAGTGTCCAAGTCCCTAAAGTCATTTAATTTACAAATTAAATGTATCCTAATGGTTGTCTTAAGTGAATTTATGTGAATTACTTCTCCTAATGGATTGATATAAATACAATATCAACCCTCATTCATTCCTAACCTAGAAAAATATCAAAAGAGACAAATTCAACTTATCAAAAGCACTCTATCAAGCATTCAATTGAATAAAGCTTCCCTATTTTCATACCATTCATAGGTACAATACATATAAACTTCTAAAGTACTAAAGGATAAACCCAAGAGTATGATTTGATAAGTTACATGCTAGGTCACTATTATACTTGATTTACACATATTTCATGAGTCACACACAAGCCAACACATATGGGAGAATTACATCATCATGAGGATCTATTCAGAGTATTGGCTATGCAGGCAACACCCACTGATAGATGGGTCTTTGGGTTCAGATCGACATCATGTGCCCATTAACCCATTAACCCCCAACATCAACTTGAAGATGAATAACTAGGGTTTTAAAAATCCATGAGGAGAAAAAATCTATGAACTAGATCTAAATACACCAAAGTGAAGGCGAAATCAAAACCATAAGCATAAAAGTTGTCACATCATTTTCTATTAGGTATTATATATAGGACATTTATGTTGAACCCAAAAATTAGCATTAGTGTAACCATCATAGGTTGGCATTAGTGTCTAAATATTTAAAAGCATTAGATATAGAATATGAAAACTATTTTAAAATCATTTCCATCCTACTTTTAACCTATTCTAGATCTAGAATTATGTTATCATTAAAACCAAGTATATTAATTCTTTGTCATTTACATGCATAGATTATTTGTACTTTATATATTTATCCTATTCTCAGAATAAAAGTTTCAATGTATGTTTATATCTTAGTTTAACATTTGATTGGCTTGTTGTAGATCTGATTATCACCTTTGTGCATTATCATTTATATATTTTTAATGCTATTAACACAAAGTTTAGGATTCTTCAATCCATATTAGGGTTAAATAATGAGGTTGATTGACATGGATATTATATATTTTAAATGAGATGATTCCTTGAGTTGTAAATTCATTTATATTTTGTAGTAGTGCATAACACTTATTATCACAATGTTTGTTAATGCTATGGTAATTACAAAATGATTGGCCATTATTTTTTTACAAGTGATGTAGAGGATGATAGTAATTAGGGTGTAATTTGATTATCTTATTATCTAATAGTTTAGGTAAAATATCATGTGGACATTCACTGAAATAAAATATTAGTGATGATGTGCTCTTTATAGGAAAATAATGATTATGATTAGTAACTCTAGAATTATAATGTTTTCCTCTATGTATGAATTTTCCTTGTTTAAATGTAATTTCAACACTATGTACCTAAGTATTGAATTATGTTTATTTATTTATGGATTTGTTATGGTTATTAGAGTTATTAAAAGTATTTGCATTAACTTCAGGTGATTTTTTATTGAAATAATTCAATGTCCTCTTTTATACGATTTGAAACAATAACAAGGCCTAATTGTTCTTCTAGTACCAAGGCCTCATAACAAAGAGATATAAATGATTCACAAATATTATAAAGTAGATTATATTTTAATGGATGAATAAGACCTTAAAATAAGATGTATTGTACTTATGGACTAATCCATTTGATAGATATGATGGTCAGTAAATCTAAGAATGGTGACCTTGGTCAATAGTTGATGCATTTCAATTTTTAATCATAAGATATAATCACAAACATGCTTATTTTAACCTTGGTTTCAAGAGAGTAGATTTTCATAAGTGACCCTAGGTTCTTTAATTTTAATATATTGAATTTAAAATGATTATTATAGCTCAATATAAGTAGATAAGGATATGATAGAAAGGAATTCAAACCAATCAAGTTCACATCCCTCTCATGTTTTAAGGAAGAGTTATAACAATAAACAACTACCATTATATGCACTCAAATACTCATGAAATGATTTAAGGTGTAAGTGTCACCTCTTTCATTAAAAATGGAAAATGTAGGGGTTTATAGGTTAGGAGGTAAAGTTTAACATAATATATTATGCACAATAGGATTAACAAGAATGACATTAAAGTCAACCCAAGCATGATATGCTTTACTGTCTAAGGATAAATGGTGCACCTGTGTTTGGAAATAACCTAAGATATGCATTAATAAATTGAATTGTTTGGAAGTATTATTAATATTTTTAATATGTTGATTTAATTATTGAATTATGTTGTTAATCTTATCCATTGGGATACTAGTGCAAATAAGAGAAGTAAGCTTAGAAAAATATGGTTGGTTGTGAAGATTCGTTGAGCTTTGATATAGTGTTAATATGTATATGAGATGTAACATTATGAGTAATAAGATACACTTTGTCACATATTTTAATCTATATAGGATAATGATAAATATCATTACAAGGTTTATGTATGTTCTCATAATTAGGAGAGGGCAGTGGAGAGGTTTCTAGAAGAGGAAGATGTTCATCATCATCATAGATATAATCTCCATCAAACGAATCCTCATCATAACCACTATAATTTTGATGATCATAATAAATAGAAAGAGGAATATTATTTATTTCTATTATATGTGACAATATGGGAGGAGGATAACTATGACATGTGGGCTCACTAGTTATGGGATGTAATGAAAGGGAGATGATCTTCTCACAAATATGGTTCTATTGAACCTTATAAGAAGACATGAAATAAGTTTATTCATAAAAAAACCCATTTTTAGGAGTAGGTGACAAGATAAGATAAGGTAAAGAATAAAAAATGAGGATATTGTCTTGGTAAGATAATTTCTAAGGGATATGGAGATTAAAAAGTGTGAATGTAATATAAGTGATCTTACAAAGGGGAATCTATAGATGAAACAAGGGATGTGATCAAATGAGAATGAGAAAGTATTTCCAAAAGTAAGTATAATGGATACACCAAGATGGATTTATAAATGTGTCTAAGAATGAATATAAAGGAGAATCCAAAGACAAATTGGTAGTTTGGATCAAAGGAGCATCAGAAGAGGGCCCCAAAAGAGTTCCTAAAGGATGCACCACAAAAGAATCTAAGGTAGATTATAAAGGACAATCCAAAGATAAATATGTAATAACATAATCCTATTAGAGGCATGATTTGTGGGAATTATATTTATAATAATTAATGCAATGAAGGGTATTAAAAAAATTAAAAAACAAGTTGGGTGTGCAAGGGTAAGGTTATTCATGTTGGATAGTAGGTGGTAACCTAAGAGAAGGTAAGTAATAAAATTTAGAAGGCATATTGGGTTCTAATATATATTATAAGGTAAAATATGAGGGAATATCATGGGTGGATCCCAAGTGTACATCCAAGGTGGAGAAAAAAGGAGTAATCAAGGATGAATCTAAATTGAAATCCAAAATAATGTCTAAGGGATGAGATAAAGAGGAGTCTAGAGATGTGTCTAAGGAAGAATAAATAGGTCTATCTATGGGAGATTCCAAAACATGACTCCAAATAAGATCTAGATGATAATATAAAGAGGAATCCATGGATGAATCAAAATATGACTCCCCTCCTTTGTTATAAAAGTATAATGAGATATTTCAGATTCAAATGGTTTATATGTATCCATGCTATCAATTTCAAAATCATCCATATAATCATATTACATAAGGGTTTTGACTATTTATATTTGTTTATTCAACTTGATCATAATAAAAGAGGATAACACACATAGAAAATAATAAATTTTGACTACCCATAATTAAATGAAACATATTATATGCATAAAGAATAATGTTTAAAAGTAACAAGTAATATAGAATTTATAGAAAGACTAATGATTAAGCAAAGATCATAAGAAAAAATTGAGGTGTAATGGGTGAATTAGGAAAGGTTATTGAATGATATGTAGTTTGTCATATATATTTGTTCCTTGATTTATTAGTGTCGGCCCAATATTTCATAACACTAACTAAAGATGTAGAATTATGTGTGCATCTCATTAACCCTAGTTTTGAGGGTAAGTTGAGAGTAACTTCCATGGGTGATACACTCCTCTTAGGTGAAACACAAATTATATAGATAAAATAGGCTTCTTAATGGTGTAAACAAGGGATACTAAGAATTTTCAAGATACCATTATGAATGTGGAAACTAAATTGTGTTTAGTTTTGTACTATGGTTATGAGTATTATATTAAAAACCCATGCCATAATGTATGTAAATAGAACACCACATAACCCTTCATGACAATAGCTAAGTAGTTTAAAATTATTGGAACATATTTTTCAAAATAAGAAAAAGCAATGAAAAATAAATATAAAATAAAGTGAAATATTTTTGTGCGTGAATAAAAAAATTCTAATTTTTAGAAAATCATAATTTTAACTGAGCCCCTAGACTACACAAAAATTAATAAAAAAACAAGTAATAAATTATTTCACAATAAATAAATAGAAAATTTAAGAGATCTATGAAGTATTTAATAAACTAAGAGAGGTCATTGTAAAAAAATAGTCAATTTATAGAACCCACAAATTATATTAAAAATAGAAGTATTATTTGCTACTTAATTTAGTAATTACTAAAATAATAATTTTTAATTTATGAGTAATCTATGCAAAATTGTGCCAAAAAATATTTATTTAATTTAATATATATAAATGGATAAAAAATTTGATAAAATTTTAATTGAGTTTTTGTTGACAATTTTGACATCAGAGGTCAAAATGTCACCCCTGCCATTTGAAACCTTGCACATCACGCCAGCTTGTCTTATGATTTGGTGATTTGGTATTGAAAGGCCATTAAATGATTAATAGGAACAAAATCATCATAGCACATCATATAGGAATGAACAAGATAGTTTGGTTATGCATTTCATAAGAGTATTTGGGAAGTCAACCAAAGTTAAAGTTTTGCATGAGAATGATGTATTTTATGCCAAGGTCTCCCTTGAAAATTTGTTGTCTTGATGAGTTTTCTAAATCAATATATAAGCATTTATAAGTGATCTAGTAGTATGGAATGTGCCTGAGGACGTTAAATTAAAGCCATGTGAAATAGTCATTTGGTTTGAAAAATCCTTAATAAGTTTTAATTTAAATGTAGGACCAATAAGTGACATGATTTCAGAGGCTGACATCAAAGATCAGAGGATCCTAAGGATAAACATGAAGGTATTGAGTGTGTCAATCATGATGAGTTGAAAGAATATCAATGGTCTATGTTCGATCATATTATTATATGGAGATCAATGGTCTACATTTGATTTGGAAGATCAAATATCAATGGAGCACGTTCAATCATGATGAGGAGATCAATGGAGGATGTTTAATCATGCTGAGGAGATCAAAGGTGTGCATAAGGTCAAAGTCAATGAGCCTAGATTTCACATGAGGCTGCCATGTGGTGTAAACATGTTAACTATATAGAGACTGATAGCAGGGTCCATAGAAGGTATGCAAAGCTACCAAATGTCAAAATCCTACAAATGGAGATCTAATGACATGCAAAAATCTAAGTGTCACAATATTAAGTGTAGATTAAAGATCAATGGTTGACATTGAAATTCAAGGCCTAGAGACTCCTAAGGAGATTGATGATGAAATTTTGATCAAGTTCTAGGTAGCATGAGATGAAGACACATGTCTAAAGAGATGGTCATATTTTAATTAGAGACAAATAGTGTTGCAGGGAGATGCCACATGGATGGGTATGCCAGATTAAAATATTATGGAACTGTGGGTTACCAAAGCAAACACTTCAAATTCATCAAGTCACCATTAAATCTCAGTGAAGTTACTATAAAGGACTTCATCACCATTTATACCATCAAAGCATGATCAAGTCTATGCATATGAAGGTTTGAGAGTTATACCCTTTATGAAAATGGTATATAAGGACAGTGGAGCTGAGGAGAACCTTAAGACAAAGCATCAAGAGTGTCAAATGGAAAAAAGTGGTTCTAAACCATGTGTTTAGTGCAATGGACAAGGTCACATAGACAATTCATGATGAAATTCATGTCCATGATGTAATTAGAGTTTGATCAATTAATGATTAAGTTGGATACAATTATCAACAAGATGAACAAACCCTATTGTGGCTTTGGAACACTTGAAGATCACTATAGACATCCTAGTGGAAGATCATGATCAATAAGGTCATTATTTTTGTGAATAATGTCATCATAGCTTCAAGATGGAAAATGACACTTCATGATATCAAGCCCAAAATGGACCTATAGTGCCAATTATGTACCATCTTTTAAGTGACTTATTAGCACCTAGTTTGGAAAGAATATTCCTGAATGACTGCATGTGGTGATGAAAACACAAAAGGACCAAGGTGATGGAGCTAACATAATGATCAACTAGGGCTCTTGCTCAACACCCAATGTTCACTATCCACCTTATCATAATGATATTTTGTGTGATATAAAGCCTAGCTTGATATAGTAAAAAGGACTCTTATGATTTTGGCATGCCTAGGCTATGCCAATTTTTATACTCCAACACCTATTTGATGCAATAAAAGACTGAATTCCTCCATTCACAAACTAAGTTGAAGTGTGTACTATGAATTCATTAATGTTGTGAAGTTAATGTATGTTTCACTTTCCCTTGTCTAAATAATCATCTTCTTAAAGTGTTTTTTATCTTTCACAAGTCATTATAAGTGCCATAAATAGTTTGTTGATTGGTTTAGAAGTGGAAAAGACCTAAGATTTTCCCTTCCATGCTAGATTGATAACTAGTTCATGCCTTTTTTGTGAAATAATTATGTGAAATATGATCAAAGAGTGAGTGAAGTGATATTTATAGGTTATAAAAGTGTCTGATAGTGTGTGTCATGTGAAATTATAAGTGTTTAAAACAATGGTGCATCACCTTCTTTTACATGTTTTCATGAATTATTGTCACTTTCTTTCCATTTTCCAATCAAGTGATTAGTTTAGGTGATATGTCCAAGGTAACCAACCCTCTCTGGAGGTTCTTATCACTTTAGTGTCACCCACACTCTAAGAATATCCCATTATTTTAGCTAAAGAGAAGGTTTGCTTGCATTCATTCCAACAGGGTGCTCTTCAGATTGATAATAGTTTTTGACACACCTAGTGGGACCCACTCTCCTTGATATAGTTAAAGTTTGGATTTGAGGATAAGTATTTTTAGAAAAGCAAAACATCCATCATCATTAGTAGTTAAAGATTATTTAGGTTGCATAGTTCATTGCATCATCTAGGCAATACTTTCATGCCAAAGGTTACCATAAGGTCATATAGTAAAGGTATTCCTATTAATTTCATTGAGATGCCTTATAATTAGTATAAAATAAAAAGGCTTATTAGGAAAAAAACTTATCCCCAAAGGAAATATTCATCTCTTGGTCATCTTATTATCCTAAATAGTGTAATTCCCACATTTAGATGGCCATCAGAAACCAAGTGTTTGTTCCATTCAATAGAGGAATTCCACTAAATTTAGCCTAGATTGATTACATTCCTTTGTTTTATATTAAGATTATCCCATTATTATTAGGATAATATCAAGAAACTTCCATTTAGCACATCTAGGATGTTGCCAACCTTTGTTCAGTCCATAAAGTTGTCCAAGAAAATGTAGCTATTAGACTACTTGTTACTTCCTTCAAAGGAAAAGCATTGAAGTGGTATTAAGACCTACCACTGAAATCCATTTATACCTAGGATGAATTAGGTGAAACCTTAGTCAGATAATTTAAGGACAAATTTGATCATCTATCCTTAGTGGAATAGTTGACTACTATAAAGAGAGATCCTAAAACATTCATGTCTAATTTTAACCTCAGATTACAAAAGACATAAAATATGATACCTATATCGATTACACCATCCCTAGAGTATGCCTTTTTTTACTATCTCAAATCCCTCAACTCTAATATCAGTGTGATGATACAGATAACAAGTGGTATTACTTTGCCAAATGCTTATGAGGTTGCAATAAGGGTAGAGAATAGTTTGATATAAGCTAATAAGCTTTTTCCAAGGCCTCTAATTTCTATATTATTTGAGTTGAAGTCTATAGCATCCCCTCAAGTTTCTCAAATTCCATCATTATCTCCTATTCCATCTCCTCAAGCCCAAGTTACAGTCCCTTCTAGTCAAGCTAGTGAGCTTGGAGAGTTTAAAGGTTTGTTACAGTCTTTTGGAAATGAAATAATACAATTCAAGAGATAGTAATATTAGGATAATAGGCATTATCAATAACAAAATCATACCATATATTATCCCTTTAGAGACTAGAGGCCTCTTTATCAAGGGTTTAGAGAGAATATACCACCTACCAAACACAAAGAGCCATAAATAAATCTAAACCATATGAAACTCTTGATCCTAATGAACCTTCCAATTCAAATGATATTATTCCCACACCACCAAAAAATAATTTGATGTAGGACTCAAGTTGGTAGGCCTCCAATCTCAATTATTTTCAAAACCAAGACTAGGTGTCATAAAATATTACTATGCCACAAATGACATAAGAAGAGTTTTATCTTTAAGGGAGTTAATATCAAGAGACAATTTTGGTATCACAAGGAGAGAATCAAAAAGTTCTAGGGAATCCTAATGCCATTAATGTGAATAGGCAAATGGATGATCATGTTGCTTTTAATTAAAGTGGCGAGACTAACACTTCAAGTGGTCAAGTTACAAATATAACTAGAGCTAAAATAAGAGACATTGATAAGGATCAATATATGAAAAATACTTTAAGTAATCCTAATGTTGTTCCCAAGATTACCAAGGATCAATGTGCTACCCCTATAACATAGAAAAAATAGAATATGGAGGTTGGAAAGCTTCATCAAGTACCTCTAGTTTGTGAGTAACCAGTGGTTTAGAAGGTGCAACCAAGGGTTAATGGAGCTCAATTTAGTATAGTGGATCAAATGAATAAGTATAAAATTAGAATTATCATGTGGTATTCTCTCTCTATTCCAAGATAAAATGGCATGCTCATTTAAGAGCTTTCAACTCTTAAGTTATCTCCAAAATTGATTGAGAAGGAAGGTGTTGTCTTAACTAATTCATACCAACCAACTAAGAAAAAATTAAAAAAATACATAAGATGGTATAGGTGGATAAAACTGAGGTAAAAATCAAACAAAACTCCTCCCTTATACCTCTCTTTTATAGTTGGTAATACTTTAGTTCATAACTGCATTGTGGATAGTGGAGCTAGTTGCATTGTTATGCCTAAGCAAATTACAGAAAAGCTTGGTCTTGTTTACGAACCAAATACTAAATGAGTATTGAAACTAGATGGTTCACCAATAAATATAGTGGGAATTATTAAATATTTAAATTTGACACTATATTCTTGTCCCAATGTTACCATTCAAGAGCATGTAGTTGTGGTAGACTTGCCTCTTCCCTACTTTGGCAAGTATCTTTCAAGGGATTTTACCTCAAATATTGGAGAATATTTATCAAATGATTGGAAATATTTGATTTTTATAACTATATATGGTACTAGGGTAATAATACATTCTGAACCCATAACACATTTCAATTTAGAGCCATATATGCCAAGTGTTATGAACACTAACTATATCATCTCAGATGAGGTGCTAGAAACTAGTGGAGTGGAAACCGAATCACCTTTAGATGGAATTCCATATTTGATCCTTGATAAGTGATCCTATATATTACATGATCATGATACTTATAATCTAATTTAAGAAGAGGGACTTGGTGTTTATTGCCTCTATGAATGATGCACCAATTCTATCCATGATGAAGGATGATGAGTCTAGTGATGGTTTATGGCAATTATAATTTGATAGATCAAGGAATAAGCATGGTAATATGGCCAAAATTATGTTTATTTCTCCAAAATATCAAATTTATTTCTCTTATCTTAATTTTTAGTCTAGTTTTTCAAACAATGTTGTAGAATATGAGGCACTAGTTCACAGTTTGCAGTGGGCTAAGAAGGTGAAAGTCAACACCTTGTAAGTTTTTGGTGATAATGAACTTATAGTTCACTAGGTAAGAGGTCTTAATGTGTGAAAAAAATTGTTTCTTAGATTTTATAAGCATAGAGTATGGGACTTACTTGATAATTTTTAAGCTTTTAACATTCAGGCAATACCAAGAGATCAGAACAAACATACATATAAGTTGGCTGCCATTGGGGTATAATTTAGTATCATAGCTGATATAAAAATTGAAAAAAATTATTCAGACATTAAGGTGGTTGTAAGGTCTTCTATTCCGAATAACCATGAGAATTGGCAAGTGTGTGAAGATGACAATCATATTATCAATTTCTTGCAAGAAGAGGCTGAGTTTTTCTAAAGAAATAAATCAAAGTTCTTGTAGTAGTATGGTGATCAGATTGTGAAACTAAAAATAATTAATTTACCTAAGGGATTGGTCACACTTGAGAATGTATTCACTGATGATGATGAGTTGAGAAATAAAAAATCATTTTTTTCAACAAATGAAGAACACTATGCTAATGTGGAGATTGTAGTTGGTAATAACTTGAAGTTGGGTAAGGTATACACTCCTTCACAAAAGGAATATTTCATTGAATTATGTGAAAATTTTGTTGATGTGTTTACATGGTAATATATTGATCTCAAAGTATTTGATCTAAATCTATCTCAACAAACTATTGAGTTAGAGGATGAAGCTAAACTAGGAAGGCATATGAAGTTTGAGTCTCTTTGGAGTGGTCCCTACACAATCTATAGCTTTAAATCCCACAATGCCTTTCAACTTGAAAAGATGGATGGTGAGAAGATCCTTATCCCAGTTAATGGGACACATTTTAAATATTACTATTAAAATCTAGGTTTCTTATACATAATTAGTTTGTTGTTTTTCCTCCATGTATTATTCTATCACATTTTTTTGTTTATGTTTTTCTCCAAATAAGTGTTTTGTTTGTGCATTTGCTTCATTAGATTAGTTTCCATATTTTTTGTGTTTCCTTATTTATTTTGGAGGAATAGGTTTTATTATTTTTTATTCAAAGGGTCATTTTTAGTCATGGATCAGAAATATCATTGTTTATGAGTCCAAAAGTCATGTAAATGGCCTGGTTCTCAAGCATAATAGGCATGCTTCCCAGTTGAGTAGCCAAATTGTTGATAATTTTAACCTCACAATTCAAAATGTCACCCTTACTATTCAAAACCTTGGAATAATGCTAGTTTGTCTTATGAATTGGTTAGTTGGTCTTGAAAGGTCCTTAAATGATCAATAGGAACCAAACCGTCATAACACATCATATAAGAATGAATAGGCCAATTTGGTTATGCATTTCATAAGTGTACTTGGGAAGTCAACCAAAGTTGAATATTTGCATGAGAATGATGTATTTTGTGTCAAGGTCATCCCCAACAAATTTGGCATCTTGATGAGTTTTCTATCTCAAGATATAAGCCTTTAAAAGTAATCTAGTAGTATGGAATGTGCCCAGGGATGTCAAATTAAAGCCACAAGAAGTAACCATTTAGATTCCAAAATCCTTACTAAGTTTCAAGCTAAACATAAGACCAATAAGTGGTATGATCTTGGAGGTCAACATCAAATATCAATGACATGCAGGCAATCCCACAAAGTCAAGAAGTTAAGAAATATTTATGGTGTGCATTTAATCATAAAGTTAAAGATCAACAATGAGATCAAGGTTAAAAAGTTAGAGGATCTTGAGGATAAAAATGAAGGTACCAAGTATCTCAATCATGGTGAGTTGAAATTAGATCAATGGTACATATTTGATCATATTGTTAGATGGAGATCAATGGTCCGCATTTGATCTAGAAGATCAAAGATCAATGGAGCATGTTTAATCCTATCAAGGATATCAATGGTGTGCATAACGTCAAAAATCAATGAGCCCAAATTGCACATGAGGCCACAATGTGGTGTAAGCACATTAACTAAATAGAGACTAATGGTAGGATATATATAATGCACATGGAGCTACCAAGTGTTGAAATCCTATAAATGGAGATCTAACGGTGTGCACAAATCTAAGTATCACAATCTTGAGTGAAGATTAAACATCAATGACTGATGTTGAAAGTTAAGGCTAGGAAACTCATAAGGAGATCAATGGTACAAGTTTGATCAAGTTTTAGGGAGCACAAGATCAAGACACGTGTCCAAAGCCATGGTCATATTTTAATTAGAGATAAATAGTGTGGCAAGGAGATGCCACATGGATGGACACAACAGATCAAAAGATTGTGGACCCATGGGTTACCAAAGCAAACACTTAAAATTTAGCAAGAGGCCATTAAAGATTAGTCAATCTACCCCACGATACTTCACCACCATTTATACCATCATAACATGGTCAAATACATGAATATGAAGGTTTGGGAGTTCTACCCTTTATGAAAATGGTATATAAGGATAGTGGAGCTGAGGAAAACATTAAGAGAAGGCATCAAGAGTGTCAAATGGAAAAAAGGGTTTTGAAACCTATGTTTATTACAATGGATAGGGTCATGTGGATAGAGTATGATGGAATATATGTCCATGATGTAATGGGAGTTTGATAAAGAAAATATTAAATTGGATATAATTATCAATAGGATTTACAAACCCTATTGTGGGAACACTTGAAGATCACTACGGAGATCCCAATGGAAGATCATGATAAATAAGGTCATTATGTTTGTGGAGAATGTCATCATAGCTTCAAGATGGGAAATGACACTTCATGATATCAAGCCCAAAATGGACCTATAGTGCCTATTATGTACCAGCTTGCAAATGAGTTACTGGCACCTAGTTTGTAGGGAATCTTATTAAATAATTACATGTGGTGACCACAACACAAAAGTCCCAAGGTGATGGAGCGAACCAAATGATAAACTAGAGCTCTTTCTCAGCACCTAGTGTGAACTATCCACCGTAGCACAAAGATGCTTCTATGTGCTATAAAGACTAGCTTGATCTAGTAAAAAGAGGGACTCTTATGCTTTTGGCATGCCCAAGATATGCCAATTCTTGTACTCCAACATGTATTTGATGTAATAAAATACTGAATCTCTCCATTTTCAAGCTAAATCAAACTGTGTACTATGAATTCATTGATGTGGTTAAGTGAATGTATGCTTTCCTTTGCCTCTGTCTAAGTTTTTTCACCTTCATGAAGTATTTTGTACCTTTTACAGGTCATTATAAGTTCCATAAATAGTTTGTTGATTATTTTAGAAGTGGAAAAGACTTGATATTTTCCCTCCCATGCTAAATTGATATATAGTTCATGCATATTTGTGAAATAATTATGAGAAAGTTGATCAAAGAGTGAGTGAAGTGATATTTTTAGGTTTTGGAAGTGTCCAATAATGTGTGTCATGTGTAATTATAAATTTTCAAAACATTGGTGCATCACCTTATTTTACATTTTTTCATGAATTATTATCACTTTCTTTCCCTTTTCCAATCAAGTGATTAGTTTAGGTGATATATCCAAGGGAACCAACCCTCTCTAGAAGTTCTTCTCACTTTAGAGTCACCCACATTCTGAGAAGACCCCATTATTTTAGGTGAAGAGAAGGTTTGATTGCATTCCTTCCAATAGGGTTCTCTTTAGATTGAAAACATTAATTTTGAAGTAATTAGGAGATGAACAAAGAAAAGGAATTTCAAGCTAATCATAGAAAAACCCTAGAATATACATAATGGACAATCTATATTTACTAAAAATGAATAATTATTTTTTAAAATAGAGATATTTTTTTATGAAAACATTGAAATTATAGAACCTATAAATTAATTTTAAAATATATTCATTTAGGTTCACATATGTAAGCATTTACTAAAACTAGTAAACTAATGTTGGAAATATTGTTATTGATGTCAAAGGTCTAGAATTATTGGTGATAAAGACCCCATAGCATTTAATGGTGTTTTTAATATTCATATCTTGGATAATATGTGCTGATATTTATTTAATATTAATGAATATATTTTCAATTTCATAAAATTCAAAAGAGGGCCCATGGAGAAGTCAAAGAGTCATAGGGTAAAGACAAAAGAGGAATATGATGCATTTCCCCATGAAGAGTCATCTTGAGTAATTTCAAGAGTCACCAAGTGAAGACAAAAGAGGGTATGGCACATTTTTACATGAAGAGTCATCTTAAGGAATTTGAAAGGTCACAAAGATAAAGACAAAAGAGGAAAGGATGTATTTTATTATGAAGGGTCACCATGTGACTTGTCAAATACAAGGATACAAAGGGTCATGCAAGTTTGGCACCATTTTCCATGAGGATTGAAGAATCACAAAGGGTGAATGCCAAAGGTCATTTGGAAATCTATAAATAAAGGCTTGAGAATCCATTTGTAATATGCAAGAGAGTGCATGGTTTTTTAATTGTTTCATATAAGAAAAGAGGAGAGAAAAGTAGGATATTGTGGAGTTCTATCATTTGTTAAGTAAGCAACATTGATAAATAGTTGTGTTTTATACACAAGAGGGGTTGGTGCTCCTATGGGTTAGTGATCTTGAAAGTTAGTGATTGAAAAATTTATAATTTGAGCTGGTTCTAATTCATATACTTGAGATTATTCTTTGTGGTTTTTCCCACTTTGGGTTTCCATGTAAAAATCTTCTCTCTCTCTCTCTCTCTCTCTCTCTCTCTCTCTCTCCTCTCTCTCTCCTCTCTCTCTCTCTCTCTCTCTCTCTCCTCTCTCTCTCTCTCTCTCTCTCTCTCTCTCTCTCCTCTCTCTCTCTCTCTCTCTCTCTCTCTCTCTCTCTCGTGTGGTGCATGTTATTGTTTCAGTTTTATTGCATATCTTGGATGTGTGATTATGGGATTAAAGAAAATAAATCAGATTAAGTAAAAGATATATAATATACTGATTCACCCCTCTCTTAGTATATTTTTTGCTTGACAACTAAAATTTATAAGCAATTTAAGAAAAAAATTGAACATAAAACATGTTTTTAGTCTATTTATGTCTAAACAAAAAATAAATTAAAATATTTATCAATAAAAATTTTAAATGAATAAAATATTATAGAAAAGTACTCGATGATGATCTAAGGTTTAACAATGATTGAAAATATGTGGGTTCAACAAAATGTTTACCCCTATAAATTGATTAGAAATAATCAATTAACTTAGAAATAAACTATTAAAACTAATGTACAATAGTATATAAATAAATACAATAAAAAATAAACTTAAAGTAATTTATAAGTAATAAGTTACAAAGGGAAAGTATTTGAAATCAATTGGTTATTGAAAGTATTGGATGTGTCATGATT
>JARHVA010000916.1:4167500-4205545 GCA_037957365.1 Torreya grandis | reverse complement strand
AGAGAGAATCATCAACAACCATAGAGGAACATTATAGTTTATCAATACTACTAGTCAAAATGAACTATTGGTCAAATAAACTATTGGTCAACACTATAATTTATCAACACTATTGGTCAAATAGACTAACCACACAAGACACCCAACTTATATTATGAGATGCTGAAGACTCACATTGAGGCTGACACTAATCCATTTATGAAAATTAGTTGTATTAGGTTTTTTTTCCTTTTATCAAATTTGATAGATATTTGATTGTTTAGACACTTATCCACATGCCTATGTTCTTCACATATTTTTAAGGACACATGTTTCTATACATACTAAGACATATAAGTATGGATGCCAATTCCAATATATTTGCATCTCTCCATAATAGAAATCAAGTAATATCTCTCTCATTTTAACTTTTAGTGCACTATTATTCTTATATTTTCTTGAAGAGATTTTATAAGTTTTATGGTTATCAAAATAGATTATTTATGTGTATTAGTTTTTAAATATGATATGTATGCGCACACACACACACACACACACATTAAGTGTGACATTATATAGATACCTAATTTTGGTTTGAGGTTCATTTTTAGTTGTAAAATTGTATTTTTAGGGTACTTGTGTGTTTTTTAATTACCGGGCAACAATTTAGGCAACAATTCGGGTGATAGTAACACCCCAATTGATGCCGAAACTTTCGGGAGCCATAACTTTTGTACTGTAGCTCCAATTGACTCACCGTTTGAACTGTTGGAAAGCTAAGAATGAGGAGAAAATTGTGAGATGGAATTGAGATATTTTTGATGAAGTTTTAACCTATAAAACCCAATGGAAGTGCCCCAAATTTCAATTTTAGTAGTGTAGTCTAAAAATAGTAATTCCTCAAATTTTGTATTGTTTTAAATCTTGGAAGTCAAACCACTTAATCTCCCTCAATATTGGTGATCTTCCACATCCTCCCCTTTCTTCAAAAATTTGTATAAATGAAGAGGTAAACCCAAAATGTGAAGACAAACATCTCTTCCCAGAGATAAACATATAATTGTATTGCGATCTTGAGTAATACTACATCTCTTCTTAGAGAATTCATTGTTACTAATTTTATTTTCTATGTTTATTGAAATATTTATCAACTAGAACTTTTGAGTTTTTGGATTAGTGGTATCAGAGTGTGTTTGTATTGAGAGTGTATGATCCCGAGGATAAGTTCAGGCTACAAGAAGCTTGGGTGGGAAACAATAGAGCTTCCAAACTTTCCACTTGTTCACCTCCAAATGAACTTCAAATGGTAGATAACTATTAAGGACATCTGATCCTTTCAAGGAAATGGTGAATGAATCTCTCCAATGGCAACAAACATAGATGCTACAATAATTTTCCCAAATTCTTCAAACACTTTCGATGGGAAATTCTATCTCCATGGCTACACTTCCTAGCTCCTCATCCAGGGAATGTCCTTTTAGATGCCCCAACACCCTTCAAGGTTTAGGTAAATTTTGATATTCCTAAATTTGAAGGCAAAATCAATGTTGATATAGTATAAAATTGGTTGGATCAACTGTCTTCCTACTTCTCTATAAATAAGTTCAGCGATGGAAAAAAAGATCACTTTTTGCTCTTTTAAAAGCATCATTACTTGTGAAAAACTGGTGGGAAGTGTACAAAAAGAGGTTCAGTTAGATGACATTGGCTTTAAGGTGGAACCTACCTAGGATGATTTTTGTGGAAGTGGTGAAAGACGATTACTATCCCATCAGAGCATATGATGATTGTGTACATACAATGGCAACAACTTCGCCAAGGGTAAGGACCAATATGTTCAAGATTACACAGATAGTTTTTCATTCTTTGTCTACAAGATTGGGCATTCAAGAAAGTGAGAAACATAAGACTCTCAAATATCATGGTAGACAATAATGGTACATATGGGGGGAAATGAAACTCTTCAATTTAGAAACCCTCGATGAGGCATACAAATTTGCAATGAAGATTGAACAGAAGCATGGCAAAAAGAATATGAAGAGTCAACCCTCAAAATGGAAAAGTGACAAGGAAGTCAAACATGAGGCCAAAATTGGAAGCAAGGTTTTTAGGATAAGAAATCCCAGAAGGGGAAGGCTAAAAAATGGTGTGATTTACCATAAAACTGGTACTCACTCCAAAAAAGAATGTTGAGCCATCAAGTCACTACTTTTTGAGTCACAATACTCGACATCTACTACCCTACCTCATATACAACCCACAATCGAAGAGGATGAAGAAGAAATTGTAGATGCTAAGCCTGACACCATCATTACTTCATCACAGACCCCAGAGGAAAGACTAGATGACAAGGAAAGATTGTTTCACTCCAAATTATGGGTAAAAGGTAAGCCTTTAAATTTCATTCTTGATAGTGGGAGTCAAAAGAATTTAATCTCTGCTAAAGTTGTGAAAAGTTTAAATCTATCCATGAAGCCTCATCCAAAGCCCTATAGTATTGGATGGTTGAGCCCAAGGAGAGACCTCCGTGTCACCCATCAGTGTCTTATTTCATATGCTATAAAACCATTCCAAGATGAAGTCTTGTGTGATGTGGTTAATCTAGATGTTTGTGATGTACTCCTTGGTCAGCCATTCATGTATGAGTGACATGGCATTTATGAATCACGAACCCAAGGGATCACCCTCACTCTTGGAACATAATGTTATAGGGTACTAGGGGTACCACCTCCCACATCTGTCTCCTTGATCAGTGCTAAGCATTGCAAGAAATTGGTGGAGAAGACAAAGCAATTTGTTCTCATGGTGGTCAAACCACATAAATCCAAGAAGGCTGATGTTGCAGTCTTGACTACACAATCAACACAACAACAAAAGAAAATAGGATGAATCACAAGATAATATGATGACTTATTCAAGTCATCCACAAGATTTCCATTGCATTGCTAGGTAAAACATTCTATCGATTTGATCCCAAGATCACCTTTGCCTAATAGTCCTATGTATCACAGATCAGTTATGGAGAATGATGAGATAAAAAGATAAATTCAAGAATTGATCTAAAAGGGTCACATCAGGCCAAGCTCTTCACCTTGTGGTAGCCCAATTGTCTTGGCACTAAAGAAAGATGGAACATGGAGGCTTTGCATTGACTATCAAGCCTTGAATAAAATCTCTGTGAAGAATCGCTACCCTCTCCCCAAGATTGATGACCTACTGGACCAGCTCCGTGGTGTGAATTTATTCACCAAAATTGATCTCAAATATGGTTATCACTAAATTCCCATCGATCCCATTGATGTCTAGAAGACTGCATTCAAATTTAAGGAGGGGATCTTTGAATTGTTGGTTATGCCTTTTGGCTTAACTAACGCACCTGTAACCTTCATGAGGATGATGGATGACATCCTATGACCCTTCACCAAATCATTCATGGTTTTATACTTAGATTACATACTCATCTATAGTAGAACATGGGAAGAACATTTGCAACATGTTCGTAAGGTGCTTCAAACTCTTCAGGAGCACAAGTTGTATGAAAATCTTGATAAATGCACATTCGAGATGACAATAATTTAGTACCTCAGGTATATTGTGAATGAGGAAGGGGTCCATGTTGATATAGAAAAGATTTAGGATATTAAAGAATGGCCCACACCAAGGACCCTCACAAAGCTTCGTAGCTTTTTGGGTCTTGCAAATTTCTACCACAGGTTTGTTCTTAGATTTTCACATGTTGCTTGGTCACTAACCCAAGTGACTAAAGGAGGAGCTAAAGCTACATTTTAGTGGGGTGAAATACAACAAAGGGAATTTGAGAATTTGAAGAGTAGACTTTGCTCAGCCTTTGTTCTTGCCTTGCCAAATTTGCATCAACCTTTTGAGTGGATGACAGATGCATCTGAATATGCCATGGGAGTTGTCATCATGCAACATGACCATCTTGTTTCATATCATAGTGAAAATTTCATTTATACAGTCAATAAATATCCAACATATGATAAGGATATCTATGCCATTGTGCAAGCCTACAAACAATGGAAACACTACATCTTGGGGAAAGAAACGGTCATCCACATTGACCATAGACCATTGGAATTCATCCAGACACAAAGCAAACTATGAAATGAGAGGCACCAAAAGTGGGCCACATATCTTCATCAATTCCACCTGATAATCAAACACAAAAAGGGGAGCTCAAATACAGCTATATATTGTCTGAGCCACCCACCAATTACTACACTCACAATAGTTCTTGACCTGTATGAACATGAGACTACCACTTGGGGTGCTCTATATGAAGCATATCCTACCTTTACTAATAAATATCAAGTGCTTCAAAAAGGTAAAAATGTTTCTAATTTATATTTGTAAGATAATGTCCTCTGTCATATGGGGCACATCTATGTTCCAGTTGCAGAGCAACAAAAGATGATATGGGAAGCACACTTCAATAGGACATCTAGACACTTTGGTATCGAAAAGACATTGGCAGTTCTTCAAAAACACTTCTACTGGCCCCATTTATGAAAGGATGTGGAAATATATCTTAAATATTGCACCCCATGTGCGATATCCAAGCCAACAAATAAGAAGCAAGGATTATACACGCCATTTCCAGAACCAACTAGGCCTTGGGAATCTATCTCAATGGATTTTCTCTCAGGTTTACCCACTTCAAAACATGGTAAGGACTGTATTTTTGTGGTAGTTGATCATTTTTCAAAAATGGATATCATGATTGCTTGTAAGAAAAATATATCTACTGAGGAAATTACTCAACTTATTTTAGTCATGTATGGCTCCATTTTGGTCTCCCCAAGTCCATTGTCTTAGATTGAGATAGCAGGTTCCTAAGCATCTTCTAGTCCACTCTATGGAAGATGATGGATACCAAGCTGATGAAGTCCACAGCCTTCCATCCATAGACTGATGGTTAGATAGAGGTGGTAAAACATTTGATTGTTCACATGATTTGGATGTATCACTCCAAACATCCACAAACATGGGATGAGGGACTTCTTTTCATACAACATGGATACAATTGGGTGTTGCACATCTTGACCAAGCATAGTCCATTCCAAGTATGTTTTGGGTTCCAACCCATGGCACTAATTGATATAGCTATTCCATTTTCCACCATGGAATACACACCTCATGGAAGATCTAAGGTAACAAAATCAATAAAGTTTATTTAACAAATGTAACACATCCAGCAACAAGTTCATGACATCCTAGAGAAGATGAATCAAAAGTATAAGCAATGCCATGACAAACATAGGATTGCACACCATTTTTCTATGGGTGATAAGGTTTGGTTGTGGCTTCATAAGGAATGACTTGCAGGCCCACACAAAAAGATTTAGCCTTTGCGATATGGTCCCTACCCCATCACCTACCAGCCTACCTTGGTCAACATCCAATATTCAATGTGGAGCTCCTCAAACCATATCACCCACCTTTATTAGACACTTCAGTTGTAGCAAAACAACTAGAGATTGATGAGCTTGATCCATAGAGTATTTCTCTAGTGGAAGAGGATTAGATTGTGGACACTTGGATGAAGACAATAAGAGGACACTCTATTTTGCTTTATCGAGTGGTCAAAAGGGGCCAGCTTAGCCACCAAGGTGAGTGTCTCACAGAGAATAAAATCAAGACACAACTGCCACACCTAATGGGGACCATTGCTTTTCAAGGAGGGAGGAATGATCTGAGAAATAATTTAGGCGACAATTCGGGTGACAGTTCCACCCCAATCGATGATGAAACTTTTGGGAGCCATAACTTTTGCATCGTAGCTCCAATTGACTCACTGTTTGAACCGTTAGAAAGCTAAGAATAAGGAGAAAATCATGAGATGGCATTGAGATCCACTTGATGAATTTTTACCCCTAAAAACCCAATGGAAGTGCCCCAAATTTTAATTTTAATAGTGTAGTCTAAAAATAGTAAGTTTCTAAAAATAGTAATTCCTCAAATTCTGTATTATTTTAAATCTTGGAAGCCAAACCACGTAATCTACCTTGAGATTGGTGACCTTCCACATCCTCCCCATGCTTTCAAAATGTGTATAAATGAAGAGGTAACCTAAAATGTGAAGACAAACATCTCTTCCTAGAGATAAGCATATAATTATATTGCAATCTTGAGTAATACTACATCTCTTCTCAAAGAATTCATTGTCACTATGTTATTTCTATGTTATTGAAATATTTATCAACCAGAACTTTCAATTTTTGGATCAGGTTTGAGGTTTATTTTTAGTTGTAAAATTATATTTTTAGGGTACTTGTGTGTTTTTTAATTATTGGTTAATATTATGTTCTCATTGGTGTGTTTTTCCCTATGTTAAGGAAACAAATGATAATGAATGATTGAGCAAGACAAATTCTATTTTCCAGAGATCTATTTTGAAATTTTAAGAGTAGAATTCAAGCATTTAGAGCATAATTTAAGTAATATTTTAAACATTTATTTTCTTTGTGACATATATATTCTAGCAAAAAAAGTCATATAGGACAAAGCCTTACATTCATATATTTATTGTTGATTTACATCAAGTGTTGTGATGAGTTTTTAAGGTTATGGATAAGTGTAATTAGTTTCTCAGATATTTGCATGGAATTTTGGACAAGCGAGTGAAGGTTTCAGAGCCCTATATTCTAATTTTGTATATTTTCACTTGGACAAAATCATACCTACTCCTCTAGAAATATTTCCTTTCTTCTAATAGATTTCACTAGAAAATATAATCTTTGGTCATCCTGAGTTTTCTAAATTTTGTTTACCTCTTTGTTTGTACTAGTTTTCCATTGTTTATTTCTGACAATTGTCTCCAAATTTGTGACAAACCAAATATTATAAACCTCAATTTATCATTTATTATTGATTTTAAAATATTTATTATTATAAATTAAGCATGATTTTATATTTTATTTGATTAAATTGGATTAAGAAAAATTTATAAATAATATAAGTAAAAGTATTAATTTTTTTTTGTAAAATAAATCTCCCATAATAGAAATACAACAAATGTTGTCTAACTAATCTTATTACACAAATGAATATTAAAAAAAATCATCTTCATAGTAAGAAAAGTACACACAAGACTTCATAGTGAACATAAAAAAGAAACACCTAAGTAATTATATATATGTATATATGTATGTATACACACACATGAATTATTTTCATTTCATTTCAACAATTAAATATTATATTATTGGGTTATTGTGCAACCACCTAATCATTCACATAAATAATTATGTAGATATTTATTAATTATGTCATTAAAATAGATTATTGAAAAAAGGAATATAATGTGTCGAAATGTGAAGAAAGTACTCCCACTTATTAAAAATAGAATTTTTGATGGGGCAAAGAGTGCATAAATTCCAAAACACAAAAATAAATTATAGAAAATAAAATTGAGCAACAATTCTTTTTTTAATCTTTAATTATTCATTATTTTTCTAAAATAATACAATCTTTTAATAATACATAACTCAAAGAGTTTTCATGCACAACTAAAATCTTATTAAAAGAAAAAATAATCCTAAAGTTAACTTATTTTTTTTAGCTCCTAATTCTTTTTTTAATCTTTCATTATTCATTATTCTTATAAAATAATAGAATCTTTCAATAATACATAACTCGAAGATAGAGTTGTCATGTACAACTAAAATCTTATTAAAAGAAAAGACAATCCTAGGGTTAACTTAATTTTTGTAACTCCTACTAAAAAAATCAATCCTAGAGTTAACTAAACTTATTATTTTAGTAGTTTTTGAAACTTACCACTTTAAATAGTATTTGAAATTTACTATTTTACTTACTTTTTAAAACTTTATATTTTTAACCATTTTCAAACACTTATTTTTAGTAACTAATACTTTTTAACAATTTATTATTTTTGGAAAACAAATATTTTTAGTAACATTTTTTTTTTAAATTTTACATATTAAATCAAATGACACTATAGAGCTCCTCCATCTTTTTTTAAATAATATAATTATTTATACATTTGTCAAATATCAATAACTCATTGAGCAAGTGAGATTAAAGTAAGGATATCAATTTAGTCACCTCAATAGCTAGGTGGACAATAAGTTTAAAAGCATAGAACAAATCATGGTTGCAAGGATGTTTACTATTAATTACAATTCCATAGAAGCTAGTTGAAATCTAAATGCTCTAACAAAGTAGGTTTGGCATTGAAAATACAAATGCTCTAATAAGTGTTTTAACCAACTTGAGAAAAATGGTGTTTTCAAATCTCTCTACCTCACCAAGTCACGACTCAATGTTTTTTTATCTCTCTTGCTCACTAGATGTATGTTTTATTGATGAAGAATTTATTAAATATCCATAATGGGGGTTTTTACCAACCTACTGCCACACTGCCGCTATGTGGTAGATCTATACAAAATATATGTTTATTGATCATTTATTACTGATTTTGATTGGTAATTCACCTTCTAGACAATAGGGTGTATCCTTATTTTTTAATGTCTGTTGTCACTATCTCTACATCTTTAAATGTAGGGATAATGGTGTGAGTGGGAGTGATCATAGCAACACAATAAGCAAGGAAGTTCATTCTAAAGTTTTTTCATGAGATATTGGTTCTAACCTAAACACTCCCTTACCTAGTGTTGTTCTTGATTTGTGTGAGTTTGATAAATCTTGTAATGTTTTTGAGAATTAAACTTTAATTTCTTATTTTATGGGAAGAGCCCCCCTTGAGATCCTCTTGAAACAATGGGTTCATAACCAATGGCAAGGCCATGGTGTGAAATTAAGATCCCAAAACCTTACCAAGGGTTTCTTCTCATTTTTTTTCATCAACCTAGAGCATTGTAAATCCATTTTTAATCATGGTTCTTAGTTCATAAGTAATGTGCTAGTAGTGTTTTCTCACTAGACTTGAGACTTTCAAGTTTTAGAGCAAGCAAAACTGAAAATTTTAGTCTAGGTCAAATTTCTTGGCTTACCTCTCCCCCTCTAGGGTTTTATTTAACAACTCATAAAACCCATAGGGTGCTTCATATGCCATGAACAAGCAAATTTTTATATGGCCCATCCTCAAAAAAGGGTTTGTGTGGAAGTAAATCTAACCTATGATAACAAAGAGTCTAGACATTCAAATAATAAATAATTTATTTACTTAGTGGGTGCTTAACATTAACTTACTAAACACCTAATTTAGGTGCCAATCCTCAGATCATATGATCTAGGAGTATAACTTAATGGTGGATGTTCCTCCTGCTCCTCTAGAAAAGTGTGGACTTGAATCCAGAACCTAGAATGGAAATGTTGATGGTTGAACCACCATCACTAATAAAAAATAATTTGGAAAGAGCTAGCGGTAAACCTTAGACTTATGCTTATCTCCTAGTCATGGCTCCCAGAACCTCGACCCCTATTTTCAATTCTACTATTTATATGCCTACCAAGGATTCACCTCCATTTATGTGCACAATGCAAGCAGTGGTTACTTTTGTTGATACTCCACCTTCAGTGCCACAAGCTAAATTATCATAACCTCCTCATGGGGTGACCTCATCAAAAGAAGATAAAACTATCATTAATATAGATCGTAAAGAGGTCCTTCGATGCTCTAAAAGTCCCTCTCCTTCTCATGAGGAATATATGGCACATAAGTGAAAACCTTTTCAAATTGGTGATTTCATGAAGCAAAAACCTTTTTTAAAATAGTTTTCTACACTTGAAGATCTCACAAAAGGAAATGAAATGAACCTCAATGTTTCTTGATGTTAGTCTATTCATGAAATGTATGGGGCCTTATTGATACACCATGTAAGTATGCGGTTGGGAACAATTGTCATTTTTTTAATAATATGGAAATTCTTTGATACAAGAAGTCAAGATCTCTAGTATTTTTCTGTAGAATGAAACGTTAATTTTTTGGCTTAGGGCCCTTTATCAAAATACCATGCATGACTCTAGTCATGGTGGGGTCATCACTTTTTTAGCTCCAAATCTTTCTCAACACATTATTTCTTGGGGATATAATGGTACTCATTGTGTTGTTTTGATTATATTTGATTTTGATAATCACATCATTGGGTTGGTGAATATGTCTGCCTCTAATGATGTTGTGGAACAAACCTTGATTTGGAAATGGTTGGCAAAATCTATTCTAGATGCTAACTAGATCTTCTGTGGGGATTTTATCATGGTAAAATCTCCTAAGGGCAAAGATGGTTGTCTTCCTATGTGTTGGTGTGCTAGTGAATGGGAACCATGGTTTTACATGAGTAATAAACTTCAATTTTTGACAAGGAGAGAATTGAATTATTTAATGTTTGGATCTTCATCTATTGGCTAAATAAGATATCTTATTTTTTACTCCTATTTAAGATAGGTTAGTTTTCGTGCTCCTTGAAACCTTCTTGTTATATTACCATCCTATATACTTCAATATTGAGTGGTCTACCCCACAATCAGATCCAACCACCACTAGAGGAAGGATTCATATTTTATCTAGTTTACTTGGTCCAATTTTTGACAAGGAGAGAACTGAATTATTTAATGTTTGGATCTTCATCTATTGGCTAAATAAGATCTCTTATTTTTTGCTCTTATTTAAGATAAGTCAGTCTTTGTGCTCCTTGACACCTTCTTATTATATTACCATCCTATATACTTCAATATTGAGTGGTCTACCCCTCAATTAAGGCCCACTAAAACTCAGTTTTATCTTAATACTACTCACATTAAGCATGAGACAACTATCAAGCACATTGTCAGAATTTAGAATTTAGTTACTAGGCCGAATGGGGACTCTAGCTAGATACAATGGTGGATGGCTGATCTTGTTCACACTACCACATTTATTCATGCTTATGGTAAGAAAGTATCTCTCTTTCACCAACATATTCATAATGACATAAATGTGAATACCTCCATGTATCACTAGAGCTTGAAGCCTCTCCTTTTAATGAAATTTTACAAACCTAAGTAGCTTGTTGGCATCAAAAGCTATAAGTTGAGAAGACATATAGAGCTTGAGGGAACCAACTTTGAGCTTGGATGCATTGACCAAAAATTGGGGACAAGGTCAATAAGTATTTTTTTCTCTTCTACATTCTATAAAGGGTTGTTGATATAATGAAAGCTATCAAGGAGGGATATGTTAGATTTACCAAACTCCTTGATATTATATAATATTTTCTTCATCATTATCATGGTGATTTTTATCCCATCCTAATTCTCTTGAGCATGAAAATACTCTTGCATAGTGCCTTAAATCTATCCATTGTAATGTTTTTGATGCTTAATAGGTTGTCTATATTAGGCCTCTAACCCTAAATGATCTTAAAGAATTGGTACTGATAAAGCACTAGGCATTGATGGTTTCCCTTGTGAGTTATACTAGATGTTATGGGATATCTTGGGTCCATATCTTTACAAGGTTTATTCTAAAGTGGTGTTGAAGAATTCTCTGGGACTTCTTATAAATCAAGGTAATATCAAGTTTATCCCTAAGGCTGGTCATCCTGAGGTTATTACTAATTGGATACCTATTACTTTTATAAATATATCTTATAAGATAATTGTTAAGGATATGGATCTTAGACTTAAGCATCTTATTATTTTAATAGTTAGAAGTGAGAAAACATGATTTATCTAACATAGATACATCATTGACAATGCCATTATTATCTAGGAAGGCAAGGAATGGGCTCATGTTTCTAGTTAAAAGTCCATGTTTGTTAAGATTGATTTCGATAAGGCCTATGACCATATTGAGTGACCTTTTATTTTAGCCATGTTCCAAACTATTGGTTTTGGTCCCAAGTTTATTCAGGTGGTTGATATGATTTTTCAATATGTTGGGGTGTGTATTAATATTAATGGATCCCAATCCTCTCGATTTGAGTTTCATAGATCTATTAGGCAAGGGTGTCCTTTAAATCCTTCACTTTATGTGTTAGCATTTTAAGGGTTTAACTATCTTTTAGATAATTATGCTTCTAGAGGCTTGGTGAAAGGAATATCTCTCCCTAATTTTGACTACCAATTGATAAATGTTCACTTTGTTGATGACTCTTTTCTCACTCTCTAAGAAGAGGAATGGTTAAGAATGCTACGGATTATCTTCATATTTTTTACTTGGCCTCTATATCCTCCATTCAATGGAAAAAAATGCAATGCTATCACCAATATCTCTTTCCCAAACCCCTTGGCTGGAGGGATATCAATGGCAGTGGCTTCTTCTAGGTGTTGAGTTTAATTTCTTTGGCATTCCTTTGCTTTTTTGGCTTTTATTGCTAAACTGTGGTCCTATGTGGTTCAAAGGGTTGAGAAAAAAATTCCTTTTGGATCACAAAACTCTTGTCCTTGGTAAGTAAGTTTCATATTTTCTCCAAGTTATTGGTAGTTAGGCATGTTTATTGTTATTCCTATTGGGCTCCTTCTAATGCTACCTATGGTAGACTAGAAAAAATTCTAAGATATTTAATCTGGGCTAATTATGAATGGTATAAAAGCTTTCACAAAGTTTCCTCTGATATTTATTTTTTGTGTAAAGAAGAAGGTGGCCTAGGTCTCCTAGATTTCAAGCTTCAAGGACTTACTCTTAACATTAAATGGGTTATCTGAGGATTGAAAGGTAATGAAGCTAGGAAAATCTTACTTCATCACTATATCTCTTAGGGGTTTCCTTGTGGCATGTGTGTATGGCAAGGCCTTGGGCTACATACTCTTCTCATTATCCCTATTCATTTAAAATTAATGGTACTTTTATCATTCAAAGTATTTGGAAAGCTTGGGAGAAACTTAAATCCCATCTCAATTGGGTAGGGGAGGGTTTCAGGAATGGTCTTTCTCATAATTCCCATTCCGTTTGGTGGTCTCTCTATTTAAATTTTCATAATGTTCCCTTTGCTTTGGTCCCTTGGATTAAAGGCTTAAGGATTTTCAAAAAAGGTGTGAAAAACATTGGAAATTTTTTATGTAAAGTGAGTCATTCTTAGCTTCTTTGACAATAAGTTTAGAATAAATTTAAATTAAATAATGTAGATACTGAGTCTATCACATAGATTCAACACTCTATAACTGATTAGTATCTTCATAAGATGGAGTTAACTCCCTTATTCCCTAGTGAAAGGATTAGTGTGGGCATATGAACACTCTTTTTACTCATTATTCTTCTCATCTGGGGTATAATCTTATAGCTTCCCAACATATTCAAGATGATACTCTCAATCATTGATGGAACATTCAGTCCAACCATGTGGTCTCGTCCAAAAGGTTTAAAACTATGTGGGCTACTATCATTGAGCCCAAGAAGGCTCATTTTATTTTGTGTATTCTCTATCAAGATTTGTCTGTGGGTGAACAAATTAAGCACATGGGGGTTTCAAATCCCATTTACCCAGAATGCTGTCAACTTGAAATAATTAAGCATCTTTTTTTGTTCTACTTCCACACTTAGACTGTGTGGTAATGAATTCATACCCTCTTTTACTCATTTAGGCTTATGTTATTTACATGGAATATAGCTCTCTTAGGGGACTCCACCCTTCTTCCTACAAGATACAATAGATTTTGTTAGATTTTTCATGTTGATATTCTTTTTCAAATCTAGAAGGCTAGAAATTATGCTTGTTTTAATCATGGGGAAATAAAATGTAGTTTTTATGTTATTAACAAAGTGACTATCATTTATAATTTTACTCTCCAGATTCAAAGTCAGACTAACAAGTTCATCTAGAGCATAACCACCTCTAGCATGTGTTTGATCATTAGGGGGATCCCCCATGTGTAGTTAGCTGAGAGCCTCTAAAGATTCCATGTGTCAGAGTAACATTAGCCTCTTTGTGGGTGAGGGTGTAATATGGATTGGTAACATTTTATAAATAGGCACAAGAGCCTCTCTCCTTACCGATCACCTCCTTGATAGTCATCTTCATGGTGTGATTAGCCTCTTTATGGGTGAGGGTGTAATATGGATTGGTAACATTTTATAAATAGGTAAAAGAGCCTTTCTCCTTTTCGATCACCTCCTTGTTAGTCATCTTCATGGTGTGATTAGCCTCATGGCTCTACCATAGGTAGAGGTAATGGAAGGGATAGGGGCCCTCCCCCATAGTACAAATATCCACAACTGACTCTTGCTATTTCACCTAATAGACATAATGAAGACAACAATAATATTTAGCAAAATGATGGGTTAGATCCTTTACCTATGGATGAAGACCCCTACTGAAGGGGGATGAGGTGACAAGCTGTAAGATCTACCTCCTACAACCCTTCATCTGACCTCCAAGTTCGCTGCTAAAGCATAATAGTTCTCTTTATTTTCCTGTGCTTTTATGTGCATCTTTTTTATTGTTACACACTTTTGATAGTTTGATGTGATATTTTTTTGAGGGGTCATTATTGACTCTTTGTTGAATTTAATCTTTTTGAGGTGTTTCTTATCTCAATTTGATTTTGTTTGTAGGGTGATTTTTTCGACCCATTTTTTTGTATGATTAGCATTGTACCATTACTATAAATATGCTCTTCAATCAAAAAAATATTCATAACACTTTTCAATTATATTATTGATTTTTTTCTTTCTCAAATTATTTTTTTATCTAAATTTACAAAGCAATAAAGATGTCATGAAAGCAAAGAATGTAAAAAGGAATCCCAAAACTGAAGATAATGAGAATGTGAAAAAAACAAAACAAAACAACATTTCGTACCTTAATAAGGAGGGTATACAAACTTGTTTCAAATTATTCAAAACTTTAAGAAATATTCTTAGAAATGTCAAAGACCATCGTGAAATGATGTTCATAAAGGATCTTGTGTTCCTTATGAGGACGAAATAGATATGTCCTTCGAAATTTGAATTAATGAGGCAACTTTAAACAATCTTATTTTCAACCATCCCTTACCTCAAAACTAAATCCTTTTCAATCTTATTTTTCTCCATTCCTTCCTCATTCTTAATGACTTTCTCATTTTTGAATTCTTATAGTTGTGAAATTTAAGAGTTAATGACTCAATTTGGTCGTATCCAGACTAAATAATCGATTGAATCAATGTGAATTTAAAGATTTTCACAATCATTTAGTATATTCCTAAATCCACAACCCAATTTTTAAAATGTATTTAAATTTATTTATATTAAAAATATATTAATAAGACTGTGATTTATAGAAAAATAATTATATATATTAACAATCTCTAAAAAGTGGATGAAGGATAATATATTGTATAAGTATCTCATACCACAAGTATGAAATAATATCTCATTCATACTTCATTAAAAATTACATAAATAATATATAATTTTAAGATTTTATTTTATAATAATATATTAAATTAATTAATAAAATTTTAAATCTTTATACGAAAATTTACAGAAACATCACAAATAATAAACTCAAAATAAGGTAGTGTCACTTTTATTTTTAAATTAAAAAATATTTTACACAAAACATAATTTTAAAAACAAAAACAAATAAATAATAAATTCCATGATATATATTTCTAAAATTAAAATGATATATCGACATTACTATGAATGTCTATTTATCCAAAATATTTTTCCAACATTTCTGACATATTAAAGTGAACCCTGATTCCCATCGAATCCTTTGTTCATATTACATGTTTTGCAATAACCTTATATTTCTACTATTTCAAATGATATTTCAATCATACAATTATTTCCATCATATTAATTGACATCCCTAAAATAACTAATCTTTCTTTTTTGTTTTTTCTTAAAATTAATTTCGTTGTCATTTTAAAGACATCATGCAAGCTATCTCTTTGATTTATAACTCGATTGCGTTCCTTTCTTAACATTTTATATTTAGATATAATGGTTTCAGTTGTTTAATTAATTTGAATGTTTTACATAAATATTTTCTTGCTTTAAGATTTTAAGTCCACTGAAAGCATTATGATTATTTTACATTCAATTAAAATTAACTTTTATTTTTATTTATAGATTAATAATTTTACATTAATAATTTAAATTAATAGTCTCTACATAATTTTTTTTCACAATAAAATAAATTAATAGCCCTCACAAAAAAAATTCACAATTAAAAATAAAGTAATGTATTCTATTCGTCTCAAAATAGATTATATTATTTATTTATTAATAATTTTAAATTTTCTTTTAGTTTTATTAATTTCTATTTGTTATCAATTTAATATTAGATGGATGAAGATTCACAAGGAATTCAAGATTTTGTATTAAAGCGATTCATACATAATTTAAATATAATAAATATTTTATCGTAATAAAAAATATATAACTTATATGAAGTCTAGTTTTACATGGAAATATCAATTTGATGTTCCTCTTATAATTTAATATTTTTTAATTAGATAGGTTAAAAAATAGGTTTGAAACGCCCTGCAACCTTAGACACATGAGTAAACTAAAAGTAAAATATTAATGCTCAAATGGGATGTCTTAAAATAAGATATTAATCCTCAAATGGGACACCTTTACCAGCAGAAACCAAATAGATGGAAAGAAACCCACACTACAAGAATTTTCTTTAAAAATATACAGAAATAGAAACTTACCTAGGAAACTTCCATGAAGTTTTTGCCAAACTTATTCTGGGGACCTGACCTCTTTTTTGCCGATTCTCAAATCGATGGAAAGAAACCCACACTACAAGAATTTTCTTTAAAAATAGACAGAAATAGAAACTTACCTAGGAAACTTCCATGAAGTTTTTGTCAAACTTATTCTGGGGACCTGACCTCTTTTTTGCCGATTCTCAAAATATTATCCTGGGATCCCCCTAAATGGAGAGACATATAGGATGGCTCGGTCATTGCTTTTATACCTTTTTCATTTTTTTTTGGACCACAAACCATCCATCCTTGTTCTCAGCCTAAAAAACTAGTGATTACACAACTATGGTGCAGGGTTGGGATTTGTCTTCAGCTGATGACCCTGGATTAGTATTTGCCCTAGAAGAATCCAAATCAGGGATCTCCTTCAAGGAGGAGGATGGAATTGACACCACCTTCTATGGAGATATTATATTGACCAAGAGTTCTTCTTTGGAGCGAGGCAAGCTTTTAGGATCATTGTTTGAAGTAGAAAAGGTAGGTACTTTAGAAGGAGAGGTAAAATCCTCGCCAACAATAGCCCACTCTTCATCTATAGCCAACACCATGGGATTTTTGGGGATAAAATCTTTACAATAGGAAGAATCTTTCTTTTTTTTGATGAAACTATAGTTTTTTGTCAAATGCCTAGTGCCAAAAAAGCTATGATAGCAAAACAGTAAATCCTTATAGTCAATAGCTTGATACCAAGAGTGGATTCCAACTTGTAGGGTGATTTTTTTAGAAGGTTCTTGGAGGTATCAATATTCACCAAGATTCCAACAAATGTAGTGAGGGAGAAACTATCGGTATCTAAATGCAGTTTCACAAACTCACCCAGAGATATACCAATAGCCTCTAGACCAAAATCAATCCAAAACTACAGTGGAAGATAGGGTAGATGAATTGAGATGATTTTTATGTGCAAAGATTCAGTGAGGGCATTAAAGGCACGAGACAATGGTTTTAAGACCAAAGGATGTTGATTCAAGCTGTAAGATTATCCCTAAATCTCTTCCCTATCCTCAATATTATAAAAAATAATAATAAAGAAGCTTTTCATGAAAAGGTAAATGTCAAGACTACTTGAGGGCAGGGGTTTCTAATGCTTCAAGATCCAGATGTTAAGATCTTGGAGATTTGGCCAGAGAACCAAAAATATATAGATGATACCCTTGGTATAAAAATATTCCTCTATTTTGAGAATAATCTTGGTTTCCTCCTCATCAAAAGTCACCACTAGTTCAAGAGAAGCAGGGGTGAGAGGTTTGGGATCTGATCTAGAAATTAACCTATGGGAGACAACATCGATGAATGAGATGGGCCTGTGTCTGACCTCCACCCTCATTGCCATGACATGCCAACTAGGTTGGGTGTAGCTGAAAGGGTTTGACTTTGTAAAACCAGTCATAGACTTCTTTCCCACGGTCGGAGTAGATCCAGGTTGTTGATAGTTGGGTGCAGTTAGGAGCAACGATGGCTAGGGAAGGAGAGGTGGAACGATGCTTCCTTACAGGTTCACATGCACAAAACCATGTCCGTCATTTGAAACTGTGTTGGTCGGGAGAGTGTTGCGAGCCATGTATTTGGAAATGGGATGTATTATAATTTAATGTGAAATTGCATGTATACAATCAATTTAGAAGAACTATATATGTGTGTATATACACTTAAAGCTTACTATAATAATAATAGTAATACATTTTAAATATAATTTAATTATATTTTATAATTTCAATTAGATTAAAATAATTACTTACAAGTTGTAACTAGAGGCTCGCTATCAATTTCAAGTCAATTTGACAAATGTGAAGTGCTCTAAGTTATTGCTAATTCCTTTGTGACTGATGTTGCAAGTGTTGGAGCAATATTATATGAACAAAAATAAATTAATAAGGTTTGTTTAACATCCTACTATGCAGACATAGCAGATAGATCACCAAAAGTGAGAAGTGCAATGAATAAGGTAAGAGCAGATAGATCACCAAAAGTGAGAAGTGCAAAGAATAAGGTAAGCTTGACACTTGACACTTGGAGTTGACTAACACTAACACATAAATCAAATTAGTTGAAAAAGATAAAGTATTAACAAAACTACCTACCCATTCCTAAGGATAATAAAATGTTCTAAAAGAAGGTTCAATGCTGATGATAGTTTTCGAACCTGTATATAAAAATATCTTCTTTCTTATCCATAATAATCGTATCTATCCATCTCTCCTTGATGATTTCATTCCCTTGCCTAAAGGAAAAACATATGTTATAATTACCACTAAAATACTTGTCAAATGGTTAAACCAATTTAACTTATTCCATAATAATATATAATATGTGTCAACTCAATTTTATAAATATAAGTAATAAAAGCACATCAAACCTATTTGATATTAATCAAAATACGTACATAAAATATATATCAGGCTATACAATATATAAAAATAAAATCAATTAATATTACTTAAATACATGAAAATAGTATAAACATTCAAATCCATTTGACGTCAATATCTATAAACAAATCAAATGTACTTGAAGATAACCAATACAATAAATCAATTTTCTATTTAACATTCAAACATGTTAATTATTTTTAAAGCTCAATCTAATAAATATGTAAATAGAACTTGACATTAAATCAAATAAATAGATAAATTCTATTTGACATTCAATAAGCATATCATTCATTCTAATGTTAGTTTAAATGTACATCATAAATGATCATGATAATGTGGTTCCAGGGACGGGGTTGTCTTCAGAGTAACTAGTAAATAAATATTAAAAATTAATGTTAGTCCACATGATTGATTATGGTTGTGAATATTAGTCCACATAATTTATTATGATTGTGAACATTAATCCACAAAATATTTATTTATTACAGTTATGAATATTATTTTATATAATTTATTGTGGTTGTGAATGCTAGTCTACATGATTGATTATAGTTGTGAATGATAGTCTACACAATTTATTATAGTTGTAAATATTAATCTATATATATATATATATATATATATATTTTATTTATATATCAATAAAATTTCAACATGGATATAAATATATATGTTGAATATTAATATATATGTTAATAAGTTATATCTATCAGTCCCAAACTAAACCAATTAAATAAATTAATACAAATTTGTAAGCAATTATTTTAACTACTGAAAAAAAAAACATTAAATGATCCAACATATTTGATGAATTCTAAATTTAATGGATCTTTTTACCCCACCACCATCATAATAAACATCTTATGGTTGGAATCTTCTATTCACTTTTTTTTTAATCAAGAAGATTCCCAAGGACTTCAAAATTCCATGTTGAAGTGGTTCATGCACAATCTAGATATAATAATTTTTTTTATCATAATAACAAATATATAAATTATATGAAGTTTGGGTTTGCGACGTTGATCTTATAATTCAAAAAAACTGAGTGCGATTCTTACCTAAAGGATTCTTCACATTTCTTTTCAATTCAGGAAAGCTTGAGCAACTGTGCCGATCTCATGATGTCTTACGGTCTTCATCTTTTAGTAGTGTATACCAAGATTCAATGCCCTGGCTGCATCATCTAGATTCTAGGCCAACCCTGAGGTGGATCCGCCTATATGCCTTTCCAGTTGAATTATGGGAGGAGAGTCTACTTTTATAGATCGGGAGTTCCATGGGAAAGGTAATTCAGATTGATAAGGCCACCAAAGCTTTTTAAACATGGTGTTCCAAAATTCATTGAGATTCTTTTCAACGCGTCAAAGTATTTAATACCCTAATATCTCCAGCAACAATTTAAGTAAAATGTTGCGACATATCTCGGTTCCGGCCTTAGAAGCCTTCTTGAAGGGCAAAGATTTCCGCTATGGTTCAGTCTGCTCCTCCAAAGAGGGGAAGCCTTGAATCCTCAAAGATCCATGATTTTGGAATATGAAGTTATTGCACAGGAATCCTCAGACATAGTTTTCATTCTCAGATATATTTGTATGAGAAGTGGGCGATGAGGTTTCCCTCTCCGTCGCTATGATATGCATCTCCTGGAACAAGATAACAGAAACACTAAAACGGGGGAGTCAGAATATGGTCTAAAACACACAAAATAATATTAATTTTGATTCAAAAAAAATGTTACAACTGTTGGTTACACACTTGTAATAACTCCCTATAGTTTTTGTTGTTTTTCACACTTACAAAACTGATTTACTAAACTAATTACTACATTATTATTATGTTCTAATACAATGCTACTCTGATTCTGCAGAGTGTATATACACTGCTCCTGTTCACACTGATGTCTCTACTTCTTCTGTCCGTTGCATATCTTCACTTATTTTTCTGAAAGCAAAATATACATAGCACTAACACTATACTGAACTATTAAAAATAATACAGAGTATTTAAAAAACAGCTGCTCAGTAAAACTAAACTCAAAAGAAATCAAGATTCCAAGAATCAAGATCCAGAAAAAACAAGATCCAAAGAAAAACTTTTATTCAATAATTTTTCCATATGATAAAGTGTTGCCCATCATCTTCGGAAAGGAGCGTTGAGTTTAAAAATAAATGAAAACTAAATAATTTAAAATTATTTTGCTTGTAGTATCTCATGCAGCCAAATGCATGGAGCAATAAATAACTAATTAAAAATAAACTAACTTAATGGCAGTCTAAAAATAAAATAAAACATGCATAGATCATGCGATTAACATCATGCATTGATCATGCAAATAACAATCTAAAATTAAATTAAAAAATCCGCCACTGATTATGCACCGACACATGCATGTCTTCAAACTCCCCCTGTATGAGCAACGGGGATGAGTCCCAATTGATTCCATCTTGAACCAAATTTCATTTGAAGTGATGTCTGCTCTCAATGTGCTTTGATCTAGCATGAAACACAAGATTTTTGGTCATTGCAATGGTACCATTGTTATCATAGGAGATAGTTGTGGGATGTTCTAGAACCAATCGTAGATCTTCCAAAATCTTTTGAATCCATATGGCTTGACAACTGGTTGTTGCTGCTGCAATATACTCTAATTCTATGAAAGAGAGAGCCACATAACCAAGTGAGAAAACATAACTAGATGTAGATTTTCGATCATCCACTAAACCAACGCAATCAGAATTTGTGTATCCAACTAGCTCAAATTTCTTAGTGGAAGAGTAATGAATACCAAAATTTTGTGCACCACTCACATACCTTAAGATTCTTTTTGCAGCACACCAATGAGACTCATGTGCATAAACCAAGAGATGAGGTTCACAACATACATAATATCAGGTCTTGTTGTATTGAGCTATATGGAACTTGCATCCTCTTTGGTTAATTTTTCACCAAGGGCTACAGGGGTTGCAACTGCTATGCATGACATTATTCTAAACCATTTCAATAGATCAGCCACATACTTGGTTTGAGAAATAGATATACTTTCAGGTTGTTGTTTCACCTCCACTCCAAGAAAATAATGCATGAGTCCCAGATCTGACATCTCAAATTCTTGTTTCATTTTTGCTTGAAAATTTTCCATGAGAGATGGGCTATTACCTGTATAAATGAGATCATCAACATAAAGGAAAACAATGAGAATATCATTACCAAGTTGTTGGATATAGAGGGTTGGCTCTGAATGGCTTCTTTTGAAACCCTTCTTCATGAAATAACTATCAATCCTTGCATACCAGGCTCGAGGAGCTTGCTTCAACCCATAAAGTGTTTTTTTTAACTTGTAAACCAACTATTCTTTACTTGGAATTTCATAGCCAATAGGTTGTTCCACATAGACTTCCTCATCTATATAACCATTAAAGAAGGCTAATTCTACATCCATCTAATATACTAGCCACTTATGTTGTACAACAATAAATAATAAAATCTTGATTGTATCAAGTCTTGTAACTAGAGTGAATGTTTATGAATAATCTACTCCAAATGTTTGTACAAATCCCTTGGCAACTAGTCTTGCCTTGTGTCTTTTCACAAAACCATCAGCATGATATTTCACCTTATAAATCCATTTGACATGAATCACCTATTTATCTTTTGGAAGTTGTACTAATTCTCATGTATTATTTTTATCAATTGTTTGCATCTCATCATTCATAGCATCAATCCATACTGTTTCTTTTATTGCTTCTTCATATACAGAGGGTTCAACTTGAATTTTACTAAGCAAGACAAAATTAGAAATTGGATTCACATTACTCCTCTGATAAATTTTAGTTAAACTTTGTACCTTTCTTCAAGAGCTTGGACTTGATGCTAGACTTGAACTATCACCTGAAAGTGTGCTAGTGGATGAACCCGGTGAACTTGAGCTTGGAGAGCTCAAACTGGAGCTACTATTGGGGCTTGAACTTCCACTTGAGCTTGTGGGGAGAGGATGAACACTTCTAACTTCTATGTCCATCATTACATCTTGACTAATAATCCATTTCTTTGTGTCAAGATTATAGAATTTGTATCCTTTAGTTGCATTAGAATATCCAACAAAGATACAATGTTAGGATTTTACATCTAACTTCTTCTGTTTCTGAACTAGAATATGAACATATGCAAAACAACCAAATACATGAAAATGAGCCACTGAAGGCTTGTGACAACTCTAAGCTTCCTTTGGAGTGATGTTGCGAACTGCTTTTGTGGGCTTAGATTCAAGAGGCATACTATTATTGCCACTGCTTCTCCCCAATAATATGTGGAATATTTTTGACTGCAATATACTTCGTGCCATTTCTATAATGGTACGGTTCTTTCTTTCTACAATACCATTTTGTTGGGGGGTATAAGCTACCATAAGTTGTCTCTTCATGCCATTTTTTCTACAAAAATCAGAAATTTTTTTGGAAGTGAATTCTCCCTTGTATCTATTCTGAGTATTTTGAGATAATACCTGCTTTGTTTTTCAGCCATAGCTTTAAAGTGTTTGAAGCATTCAAAAGCTTCAAATTTCAGCTTAAGAAAATAAATCTCTGTGTGGCGAGAAACATCATCAATGAATGCCAAAAAATAATGATTCTTACCCAAATATTCTTCTTGCATAGCACCACAAATATTAACATACACAAGCTCTAGAGGAGATTTTGCCCTCCAAGATTTGTTCACTGAAAAACTATCTCAATGTTGCTTGCCAAGTGCGCACTCTAAACAAAATTCTTTTCCCTGAATTGTTGGAAGTTCTCTCACCATATGCTTCTTGTGAAGTGAATTTAATCCTTGAAAATTTAGATGACCATAACGTTAATGCCATAACCATGAATCATTTGTGGCTTCTTTGAAAGCATGCATAATAGTAGAATGCAATGTGAGAGGAAATAACCTGTTCTCTGTCACATAAACCTTTGCTACAAGATGATAATTAGCTGATTTATCAAATATTTTGTAGCAGTTGTCTTCTAACACAATTTTATAATTTTTTTCTATAAGTTGCCCAATACTTAAAATATTATGTTGTAATTTGGGCACATACAACATATCATGAATATAAGTAGTTTCTCCTTGCTTAGTTTTTATAGAAATGGTATCTTTTCCCATCACATCAACCTCTTTATCATCACCAAAGTTTACTTAACTTTTTACAGATGCATCTAATTTGACAAAGAGATCAGAATTACCTATCATATGATTAGAGTAGCCACTATCCAAGAACCACACATTTTTTTTTATTTTCTTTCACCAAATTGCATGTGAAGAAGGTGGAGTGCTTGGGATCTTCAGAGAACTCTTCATTATAGTTGGCTCTTGACTTGTTCAAATCAGATTTCTTCTTTCTACACTCAGATTCATAATGTCCATAATGATCACAATATTTACACCAGATGTTTCTCTTATCCACAAAACTTTTGCCTCTTCCTCTTCCTCTATTATAGCTTCTTCCTCTTCCTTTACCACGTCCTCTATTATTAAAAGGCTCACCTTGAGAATTATTTATTTCTAAAAAAAGAGTTGTTGATTTGTCTTCAACATTCATTATAGACTAAAAAGCTTGTAGTAAACTCTCTATAGAATGTTGCATACACTCCTCATGAGATTGTAAAGAACCAACCAACTCTACCACTTTGAAGGTGGTGAGATTTTTTCTTTCATCAATGGCTATCATCACTGGATCAAATTTAGGAAGAAGAGATCTCAATATCTTCTCTACAATTTTTTGTTCTGTAATTGCTTCCCCTTGTGTTCTAAGCTGATTCACAACATCTTGAGTCCTAGTAATAAAATATTGAATAAAATCAGCTTCTTTCATCCTTAAATTTTTAAATTATATTCTTAAGGTTTGAAGTCTTACCAATCTAACTTTGTTAGAACCTTGGTATGCAGTTTATAGGGCCTCCCATGTATCCTTTGACTTTTCAATACCAGCTATATAAGGAAAAATTGAAATATCCAATGTGGATTGGATAGCAAATAGTGCTCAATTACCCTTCTTTCTATCTTCTTTCAGTTGAGTTTGTTGATTTGTTGTCAAAACATTTAGAGAATTCTAATCTATGGGTTCTATGTATCCCACTTCCACTAATTCTCAAAGATCTTGGAATAATAGTAGGGTCTTCATCTTTATAGTCCAATATTCATAGTTATCTCTGGTAAATAGAGGAAGTTGGAATGAAAAGTTGTTACTATTTGTCATTCTGGAGATAACTAATAAGCTATTGTTGCCTACAAAAAAAAAATTCTACACCTTGCTTTGATACCAATTGAAAGCAAAATATATAGAACACTAACACTATATTGAAATGTTAAAAAATAAAAAAGAGTATTTAAAAAACTAGCTACTCAGTAAAACTAAACTCATAAGAAATTAAGATTCCAAGAATCAAGATAAAAAAAAAAAGATCCAAGGAAAGACTTTTATTCAATAATTTTTCCATATGATAAAGCATTGCCCATCATCTTCATATATAGGAAAGGAGCGTTGAGTTTAAAAATAGATTAAAAATAAATAATTAAAAATATTCTACTCATAGTATCTCATGCAGCCAAATGCAAGGAGCAATAAATAACTAATTAAAAATAAACTAACTTAATGATAGTCTAAAAATAAAATAAAATATGCATAGATCATGCGATTAACATCATACATTGATCATGAAAATAACAATCTAAAATTAAATTAAAAAAATATGCTATTGATTATGCATCGACATATGCATGTCTTCATTTTCTACCTATTGTAATCACTATGTTCTCCTTGCATTCATTTTGTATTATTTATATTTGTCTTCTTCTTCTCTGTATTCTGCACACTACTACTACATGTCTATTCTACACCTTAAATTATATTATTCTCTTTTGCCTTTTACTACATTTAACTTGTTCTCCACCTACCTCCTCACGTTCTTGCTTAGCCAAACGTTCCTAAAATCCATTCCAAATTAAAAATTACTTAATAATTTCCTAGTTACTAGTGATTTCTAGAGCTATCACTTGGTAGATGGAAAAAAGTAAGATTAAAATATTTTAACACTACCACTTATACTTAACCTTCTTTCTAAATTTTCTGAACCCTTTTCAACTCGTAAATAATTTTGAAAATAACTTATGAATTTTTTATATATTTTTGGAGTTATTTTGATCATCTCTGGAACTAGACTATTCATCTTCAAAGCCATACTAGTGATCTTCAGAGCCAGTTGTACATCTCTGGAGCTAGATTGGTGATCTACAAATCCAACATGTGGATCTTCAAAGCTAACCTAAAGATCTTTAGAACTAACCTATAGATATCCACAGCCAATATATAAACTTATAGATCTGGTGCTACTGCATCTATGACCCCTAATCTCTCTTTTAAATGCATACACTTATTTTTTGACAAAGGCTTAGTAAATATGTTAGTAAACTACTGTTCAGAGTTGAAAAATTTAAACTATCTCACATTTTTCAACTAATTATCTAATAAAATGATACTCGATTGTAATATGTTTTCTAGGTCATAAAAGATAAGATTCTTTGACAATGTAATGGAGGATATATTGTCAGAAAAGATAATTGAAACTCCTTATTTCTTCTCATGAAAATTTGATAAGATTCTTTTGATCTATATGCTTTGACAAGAAATGACTCCTAACCTAATATGTAACACATATCCCAACGTGTTCTTTCCATCATCAAGACTATCAGTCCAATCACTATCAGTGTAGCCAATTAACTAAAAGCCATTTATTCCTACATATAAAACCCCATGGTTTATCCTTCCATTGACATACCTCAAGATCCTCTTACCTACTTGCCAACATGTCTCTTCTAGTGTCTCCATGAATCTAGATATGAGGTTGAATGTATACATGAAATCTGGTCTAGTTATAGTTAAATACATTAAATTTACCACTAAACTCTTGTATCATGTATGATCCACATTACTGCTATAATATTCCTTGTATAATTTTAAACTTAATTAAGCTGGTGTAGATACTATTTTATTGTCCAACATCCTAAACCTCACCAAAATATCTTTTGCATGCTTGAGTTGGGATATAAAAATAATGGGTAAGTGCATGGAGTTAGGGGATAATTCTATGGATATTTCAGGTAATGCAATTGCAATAATTAATAATGTGGTCATGTTATTTAATTAACATGATTGTGTTATTTAATTAATGTGATCACATTATTTGAATTATGGCTTGGTGATTATCAAGACATAATGTGATCACATTATTATATAACATGATCATGTTATATTAAACAATAACATGATTGTGTTATTAAAGAAATTGCCTTATTATCATTTTCAATAACATGATCACATTAATAATGTGATTGTGTTACTTGTGTATCAATAAAAATAAAAATAAAAACTTGAGTGCAAAATCCTCATTTTCCATTTCAATTTCCTTGCTCTCCTCTAGCTTTCACAATCACATTTTGGGTGGAATAGACTAGAGAGTGCCAGGAAGCTACCAAATTCATCCCATGAAGCTACTAATTGATGATGTTTTCATGTAGGAGAGGTAAGTGATATAAATCTTCCCTATTTAATCTTAATTTTTCATTATTTTCATTATATACCCCTAATTTTTAAATGTAATTTGTTTTTTTGAACAACCCATCCTACTAACCCTCCTAACCCTCCATAGAACCCTCTTGTTGATCCTCCTCATAACCCTCCATAAAAACTTCTTGTTCTTCCTCCTATCCCTCTACCTAACCCTCCCATAGTTCCAAAAAATCCCCTGGTAATCAGGAGATTCTAATTGACAATATTATGGGAAATAAAATTGAAATTGAAGAGTTAATTGGAAGAATGAGGGATCTCACTTCGACCAACCCCCATCGCACCCATCTAGCCAATTCCCTAGAGACCTTATTAGGTTAAATTGACTTTATAATGAGTCAAATTGATAGATGGACTTCATATAGGGATACTTGTAGGGCATATTATGATAACAAATTGTCAACACTTGAGGTCAAGCAAAAAGAAATTTCAAAAGCCTCTATTTATGCCCTATTCATCAACCTAACCATCAATGCCCCATTTTCCATAACTACTAAATATTTTCCTATCTATCACTACGTACATAACTTAATCATAGCCAATATTTGGGATTGATGGTGGATGGTGTTTGACTATCCACCATGTAATAACCACAAGGTCCTGTTATATTTTTAAAGAAAACTCTACTGTGATTTTGTCTTCAAATAGATTCTAAATTATTTTGATTTTAGTGAGTTTTAGGGTTGAGGGAAAGGCTCTACACATTTTTAACTAGGTGCATGTCATGTGCCTAATTAGCTTGGATGGATTTGTATCCAAAAGCCTTTTGAGTTTGAGATCCCTTCTATAGTTCAATAGGTTATGGAGGTTGACACTCTACATTCTTTGAGTTTGATCATTGATATACTCATTCAGCATATGAGCAGGCTTTCACAGAGTGATGCTAGAGATACGCCACATATTGTGCATACTCGACCCCACCCTTGTAGTTCTTATAGAGCTATGTACATAGAACCTTTTGATGACTATGGAACTATTGGTTCAAAGGGCTTGGATAATATTCTTATGAATGATGAGTTTTTGTCATGAACATTTGGTGTGTAGACATCAACCACTACATAGATGTAGGTATATTTTATATAAATGTCATGTTACATTTAAGTTATATTTGTAACTTTAATTTATCTAACAATATATATATATATATATATATATATATATATATATATATATATATATATATATATATATATATATATCATTTTTTTTATGTCGTAATAGGTAACGATACGTTCATCATCATAGTTGGCATTTAAAACATTTGATTTGTCATGGCCATTATTTAGATATTCAGATCCAATTGTTGGCCCATCCACTACTACATCTATGTCTATTAGGATGACACCATTTACTTATACATAGGTAAAATTTCAAGTTAATCTTATGCTCTATGTACATTTAGTCTATATATATTTGCCTTGTAAATTTAAGTTAAATTTATCTTTCTTTGTTTTCATACTCTATTTTCATGTTCTCTCTCTTTATCCTTGCTCTATTCTTTACAATCTTCTTATGTGTTTTCATATATCTGCATGCTACTTTGATTTTTCCCTTCCATAATACTCATAAGAGAATCTACCTACTCAATTACATATCATTTCATGTATTCAACCATTCCACATGACCCCCAAGCTTCAACTCTTCACTTAATTATTCTTTTCTCTTTGACACCTTACTTCTACTAGCCCTTTTTTGAGGCAAACCTCCTTGTTTTGAGTAAACTAGAAACCTCCCAACTAAACCAAACCCACATTTAGATACCCCTTTACATCACATATCTCATGTAGGTACTTTCATAATTTAAATCTCTTTAGCGAACACCTAACTCAACACCCCTTAGGACTAATTAGGTCTCCTATGCCTAATTAAAGGTTACTAACTGTGAAATCATACCATACGGACTCAAATTGACTTTAAACCTTCAAAGTCCTCTTCCTCTTATATAAATACACCTGGCCATAAATTTTGGATATGATTTGATCATCTTGGGGGTACTGTGAACCTTGAAAGTTGTTATGAGGTATCACAAACCATTAAAGAGGAACCACAATAGTTACAATATGTGAGAATGGGCTCAACAATATTTATATAAATACTTTTGGAAAATCCCATAAATAATCTCATTCAAGATTAGATAAGGGTAGTTCACATGCCACAATGATACTTATAAAATGAAGAACACATATATAAGGGTCCTTCTAGGTAACACTATCTTGAAAATGAAGTTGCTAAGCTCAATATAGTCATATTCTCATTTTGACTTATGTCACCATTACCATTATAAAAAAATACACATGTTACCCTTGGAAATGAGTGACACTAGCAAGGGAATTTAAGGTAAAAGAGAATAAATGTGGATCATTAACAATAGTAATTAGTAGATCATTAACTTGACAATGCAACTCTAAGAGTCTTCTTAGACATAAAGGACCATGACTCAAGCCCAAACATTAAAATTAACTTATTTAAATAAACTTAATGAAATATTTATTTAAATAAATTTATATTTTATTAAGTGAATTCACTTAAGACATCTAGTGATAGTAGGACTTAAATCTTTCTTCATTTTATTACAAGATCTTAAATACATGTTTATAATATTTGATGACCAATTTAAGAGGTGTGGTTTATAGGAAGGGACAAATTTAGGGAAAGGGGGACTGAAAATTTTGGTGTCAACCTTACCTTCTCATGTTTGAGCCACAAAATTGTAATACACCTGATAATTCAATTGTAATATCTCATTACACCTTTTTCTTTGGCCACAACAAAGGTATAGATTTTAATTGTAATGCCTCATTACACCTCTTGCTTTGGTTGTGACAAATGTATAAAGGGTAGAAAACCTCTCTACACAACATTCCTGATACCAGAAAACATTGCATTGGGTCTCAAAAACTTGTAGCCTCATTGACAAGTTTGGGTGGAGAGCCACAATTTGTGTTGGTACTAAATTATGTGCTAGCCTCAACAATTACACCTTGAAGTTTCTTCCGATTCAACATCCAAACTATTTTCCAATTTTGTTCTCTTGAGCCAAAATAAGATAATATATTTAGATGGATAAAACTTGATATATTGGATACGGACCTCTCTTCCTTGACTTATTGGTAGAATGTTATTTACATACACCTTCATCAAGAGGTGGATTCACTGCAGCTTACTCCTTTCTATTGGTTGGGTCCTTTCCCATAAATCACTTACCATCCATCTATTATAAATTAATGTGATATAAATACATACAAAGATATATATATATATATATATATATATATATATATATATATATATATATATATATGTATGTATATGTATATATATATACATATATATATACGTATGTATATATATATATATATATATACATATATATATATACGTATGTATATATATATGTATATATATATGTATATATATATATATATACATATATATATACATATATATACATATATATATACATATATATACATATATATATACATACATATACATACATATATATACATACATATACATACATATATACATATATATATACATATATATATGTATACATACATATATACATATATATATACATATATATATGTATACATACATATATATATATATATATATATATATATATATATATATATATATATGACTGATATCACACATATAATAGAAGGATGATGGCCATATATGTGTATCTCAACCTTTCCCTAGTAAATATATAATGGTATTTTACTCTATCCAAAGAAGGTAAGGATAGAGTTCTTCATAAGTCTCTTATTCCTTTTCTCTTCCTAACTTTGTCTTATCAAAGTGATACTATTCTTTCCACCTCCTACTCTTCCACTCACACTTCCTACATATATTACAATTTTTATATTACCACCAACATGCAAACTAATTTGTATTCTTGACCATTGTACATTGTATGGAAGTTACACTTCCATGGTTCTTGGTTTACATTGTATTTTCATGATATGCATGTAGTATGGTAGATATGTACTTCCATGATTCTTGGTTTACAGTGTCTTTTCATGATATGGACATTGTAAGGCAATTACACTTCCATGATTCTTGGTTTACATTATATTTTCATGATATGCATGGTTATAAAAGTAAGTGAGATCTTGTTTACATGAGAATTTTATGGATGGAGTAGACACTCCTCCCTCTCTACAAGCTGAGATAGACATAGGCAATGATGATAGAATGTCATTTGCATAGGCACTGACATAGGTATATATTAGTTCTTGTAATTTTGAATTATAAAAATAGACTTGTTTTAATAATTTTACTACATGTACTTGGGTCAAATATAACTTATGTAAATGTATTATGTATGCACATTTGTCTTATGACATATGATAGTCCCATTAGATGATTATTAGGGCAACTTCTCATGTTTCTCCCATATTTGAGATTCCTATTTGGATAGTTGAGCTTGCCATTGACTTGTTTAAGCATGAAAAATAAATAGAGAAGGATCATGAGATTCCATTAAGTGCATGTTTAAATGATTTTTTGTTGTAGCTTCAAATTAATTTCTTAACAATTGTTTAAATATATTTTATGTTAATTTTGTAATAATTCTTATATTTAAATAGGCTCAGTTGTAATCTAGGTATGAGCATAAGACCCATAGTTGAACCTTAGAGAAATCCAAGGCATTAGAGGGGTCTCCATCTACTAGCAGGGCATCTCAGGGCGAGTGTTCTTTAAGGAAGGTAAAGAGAGGGAGGATATTTGATGAATAGGATGTCTTACATGAGATATACTTTTTTGTATGCCTATATGGCAATTTATGCATTTTTGGCATTATATATACACATATGACATTCACCCAACATTATATACTATGTTTGTAGATGAATTTTTTTTTATGCCTATAATGACAATCTATGTATTATTAACATTGCACACATGTGCCTATATTGTATGCCTATCATGGCAATCTGTCTAATTTATATTCACTTTTTATTTCATTGTGTGTTATTGTATAGTGTTGTCTTGATTTTCAAAAATATTATCTATTGGATCTCATATTTAATATTTTACATGAATGAGGATTAAAAAATTATTCTTTCTAATGCTATAAATCTCAGATCTTCCATATTTTTTCAAATGAAAGTTTTTATTTCATTGTGTGTAGTGGAAATGACTAATGACACTCTTATCACTTAGGCTTAATGGACTTTTTTAATTTGTTCCTACTTATTTTACACTTTGAAGACACTTCTTGGTGTCATTATACCTATTACAAACCTCTCACATTCATTCTCTAACTCATTTGATTCATTCCATTCACAAATGTTCTCTCGCTTTTTCATTATCTTCTCACTAGGGAATCCTATTAAGTTTCAAGTAACAAAACTTGATATAGGTCCCAAGGAGTCAACATTATATCATAGATGTTTTGATATGGTCAAATTAAACTTACCTTAACCTCTTACAATCTCTTAAATACACTTCAACATTCAATTCCACATATAGGGTTTATAATGGTCTACTTAGACTTGTAGCTTTTTTGTGCAAATTCTCTTAGTTTGGGAAATATATCATATCTTATAAAGTTTTAAAACCTTTTATATCTTCCCTATGTCTCCTTTCAGGTTTGCTTCAAATTTCATGACCTAAATCCACTTCCAGACCACACTTCCTTTGTAAACCAACCTTCAATTAGGCACAATTAGCCCTTTCTTAAACCCACAGTCACCAAATTCATACTATATGTCCTTAAACCACAATAAAACCACTTTATTGCTTTCAATACATCAAAACATGTTTGATTATGAAGTTTCATTAATTTCTAAGGGTTAAAACTCTTTCTATGGTGTTTTTGCTCTTGAAACCCTAGTTAGGCTTCTATACAAGCCAAATGGATATATAATTCAATATCTTGTGTTATAAAAAGTTTCAAAGGAAAAAAATGATACATATAGGTCTATTTTTACCACACACACCTTAAAATAGGTGATACATCTCATTTCTCTTTATTCTTTCTTCTAACCACCAAAACACATTTTTTTAGTCCTATTTAGGACTGTGACAACAAGGTTTGTGTATCAATGAGTGTCAAGGACTCTCTTAAGGTATTTTAAAAATATCTATACCTTATTTCCACCTATCACAAGACATACAAACCATTATATCCATTAGCATACACATTTATACAAGCAAAGTCTCTTCTCTCTATCTTGATTGTGCATAACAAGGCAACCTATAGGCTTGTGACAATAACATGGAGTATTATTTAAATTTAAAATATATAAAACATATTATAAGAGATTAAAAACATCCTTTGTTGATGGGAACATCTTCCAAGTCCATAGATTCAATGTCATACTTGAAAAGATTAAGAAACAAGTCTTACTTCCCTTTGCAATGCAACTGTTAACCCAAAACAAGGTATAGGCAGGGTTTCTTTGTTCTATAGGACTAAATTTTGATTATTTACCATTATATTTTTTTATAAATAACAATTAACCTTCCAAATAAATGATCATTCTCAATATATATATCATTATCTACACCAAAATCATACTCCCTTTGTGAGAAACAACTTTTTACTTTTATATTAGACTGTCATAGGCAAAATAGGGTATATGGGTATAAGTGACACTTTTTTTTGAGTTATACATGTATAAATTCCTTAATCATTTATCTATAGGTATTTATAGGTTCAACATGTTCAAAACTAATAGCATCATGACTCATAACTTACCAACCTAGTGGAACCACTCTAAGCTCCCTTAAGCAAATAGATCAATATGTCAATAGGTTAATTACTCATTAAGTTTCTATGTCTATAGTTTAAGTTGTAAATTTTTTAAATAGGTCAATAAGTCAATTACTCATTCATTTTTTAGGTCTCTATTCTAAATTGTCAAAGTTGGCAAAGTTGTCAAAGTTGTTAAAGTTTAAGGTATGGTTGCATAACTCTAGTTCCAATGCTTTTTGAATGAAAAATTACACTAAAAACAAATTTGGGGGGTAGATAATGTATATTAATAGGTTATTGGACTCACATCAGACCCAATTGACAAACCCAACACCCATTTTGGCCTCAAGAATGCCCTTCCCAATACAAGAAAAATGCAATTTTTTAGCCTAAGTTTAAACATGTGTAATATAAAAATTGTAAGTCATTTACCTAAACTATAAAATCAATCCCATACCTATTTAATCCATATAATAACATCCTAAATCACTCATTTTTAATCTTTGAGATTAATTTTTTGGACAAGTTGTAGTGAGGGATCAAAAAATGCAACTTTTTGGTAGTGAACAAGAAATTTCTTGAGCTCCAACTAGAATTTATACCTCTAGGACCTTCAACTATGAATATGTCAATTTTATCACTTAAAAATAGTAAAATTACATGTTATCACACCACCACAATGTTCAAATCTGCTAGGAAGTGTAGTTTCACTACTGTTCTAAAGAGTAGAAACACTGACAACAAATGTTGTCAAAGTTTAAGTTGTGGTTATAGAACTCTAGTTTTGATGATTTATAACTAAAAAATGATACTACCAACAAATTTTAGGGGACATATAATGTCTATTAGTAGGTTATTGGCCTCTAATTAGGCTTGATCAACAAACCCACCACGCATTTCGACCTCAAGAACACCCTTCTCAATGCAAAAAAATGCATTTTTTAGCCTAAGTTCAAACACACATAGAACAAAAATTGTAACTCATTTATATGAACAGTCAAATCCTTCCCATACCTATTTAAACCCTCTAATTTATTCTTAGATCACTTAGGTGGAAGCTTAGATATCAATCCATTAGAAAAGTTGCAGTGAGGGGTCCAAAAATATAACTTTTTGGCATTGAACAAGCAACTTCTTGAGCTTGAACTAGCATTTATACCTTCGAGACCTCCACCTATGAATATATAATTTTGATCATGTAAAAATAGTCAAAGAAAATTTTATCACACTGCCACAATTTTTAAATCCCTTAGAAGTGCATTTTCACTACCATTTTGGAGAGCAGAAACACTAACAATAAATGTTGTCAAAGCTTAAGTTATGGTTGTAGAACTCTAGTTTTGATGCTTATTAACTAAAAAATGACACTATCAACACATCCAAGTAGGTGGGTACTGCCTATAACTAGGTTCTTGGCATCCATCATGCTCGATTGACAAACCCACCACCCATTTTGGCCTCCAAAACACCCTTCCTAATATAAGAAAAATGCAAATTTTTAACCTAAGTTCAAACATGTATAAAATGAAAATTGTAAGTCATTTATGTGAACCATCAGATCCCTCCCCTTAATATTTAATCCCTCTAATTATACCTTGTATATCTCAAGTGGAAGATTCAATAGCAATCCATTGGATAAGTTGCAGTGAGGGGTCCAAAAATGCAACTTTTTGGTAGTGAACAAGCAACTTCTTGAGCTCTAATTAGAATTTCTACCTCTAGGACCGCCACATAAAAATATATAACTTTGATCAAATTCAGATAGAAAAATTACATGTTATCACACCTTTATGACATCCAAATCCACCTAGAAGTGCATTTTCACTACCATTCTAAAGAGCAGAAACACTAACAATAAATGTTGTCAAAGTTTAAGTTGTGGTTGCATAACTCTAGTTTCAATACTTCTTGAATGGAAATTGACACTTTTAATACATTAATGGGGTGTATAAAATTTATGAATAGGTTTTTGGTCTCCCATTAGGACTAATCCACAAACCCACCACCCATTCTAGCCTCAAGAACACCCTTCCCAATACAAGAAAATTGCAATTTTTTAGCCTAAGTTCAAACATGTGTAAAATAAAAACTGTGAGTCATTTTCATGAACCATCAGATATATCCCCTGCCTCCTTGAGCCCTTTAATTGAACCTAAGAGTACTTATATATAAGCTTTAAGAGCAATTTTTTGGACAAGTTATAGTGAGGGGTCCAAAAATGCAACTTTTTGGTATTAAACAAACAACTTCTTGAGCTTCAATTGGTATTTCTACCTCTTGAACCTTCACCTCAAAATATATCATTAAAATAAAATCCAAATATGAAAATTACATGTTATCACACTACCACAATGTTTAAATCCACTTAGAAGTGCATTTTCACTATTGTTCTAGAGCACGGAAATACTGACAACAAATATTGTCAAATTTTAAGTTATGGTTACAAAACTCTAGTTTTGATGCTTCTTGAATAAAAAATTACACTTAAAACATGTATAGGGAAGGTGAATAATGTCTAATACTATTTTATTATCTTCCCATCAACCCCAATTGACAAACCCACCACCCATTCCAACCACAAGAACACCCTTCCCAATACAATAAAAATGCATTTTTAGTCTAAGTTCAAACACTTGTAAAACAAAATATGGAAGTCATTTTATGAGCTTTGATCACATCCAACCTAAGCTTATTTTAGATTTAAGAATATATAATTATTTATTTATAGTGCCAACCATGTGAAGGTGGAAGCTTATCTGGCATCCCTAACCTACAAAAAATTGTTAGTAAGTAATTAAAAATGAAATTTATATGTACTACCTAGAAAATAAAAAACATTTGGTGAAATTGACTACATCTAAATTTGAAAAGTCAACCTACCTATGTATTTCAATCCAATGAACCACTATGATCTACTCTAACCTTGATAGTATCAATAATAGCTTCATGGTTTGACTCCCAAACTTTCCATAACTTCATATTTAATGGCTTCCTATGATATTTTTGTAATTAAATATTCATTGCAAGAATCAAATTTGAATAGTGCAACATCTTCCTATGCATTTCAAACTCTTCAAAAAACCATTGATCTAAATATTTTATAGGATATTATTGAAAGCAAGTTCCAATGACTACCACTGACCCAGTGGGATATGTAATGTTTTCTCCATCTATATCTAGGGAAGTCAATTTTTCCTTTCTCTCCACATGGACACAAGTAGTAATCAGTGCCTTATTCATTATCCTCATCCATAATAACTAAAAAAACATGCCCTATATCACCAAAAACCATTTATAATGATAATATGAAGATATATAATGAGAATAAACTGTACACAAAGAAAAATATTCTACTTGGATACACTACATGCAGAATAGAAACATGCCAAGTGTCTCATATGAACTATCCAAGAACTTGAATTTGAGCTATAGAATGAGTGGAGGTCACTTGAACGTCATAAAATCCTCATACTTTTCCAAGTGTTCTTACTCTATTAACCAAAATTGTTCATACTTTGCCAAGTGTTCTTTCTCATGTAGGTTTTGTACGTGTGCCTCTTATCATGTGTGTTTTTACAATTTCTTCTCCTAATATGCAACATGCTCTATCTTATTTATCACAAGATATCAATGAAGTCACCTGTAATAGTATAAAACTCTAGCATGAGCTTGATATCATACAAAACTTAAAATATCCTCTCATTTTTATCCTTCTATTTAGGATACTCATTCTTATAATCTTCTTCATTTA
>JARHVA010000916.1:3985000-4162500 GCA_037957365.1 Torreya grandis | reverse complement strand
CGAATCCTCATAATATGCCCACATCACACGATTTGCCTTGCCCTTAGGCCTCAAAGGGAAATCATGATGGATATCATATGGACCTTTGCAGTAGAAGCAAAGCTTCTTCCTACGTAGATCATTAAGCACCTCATGATCCAAAGGTGGTGCTACTGGATTAGCCTTTGAATCATTCTTTACACTGATTTATCTATGTTAAAATCTGGTCTCTCTGTATCTGCGTTGGAGCACTTATGGTCTCTAGATGAAGAAGTATCTTTGGAGTTATATTTATGGGATGGGGCTGCCATCTCCATAGTATGCGCCATCTTCATAGCTACCTGTAATGAAGGAGGATTAAAGGCTTTGATCCAACCTCTCAATGGCTCTGTCAATCCCTCCATGAAGAGAACTACCAATCTACACTCGAAAATATTGGGCACCATGATTGCCAATCTCTGAAACTCCCCAATGAAGGACTCCAAGTTACCTGTTTGTCTCAACTGTGCCAAATCTCAAAAGCAAACCTCAGGATCCTTCCTGTCAAACCGCTCAACCAATCTATCCACAAAGTCCTGGTACTATGTCACCTGGTTATGCTGAAGTGTTACCATACCATGGTACCACCAATCATGTGCTACTCCATCCAAGTGCAAAGTGGCATATTTGGTGGCCTCTATCTCTGACATTGGTCTCAATGCCAAAAAGGTGTCAAGCTTATGAACCCAAGCTTGAGCTGTCATCTTGCCGCTGCCATCAAAAGTAGTTAAAGAAAGCTTACCAGTAGCCTTCTTCAGCTCACTGAATTGAACTCTAGGCCTCTTGTCCTGTCTAACTAATCTGTAGTGCTCTCTCCTCAGAGTAACAAAATGATCAAAGGACATCTTCTCCTGAACATGAGGATCTAATAAGTTCCACTCATCAGTTGCAGCCATGAGGGTATCTGTAATTAGGAAATCACATGCCACCTCTTCTGCTGGAGCCTCTGGTTCATCCTAAACAAACGTAGGCCATGTAGGTCTATCAGCGGTCTTGGAATGGGTCTTCTGGGGTCTCTGATTAATAGTACCACTCCTATTATCTCCTTGTTCCCCATTCTGTCTATCAAGTGCGTTCATCCCCCTATCATAGTCATAAGTTCCTGTAGTATCTGATTCATTTGCTATTGGCTTGTCATCATAACAGGGTGAAATTCTCTGGTGTCCTGATTATCATCATACCTGTGGCCCCTGGGTGGGCTACCCTCACATCTATCACTCATGATAATCTGCTGCTGTTCTAACAACTGGGTACCTTCAAGCAAGGCTCTACTGCGTGTGTTATACCTGTGTGGTCCCAACTCTTGTGGCTACATAAGATTGTCACACCCTCAGGATGGCAGGATTTAGCTTTGATACCACTATAATATCCCCTTTTAGTAGGGAATATCTAATCACAAATAGCTCTGAACAAAGATACACTTTTTGCCAAAATAATTTTAAATATGAATAAATAAATCACAATATAATCTCTCAATAGCAAATCAAAGATCTTATCACTTGTTCTTCTAGACATTTACACAATTGAGTCTCTATCATACAAATAAAATAACATGAAATATTCTATCTTGAAACTTTGGGCTTTTGCAAATCTGGAAATTGACCCTAAATCTAGAAATTTTGTCTCAGCCTGCTGTGTCGAACACACAATCACCGGTGTCAGTCGATATGCTGCCAACGTCGGTCACTGTAGGTCCTTCTCTACTGACGTCAGTCTTTAGTCGATTGATGTCGATCACTGGGGATCTCTATCTACCGAGGTCGGTGTCTACGCGGATTTGTACGGACCTGTACGGACTTCGTACGACTGCCAATTAAGCACAACCTGCCTGTTTTCAACCCCTGATCTGAAAATATATGTCTCTAATACAGAAGATCTCTATCTGCATAATTTATTGAATCAAAACTAAATAAAGAAATACTTGGAATACTATGATAACTTCTGTGTGAAGTTATCTCTCAAATCTATACCTCTGTGATAACTTTTGTATGAAGCTATCTCTCAATTTGGCAATAAATCAGCTGATATCTCACAGCCTCTAAATTGTACACAATGAAGAGTTGACGTTCTCCACTATAATGGAATCCTGGAACCCTTGGCTCAGTCTTCATAGAAGAATTCTTCAAAATCAATAATCAATAATCAATGGCTAATCAATAATGGCCTCCATGAGAAACCCTTATACCCTCAAAAGATATGCTTGCCCTAATTAGGTTTTTTCTTAAATTAGAATTAGGGTTTCTAAATTAAAATTAGACCAAATAATTAATATTTGATTAAATCAATCAAATATTAATATCTCCCTCAATACATGTCCAATCGAGCCTAAACGAAAGCCAACTCAAAAAATTTTGCTAAACGAAGCCACGCCAATCTCCATCAAGACCCTCTAACCATCCTATCAGCCTACGAGGGTCGCATAATAGGCTAACCATGAACTCAGAACATGTCAACTGAAAAGGGGACATGACACATGCCTATGTTCTTCACATATTTTTAAGGACACATGTTTTTATACATACTAAGACATAAGAGTATAGATGTCAATTCCAATATATTTGCATCTCTCCATAGTAGAAATCAAGTAATCTCTCTCTCTCTCTCTCTCTTTTTAACTTTTAGTGTACAATTATTCTTATATTTGATTCAAGAGCTTTTATAAGTTTTATGGTTATCAAAATAGATTATCTATTCATATTAGTTTTTAAATATGATATGAATGCATAATGCACATGCGCACGCGCACACACACACACACACACACACACACACACACACACACACACACACACACACACACACACACACACACACACACACACACACGTGCGCACGCGTGTACACACACACACACATTAAGTGTGATATTATGTAGACACCTAATTTTGGCTTGAGGTTCATTTTTAGTTGTAGAATTGTATTTTTAGGGTACTTGTGTGTTTTTCAATTATTGGTTCATATTAGGTTCTCATTGGTGTGTTTTTCCCTATGTTAAGGAAATAAATGACAATGAATGATTGAGCAAGACAAATTCTATTTTCCAGAGATCTATTTTGAAATTTTAAGATTAGAATTCAAGTATTTAGAGCATAATTCAAGTAATATTTTAAACATTTATTTCCTTTATGACATATTTATTCTAGCATAAAAATTCATATAAGATAAGGCCTTGTATTCATATATTTCTTGTTGATTTGAATCAAGTGTTGTGATGAGTTTTTAAGGTTATGGATAAGTGGAATTAGTTTCTTAGATATTTGCATGGAATTTTGGAAAAGTGAGTGAAGGTTTCAGAGCCCTATATTCAAATTTTGTATACTTTCACTTGGACAAAATCATACTTACTCCTCCAGAAATGTTTTCTTTCTTATAAAATATTTCACTAGAAAATATATTATTTAGTCATCCTGAGTTTTCTAAATTTTGTTTGCCTCTTTGTTTGTACTAGTTTTCCATTGTTTATTTTTGACAATTGTCTCCAAATTTGTGACAAACCAAATATTATAAACCTCGATTTATCATTTATTATTGATTTTAAAATATTCATTATTATAAATTAAGCATGATTTTATATTTTATTTAATTAAATTGGATTAAGAAAAATTTATAAATAATATAAGTAAAAGTATTGCATTTTTTTGTAAAATAAATTTCAGATAATAAAAATACAACAAATGTTGTCTGAGTAATCTTATTACTCAAATGATTATAAAAAAAATCTTCTTCATAGTAAGAAAAGTACATACAAGACTTAATAGTGAACATAACAAAGAAACACCTAAGTAATTATTTATATGTATATATGTATGTATACACACACATGAATTATTTTAATTACATTTCAATAGTTAGATATTATATTATTGGGTTATTGTGCAATTACCCAATCATTCACATAAATACTTATGTAGATATTTATTAATTATGCCATTGAAATAAATTATTTAAAAAAGGAATATAATGCGGCAAAATGTAAAGAAAGTACTTCCACTTATTAAAAATAGAATTTTTGATGGGACCAATAGTGCATAAATTCCAAAACACAAAAATAAATTATAGAAAATAAAATTGAGCAACAATTCTTTTTTTACTCTTTCGTTATTCATTATTTTTCTAAAATAATACAATATTTTACTAATACATAACTCAAAGATAGAGTTTTCATGCACAACTAAAAGCTTATTAAAAGAATAAATAATCCTAAAGTTAACTTATTTTTTTAACTCCTAATTCTTTTTTTAATCTTTCATTATTAATTATTCTTATAAAATAATATAATCTTTTAATAATACATAACTCGAAGATAGTGTTTTCATGCACAACTAAAATCTTATTAAAAGAAAAGACAATCCTAGGGTTAACTTAATTTTTTTTAGCTCCTACTAAAAAATTCAATCCTAGAGTTAACTAAACTTAAATATATTTGGTAGTTTTAAACTTGTTATTTTACTAGTTTTTAAAACTTACCACTTTAAATAGTTTTCAAAATTTAATATTTTACTTACTTTTTAAAACTTTATATTTTTAACAGTTTTCAAACCTTATTATTTTTAATAACTAATAATTTTTAACAATTTATTATTTTTGGAAAACAAATATTTTTAGTAACATTTTTTTTTTAAAAATTTTACATATTAAATCAAATGACACTATAGAGCTCATCCATAATTTTTAAACTAATATAAGTATTTATACATTTATCAAATATCAATAACTCATTGAGCAAGTGAGATTAAAGTAAGGATATCAATTCAGTCACCTTAATAGCCAGGTGGACAACAAGTTTAAAATCATAGAACAAGTCATGGTTGCAAGGATGTCTACTATTAATTACAATTCCATAGAAGCTAGTTGAAATCTAAATGCTCTAAAAAAGGAGGTTTGGCATTGAAAATCCAAATGCTCTAGTAAGTGTTTTCACAAAATGATGTTTTCAAATCTCTCTACCTCTCTAAGTCATGATTCAATGTTTTTTAATCTCTATTTCTTACTAGATGTATGTTTTATTGATGGAGAATTTGTTAAATATCCATAATGGGGTTTTCTCCAACCTACTACCACACTGTCGATATGTGGAAAATCTATGCAAGATATAACTTTATTGATCATTTATTATTGATTTTGATTGGTAACTCACCTTCTAGACAATACGGTGTATCCTTATTTTTAAATGTTTACTATCACTATCTCTACATCTTTAAATGTAGGGATAACAGTGTGAGTGGGAGTGATCATGGAAATAAAATAAATGAGGAAGTTCATTCTAAAGTTTTTTCATGAGATACTGGTTCTAACCTAGACACTCCCTTACCTAGTGTTGTTCTTGATCTGTGTGAGATTGATAAATCTTGTAATGTTTTTGAGAATTAAACTTTAATTGCTTATTTTATGGGAAGAGTCCCCCTTGAGATCCTCTTGAAACAATGGGTTCATAACCAATGGCAAGGCCATGGTGCGAAATTAAAGCCCAAAACCTTACCAAGGTTTTCTTCTCATTTTGTTTCACCAACCTAGAGAATTGTAAATCCATTGTTAATCATGGTCCTTAGTTCATATGTAATGTGTTGGTAGTGTTTTCTCACTAGACTTGAGACATTCAAGTTTTAGAGCAAGCAAAACTGAGAATTTTAGTCTAGGTCAAATTTATTGGCTTGCCTCTCCCCCTATAGGGTTTTATTAAACAACTCGTAAAACCCATAGGGTGCTTCATATGCCATGAACAAGAATTTTTTTGTATGGCCCATCTCCAAAAAAGGGTTTGTGTGGAAGTAAATCTAGCCTATGATATCAAAGAGTCTAGTCGTTTAAATAAGAAATAATTGATTTACTCAGTGGGTGATTTACATCAACTTACCAAACACCTAATTTAGGTGCCAATCCTTAGATCATATGATCTAAGAGTCCAACTTAATGGTGGATTCTCCTCCTAATCCTCTAGAAAATGGTGGACTTGAATCTATAACCTAGATTGGAAATGTTGATGATTGAACCACTATCATTAATAAAAAATAATTTGGAAAGAGGTAATGGTAAACCTTGGACTTATGCTTATCTGCTAGTCATGGCTCCCAGAACCTCAACCCTTATTTTCAAATCTACTATTTCTATGCCTAACAAGGATTCACCTCTACTTATGTGCACGCCGCAAGTGTTGGTTACTTTTTTTGATACTCCACCTTCATCTCCACAAGCCAAATTATCATAACCCCCTCATGGGGTGACCTCATCAAAAGAAGATAAAAATATCATTAATCTAGACCATAAAGAGGTCCTTCGATACTCTAAAAGTCCCTCTCCTTATCATGAGGAGGAATAAATGGCACATAAGTGACAACCTTTTCAAATTGGTGATTTTATGAAGCAAAAACCTTCTTTTAATTGGTTTACTACACTTGAATATTTCACAAAGGGAAATGAAATGAACTTCAATGTTTCTTGATGTTAGTCTATTCATGGAATGTTTTTGGCCTTACTAATCCACCATGTAAGTATGTGGTTGGGAACAATTGTCATTTTTTTAGTAATATGAAAATTCTTTGATACAAAAAGTCAAGATCTCTAGCTTTTTTCTGTAGAATGCAACATGATTTTTTTGGCCTAAGTCCCTTTATCAGAATACCATACATGACTCTGGTCATGGTGGGGTCATCACTTTTTTAGCTTCAGATATTTCTCAACACATTATTTCTTGGGGATATAATCATACTCATTGTGTTGTTTTGACTATATTTGATTTTGATAATTATCTCATTGGGTTGGTGAATATGTATGACTCTAATGATGTTGTGGAACAAGCCTTGCTTTGGAGATGGTTGTAGACTCTCTTCTAGATGTTCACTGGATCCTCTATGGGGATTTTATCATGGTAAAATCTCCTAAGGGAAAATATGGTTGTCTTCCTATGTGTTGGTGTGCTAGTGAATGGGAACCATGGTTTTACATGAGTAACAAACTTGAGGTGTTTGATCCAAACCACCACCGGACGAAGGATTTAGATTTTCCCTAGTTTACTTGGTCCAATTTTTGACAAGGAGAGAATTGAATTATTTAATGTTTGGATCTTCATCTATTGGTAAAACAAGATCTCTTATTTTTTGCTCCTATTTAAGATAGGTCAATTTCTTTGCTCCTTGACACCTTCTTATTATATTACCATCTTATATACTTCAATATTGAGTGGTCTACCCCTCAATTAAGGCCCACTAAAACTTAGTTTTATCTCAATACTACTCATATTAAGCATGAGATAACTATCAAACACATTGTCAAAATTTAGAATTTGGTTCCTAGGCCCAATGGGGACTCTAGCTAGATACAGTGGTGGATGGATGATCTTATTCACACTACCACATTTATTCATACTTATGGTAAGTAAACCTCTCTCTTTCAACAACATATTCATAATGATATAAATTTTGAATACCTTTGGATATCACTAGAGCTTGAAGCCTCTCCTTTTAATGAAATTTTACAAACCCAGGTAGCTTGTTGGCATCAAAAGCTATAGGTTGAGGAGATATATAGAGCTTGAAGGTACCAACTTTGAGCTTGAATGCATTGAATAAAAATTGGTTACAAGGTCACTAAGGATATTTTTTCTCTTCTGCATACTAGAAAAGGTTGTTGATATAATGAAAGCTATCAAAGAGGGATTTGTTAGATTTACCAAACTCCTTGATATTCTATAAGATTTTATTCATAATTATCATGGTGTTATTTATGCCAACCCAATTCTCTTGAGTGTGAAAATACTCTTTCATAGTGCCTTTAATCTATCCATTATAAAGTTTCTAATGCTCAATAGGTTGCCTATGTTAGGCCTTTAACCCTCAATGATCTTAAAGAATTGGTATTGATAAAGCAATGAGCATTGATGGTTTCCCTTGTGAATTCTACTAGATTGTTATGGGATACCTTGGGTTCAGATCTTTACAAGGTTTATTATAAAATAGAATTGAATAATTCTCTAGAACTTCTTATAAATCAAGGTAATATCAAGTTTATCCCCAAGGCTGGTGATTATGAGGTTATTACTAATTGGAGACCTATTATTTTTCTCAATATATCTTATAAGATAATTGTTAAGGATCTGGATCCTACACTTAAGCATCTCCTTATTTTAATAGTTAGAAGTGACAAAACATGATTTATTCAACATAGATACATCTTTGACAATGTCATTGTTATCTGGGAAGGCAAGGAATGGGCTCATGTTTTCAGTCAAAATTCCATGTTTGTTAAGATTGATTTTGATAAGTCCTATGACTATATTGAGTGACCTTTTATTTTAGCCATGTTCCAAACTATTGGTTTTGGTCCCAAGTTTATTCAGGTGGTTGATATGATTTTTCAATATGTTGGGGTGTGTATTAATATTAATGGATCCCAGTCCTCTTGGTTTTAGTTTCATAGATATTAGGCAAGGGTGTCCTTTAACTCCTTCAATTTATGTGTTAGCATTTTAAGGGTTTGACTATCTTCCAGATAATTATGCTTGCGAAGGCTTGGTGAAAGGAATATCTCTTCCTAATTTTGACTACCAATCGCTAAATGGTCACTTTGTTGATGAATCTTTTCTCACTCTCTAGGAAGAGGAATGGTTAAGAATGCTATGGATTATCTTCATATTTTTTTCTTGGCCTCTAGATCCTCCATTCAATGGAAAAAAATGTAGTGCTATCACCAATATATCTCTCCCAAACCCCTTCGCAGTAGGGATATCAATGGCAGTGGCTTCTTTTAGGTGTTCAATTTAATTTCCTTGGCATTCCTTTGCTTTTTTAGCTTCTCTTGCTAAACTGTGGTCTTATGTGGTTCAAAGGGTTGAGAAAAAAAATTGTTTTTGGATCACAAAATCCTTGTCCTTGGTAGTTAAGTTTCATATTTTCTCCAAGGCATTGGTAGTTATGCATGTTTATTATTATTCCTAATGGGATCCTTCTAATGCTACCTATGGTAGACTAGAAAAAATTCTAAGTGATTTACTATAGGATAATTATAAATGGTATAAAGGCTTTCATAGAGTTTCCTCTGATATTTATTTTCTGTTTAAATAAGTAGGTGGTATGGGTCTCCTAGATTTCAAGCTTCAAGGTCTTGCTCTCAACATTAAATGGGTTATCTAAGGATTGAAAGGTGATGAAGCTAGAAAAATCTTACTTCATCACTATATCCCTTAGGGGTTTCTTTGTGGCACGTGTGCATGAAAAGGCCTTGGGCTACATGCTCTTCTCATTATCCCTATTCATGTTAAAATTAGTGGTACTTTTATCATTTAAAGTATTTGGAAAGCTTGGGAGAAATTCAAACCCCATCTCAATTGGATAGGGGAGGGTTTTAGGAATGGTCTTTCTCATAATTACCATTCCCTTTGGTGGTCTCTCTATCTAAATTTTCATAATGTTCCCTTTGCTTTGGTCCCTTGGATCAAAGGATTAAGGCTATTAAAAATAAGTGTGAAAAGCATTAGGGATTTTTTTAATGTAAAGTGAGTCATTCTTAGCTTCCTTGACAACAAGTTTAGAATAAATTTAAATTAAATAATGTAAGTGTTGAGTCTATCACATAGATTCAAAGCTCCATACTTGATTAGTATCTTCATAAGATGGAGTTAACTACCTTATTCCCTAGTGAAAGGATTATCATTAGCCCATGATCACTTTTTTTACTCATTATTCTCCTCATCTAGGGTATAATATTATAGCTTCCCAACATATTCAAGATGATACTCTCAATCATTGATGGAATATTCAGTCCAATCATATGGTCTCATCTAAAAGGTTTAACACTGTGTGGCCTCCTATCATTGAGCCTAAGAAGGCTCATTTAATTTTGTGTATTCTTTATTAGGATTTGTATGTGGGTGAACAACTTAAGCACACGGGGGTTTTGAATCCCATTTACCCATAATGCCATCAACCTAAAACAATTAAGCATCTTTTTTTGTTCTACTTCCACACTCAGACTATGTGGTAATGGATTCATACCCTCTTTCAATCATTTAGGCTTGAGTTATTTACATGAATATGGCTCTCTTAGGGGACTCCACCCTCCTTCCTTAAATATATAATAGATTTTGTTAGATTTTTCATGTTGATATTCTTTTTCAAATCTAGAAAGCTATAAATTATGCTTGTTTTAATCATGAGGAAATAAAATGTAGTTTTTTTGTTATTGACAAAGTGACTGCCATTTATAATGTTACTCTCCAGATTCAAAGTCAGACTAAAAAATTTCATCTAGATCATAACCACCTTGAGACATTTATTAAAAAATATCTAGGATTAATTATTCTAACATCCCCCTCTTAATTGATCATATCCTAAAGAGGAGAGAGAGAATTTTTGAATGCCTCAAACTTATCATTTACAAGTGACTTCGTGAAGACATATGCACATTGATCCTAAGTGGAGAAATACTAGAGATATTTGTTGTGTTTTTGATCATGTTCATGTATGAAATGAATCTATCCTATATGTGCTTGGTTCTCTCATGAAATAATGGATTGAGAACAAGATTTAAAATACCCTAATTGTCACAATTTAGAACTATATGTTGAATCTGTAGAACTCCGATTCTTGAAAGAATGCAATGTATCCATATCACTTCATAGATAGCTCATACTATAATGTGATATCATGCCTCTATGGAAGATCTAGAAACATAATTCTATTTCTTACTTCCCAATGAAATCAGACCAAATCTTAGAAAGAACACAAATCCAAAAGTGGATTTCTTGTTATCAATAAAAGTTGCATGATCTTCATCTATGTATCCTATCAAGAACTTATCATTATTATTTTAATATATGCCATACTTAATTGTACCTCTAATGTATCTCAATACCTACTTTACTACTTTCCAATGTGTCACCTTTGGTTCTTGCATGAACTGAGAAAGATAGCTGAGAACATAGTTAATATCTAGCCTAGTATATGTCAAGTAAATGAGACTCCTAATCAACTACCAATAGAGAGTTGCATTTAATTCTAGTGATGGATCTGTATGAGACAAACCAAGTATTATCTCCATAGGTGTTGTAATAGGCTTGCATTCCATCATCCTAAATTTCTCAAGCAATGTCTTGGTATAATTTATTTATCGAACAAAAATGTAATGTTCATTTTACCATGCCTCCAAACCAAGACAATAGTGTAGTATCCTAAGATTTGTCATGTCAAATGATCATTTTAGGTCATTCTTAGTTGCATTAATCATCTTCACTATGTAACCAATAATAACTAAATCATTAACATAAACAATCACTATAAAAACCACTACCCATGTTTTTTGAGGTAGAGGTTAGGATCATATGGACTCCTATTGAATCCATGTTGTATGATATGCTCATCAATCTTGATGTACCAGGATTTGGAAGCCTATTTTATCCCATAGAGAAAATTGATAAGCTTACACCCTTTCTGTTCCTAATTAGGTGCAACAAATCCTTCAAGTTGAGTGATGTAGACTTCCTCTTTCAAATATCTATTGGGAAAGGCACTTTTAAAATCTATTTTATATAATTTACATCCAAAATATGTAGCTATATAAAAAACCATTATGATAGTCTCTATTTGAGCTGTGGGAGAAAAAGTCTCCTTATAGTCAATGCCTTCCTTTTGAGCATACCCTTTTGCAAAAAACTTTGCCTTGTAATTATAAATACTACCATCTAATTTGTACTTTATCTTAAATACCCATTTTTATCCTATAAGCTTCTTTCCTAGTGGAAGATCAACAAGTTGGAAAGTGTTATTCTTCATGAGTGACTGATATCTTGCATCCATGGCATCTTTCTAAGGTCTAGACTATAAGGCTTTTATTACTATAGAGGGCTCATATGTTTCTTACACAATACTCATAAGGGATATATTAACCTATTCTTGAGCCATGATTTGAGTCCCTAGTCTTGAAGTAGATGTATCTGGTACTCCATTCAAGTTAGCATCTTGTATATTACTTGTATACCACTTGGGCATACATTGAACTATAGGTGGTGGTGTTGGAGGTCCTATTTGACTATCTTCCTTTTCGCTTTCACCATCACTATCTAAAAATATTAGAGGATTTTTGATTGTATCATTTACCTATGTAGAAGATGGATCGATTCCACTCTTTTCATCAAACACTACATTTTTACTAATTAGTACCTTCTTTGTTTCTAGATCAAGTAGCTTGTATGCCTTTGATTGTGCATTGTATCCCATTAAAATAAATTCTTTTATTTTCTTATCCAACTTCGTTATTTTATTCTTAGGAACATGCATATATGCCTTGAAACCAAAAACTCAAAGGTGATTAACCTTTATTTATTCCCTATCCAAGCTTCATGAGGTGTGATTCCATTAAGAGCTTTGGTGGGTGACCTGTTTAACAAGTAGACTACAGTGTGACAAGCTTCTACCCAATATGTTTTAGGTAATTTTGCATCCTCAACCATGTTGTGAAACATTTACACAATGACTCTATCACACTATTCTACAACTCCATTCTGATGAGGTGAATATGGAGCTCTCAATTGCCAATTGATTCCATTCACATTGAGATAGGCTAATAATTCTTTACTAGTGTATTCCCCACCATGATATGAGTGGAGGGTCTTGATTTTCCTACCATTTTCATTTTCAACCATGGCCTTGAATTCTTTGAAGAATTGAAAATATTGATCCTTAGTATTCAATAAATATAGCCACATTTTCTATGAGTAATCATCCACAAAAAGATGAAAGTATTTTTACCCTATGAGAATGGGAGCAAAACATCTACAAAGATCGGTGTGCACTAAGTCCAACTTACCAATTGATCAAACTTAGTCTTTCCAAAGGGATATCTTCTTTGTTTTCCTATTAAGTAACTAGTACATATGTCAAAATATTACTTGAATTTAGGAAGACCAAAAACCATATCATGTTTTCTCAATTAAACCAAATAACCATAAGTCAAGTGATAATATATTCTATGCCATAAATTACCTAGTTCTGTATCTTTGACTACAAGTGCTTGATGATCATTTTGAAAAAAATCAAGCTGAAATTTTTTTCCAATGTTGGAAGCCCTGAAAATCACTATGAAATACCTAAACTTATCTTTGATGTGGCAAAGCATTTGACCATTTTGGTGATTGAATTTAACCATGAGGTTGTGGCCAAGTAGTTGATTAACAGACAATAGATTTTTTGTTAGTATTGGAATATAAAGAACATTTGAAAAGTTATAATTTATGTTTCCAAATTGAAGTTTGATGTCACCACTACCTTGCACTATATAAGGTATCATCTATAAGTGAAACATTTCCCTTTGATTCTATTTTTGTCAAAGTAGAAAAATAGTCTTTTCTCCTTGTCATTTATCTAGTTGTTCCTAAGTCAACATACTAAACTACACTTAGATGATTGGTAGACTCATGTGTTTGAGTAACTAAACCATATTCCTCATTTGAATAATAATTATCTTCAACAACATTGCCATGTTGTTGATGCTTGGAATTTTTCCTTTTCCACCTATTTTGTTGTTTTGGTTGTTTTTTTTTCTTTTTGTGGTGACTTGTTGTAAGAGGGATTATTTCTTGATGACCCCTATTGAATGTGTTGTACAATAATGTTTTAGGTCATGTACCTATTTTCCATAAATTTGACATGTTTTAGAAGAATGTGAATTATTCCCTTGTTATTTTTGTTGTTTACTCTACTTTGGAGATTGATTTTGACCCTTCATGGGTTTCTTCCCCTTTTGATTTGATGTGAGTTCATGTTTGTCATCTACTTCCTCTGAATTATGCATAACTTCCTCTTATTACAATAAATTTACCAACACCTCAAAGGTTGGTTTTTATCCTGTGACATTCAAAGTGGTCAAAAAGATCTTATACATAGGGGGTAATTATCTAAGGACTATAGGGACCAAAGAATCATCTATCACTTTTCACCCAAAGATTGAAGTGAAGCCCACTAAATTGCAACCCTTCTAAGGAATGCTTTTACTTTTTCATCTGAATTGAGCTTGAGAGTGTACAATTGGCTCTGAATATGTGAGATTTGATTTTGATTCTTAGCTTCATATATATTTTAAAGCTTATCCCAAGCATCTTTTGTACTTGTAGTACTACAGATATGAGGTTATACCTCTTTTAAAACTCCAAACATGATTATTAACTTAGCTTTTTATTAGCCTTGTCAAATTTTTATTGTTGATCAACATTTATTACATGTCTGACCCATGTGCCTTCTACTACTAACCAAATGTCTTCAAACTCAAGATGTGTTTATACTTTTGTTTTCCATGTTGCATAATTATCACCATAAAGCAATTGTGTATTAGGGAAAACAAAACATGGTCCAAAACTAGACATTTTGGAAGTTACATATGACAAATTACAACTATGTTGTTAAGTGTGAAAATGAAATGTGCATTTGTAAAATGTGAAGAAAATGCAAAATTGCATACACAAATATGACAAATTCCACACAAGCACACAATGGACATCAAAATCTACCAAAAGTGTATCCAAAAATGCAATGAAAAATAGGATGTCGATTTCAATTGAAAATGTGTCTGAGGAGCAAATGAGGTTACAATTTTCTTGTTGTAAAAGAATTTGAGGTTTTTTAGGGAAAAAATATCCCCCTTGTTTCAATCTTTGCAATTTTGGAAAAAAATAGGCTTTTCACCTTATAATTTTCAATGTTTATGATGAATCAATAAATTTCACCAATAAAGTTTACAATCTGATACATAATCAAAATAAATAGATTTTGCAGTTGTGAAGATCATGAAAAAACATCAAACTAAAAATTATGGAAATATGGGTGATCAATATTTAAAAAATAGCCTTACCACTACATATTTATCAAAAAAATATCCAAAGTGAAAAAAAATCACCTTCCCAAGCTTCACAGAGAAAAAGTTATGAGCCTTGGAAGAAAATATCTTCAAAGATGGCTCATAGTGGTGAAGGACAAACCCTTAGGGGCTAAAAATAATGCCCAATAGGTGGTTATATGGCATGAATAGAGGTTGAAAACTGATGGTGAAATGATGGTGGTTTTGATATGGGAAGTGGTGGATCTAGCTGGTGCTCCACATAAAAAATTGACCCTGCACCAAATGAAAACTTCCAAATTGCCCTCTACCTTCAAACTTTCACCACGGGTGCCTCAGTGATCCATTTTCAAAAAATGATTAGTTTTTAGAAATCTATTAATGAGATAGATCCATTGATATAAGATTTGATCCATGATTCTACAAAAAAATTGTAAAAACCACCATTTTTCTATTGTTCCTCGTTTGTCCTATAAAATATAAACTTAAAAAAATCATAGAAAATCACCAGAAACTCCAAAAAATTTGATTTTTTTAAAATTCATATTTTTTGAGTAGAATTAAAAAAAAAAAGGATCAGTTCTAGAGATTATATATTTTTCTAGATCTAAACAATAATACAAATTTTCTAAATATGAAGATCTAAAATTGATATAAAAAGGGTTTCAACACACACACACACACACACACACACACACACACACACACACACACACACACACACACACAATATTACCAATTTAAAAAATTGATCAATATCAAATGTATATTACAAATCTGAAATTGTAAAATTAAACTCTCTTCTACAAGCTAAATACAAATAATAAGATCAAACCCTCATTAAAAACATGTCAATAAATTACTAAATATGAACCCTCTTTTTTAGCTTGAATTGATGCAAAAATTGTCAAAATTTTGCAAAACAAAAAAAAATTCATGCAAGACAACTATTCTCTTTTTTCAAAATTGGCAAGAATTTTAATAGCATTTCAGATTGGGATGGCTGAAATTGGAGCCGCATGATGCATCTAAAGATCACATGAATCTTTCTCTTGATCTCCATTGAATATCCAATGCTTCAAAAAAACTCTTCATGATTTCCTACTCTAGTACCAAATGAATGCTGGAATGAATTGCATTAACTAAATTTACAAAAGCACTACTAAAGGTGCTTATTTATACAAGTAGTGAGATTAAATCTCCTAATTTGTAGGAGATTATGACTCATAATAAAACTAATCACACTTATAAAATACCTCAAGTGACTAACCTATGTCAATAAAAGGTTAATAACAGCTTGAGACATTTATTACAAAATAGATAGGATTAATTATGCTAACAGATTTTGGGCTAACTTCCAAGTACAAAACCTATACTAAAAACTAAACTACTGATTTGCTTGGAAAAAGGATATAAGGAAAGATAAAAATAACAAGAATAGTTGTAAGTGATGCACCAAACATGATATCCTCTACTTGCTAAGGTTTACACTATGAAACAATAGGATACAATCTGACTCTACTACTTCAAGACAGTCCATATCACACTAGTGATTCAATATGAAGGTTATCATAATTACAAGGGCTTAAGATGACATTCAAGAGGTACTAATAGAATAAACTAATGACATATTAGTTCTTAAACTCAACAAACCATGTGCCAATCTTCATATGACCTATGAAAGAAAGATAAACTCACATAGAGGCATGAAAGAGAAGGATAAATGCAAGGAAGATCACTCACCATCAGAAAACATTCATCAACAATTCATTCTAGATCACTATATGAAATATGAAGATAAAAATATTTAGATTGAATTAATTTCAATAAGTAATTACAAGTCTTAATTTTGGTAGGGCTTCACCATCACCAATTTGAGGATAGATTCCAAGTCATTCAATGCTTGTTTTATATCAAAAAGAGAGGAGAAGAGAGAGAATCTGGCATATAAATATCATTATGACCATTCATCATTAGAATAGTTACAAAAGAGGAGAATATTGACACCAGTCACATTAAGAACGTGTTGTCATCTTCTTTCTTGAACTTAATGACCAAGTGTTGATGAGTTTCCTTGTGAAGAGTGGCATATGAGGTTACTTTATCCATCCTGAACTTATTGAATCTAACTCATTTTCATTGAGGCTACACCTTTGCATTTTTAAGGGAAGTTACAAGTCTTTCAACTAACACTTGGCATGCTAAGAAACTTTTATGCCAACCTTTGTCTCTTATATGCCTCTTCATCAAGTGAAACCTAAATTTGAGCTTCAAGTCTCTCTTAAGACTTACACTTGCCATTATAACGTTTTTACTTTGTCAAATTTAGGGTTTTTGCCTTGGAGACCTCCATCTTAATCTATAACATTATGAGGTTCTTTCATCAGTTCAAGGAGCTTTAGTCTTCCTTAAAGGTTACCTTGTAGTTGTAGCCCTTACAAGAGACCAGTCAAAGATCTTTTTTGCCATGGAAACCTCATGTAACCTTAAGGACTATCTCTTGGGTTTTTTTTAAGGCCAAATAAAATTTAATTTGTTCATACCATGTTTTTGGGAGAATTTCTTGTGGATTTTCAAACTAAAACCTAACTTCACAAGGCCTGCAACTAGGCTTCTCATACTAGTTAGTGGGGCAGTTCTCAGTTTAGCTTAATATAATGACTTGGAATCTAATTTATCACCTTGATAATTATGTGAAATTTAGTATATAAGTTCATATGATATTTTATCTAGCTCATAAGGCCTTCCAACTTGATTTGAGGGCCTGCCACAACTTTCTATACTTCCAAATAAGCTTATAACCTTCATTTCTTGTCTTTTTTGTACACTCTAACTTCACACATGATTATAATATGTTTTACCAGGAACCAAGGATAGTCAAAAACATCATCCAAGTAATTCTAGGGCTTATTCAATCCATATTGGGTACTTAAGAAGTTAAACTCCTCCATCATGTCCTTTTGAAGGGTTTAAGTAGCATAATTTATTAATGATTATTCATAGCCTTAAGGGCTTGGATTTTTTAATAAATGACAAGGATTTTTATTAGATAACCCCCTTAAACATTCCCAATGAGGTAGGAATACCATATATATTCTCATGGATGTTCATATGTGATGAATATGCTTCTCAGGTGATTAGTCTGCAATTGTGAACTTGAATAGGGTGATTTGGTCCAAAATTACATAAAATTATTTAGTTCTAGATTCAGTGACATGTTTAAGTATTTTATAACCCTAAATAATTCATTCAATTGATATTGTTTAGTAAACCACTTTCCAAACTCATTATAACCTTTATGAGCCTATGATCAGGGTTTAAGAGCAACATTGTGTTGTTGACCCTAGGAGCTTATGTTTTGCATTGTATCCCTTCTCTTAGTGGCTCAATCTCATTGAAACAATTATACACATTTTTTCCACCTTGTTTAAACCTTTCAACCCTAAAAAATATCCCATACTTGTAATACTTCTTAGATTCTCATACACAGACCTGTGTATAGCAGTCTTAGGCTCTTAACTGCAAGTATGAATAATTTTATTTATTTATTGGAACTTTAGTGTTTTGATTGAATATGAGAGGTGTTATAAATATTATTCATGTTTATTGAAAATTTTAAACCTTTTAAAACTTTCCATTCACTGTCATTTTGCATTTCCACTCTTATATACCTGTGGCAGGTTGTAGGTAGTAATTTGACATAAAACTCATTCTCTTATAAGATTTTTTACTTATATGGACCAATCTAGTCAATAATGGAATTATAGGTGACATATAACCAATATTAAATACCCCATTTAGAGTCTCACTTGACATCATAAGTATATTTTTTCTCAAATCTTCCCATGATAGCCCTATAGATGATGGGTTGAGTTTCTTGAATGTTAAGCCTTAAAGTTGATGTCTCTTTAGATAGTCTTGATCTTCTTGTTGATCTTGTAAGTTATAATAATGTTATCCATATCTCTTATACCCTAGAAACCTTCTTAAACATTCATTCAACCCCACACAACTAGTATTCTTTTCACTTAGGCTTGTGACAAGCCTATAGGTATAACTTCGGCCTAAAACTCCTTCCTACCCATGACTACCACTTTTGAGCTTACTTGATTCATTAGTGGCACTATGATTTTCTAAGTTTTATTGAGGTCTTATCTATATTATGATAATGGTAATCCAATCCTATATTATTTTTTCCATTCTAACAATAAGATCACCGCTACCTTTTTATACCTTATTTCATGCACACATACTTACTTGCATTGTATACACCTAGAATCCATCCTTTATTCATTGGTTTGATGGGTTTGAATCATAAATCATCGAGAAAACTTTGAAAGGGAAAGAAAATACCATGCCATGTTTTCAACATACTATATCTACCTTTCACACACTTATTTTAGCATCATTATTGACCTACACATATGCAACCCTATATGTTTTGTTAGAGTATGTATTTCATATGTATCTATCACATTTGATAGTGTCTTAGCCATATTTTTCATCTTGTAGTGAGTTTTTCCTATGTGAGCTTTATCCCACATCAAATAACTTGTCTATTTTAGTATTTTTCCTTGCCTATATATGCAAGTTCCTTCATTTTTACTAACATGCTTTTAATATGCTTCATTTATGAATATATATGATCTACCTTGTTTTTGTATTTCAAATATGCACCTTCCTTAATGATGTTTTGTTTCCACCACTTTGGATTCTAGGGTTAGAATACCTTTACCATTCCTAACATGGTATTAGAGCCCTGAAAAGTTACAATCATCGGTAATCTTGAATTTTTTAGATAATTGTATTCTACTTCCCTTTTCACAGAGAAGCATAGAATAAAGGTGTGAAAGAAGATCTTGGTTCCCTTTTGGTGCCTCTTTTTAAAATTTACAAAGATTTTGAAATTTTTTGGTTTCATGTTCATGGAAATCTATAATTGCCTTTAGAGGAGAGGCTAAAGAGATCTATTAAGAGATTAAAATCTGATTTGAGAAGCATTGAAGGATCTAAGTGTTTTAGAAGCATTTAAGAATATAAGCTTTTGGCATTATTTTTTTACAAGCTTGGCACTTTGAGCCAAGGCATTATAATGCATTGACATTTGGAGGAAGGAATTTGAGACTTTTTTTTAAGACTTTCTAAAGATTTAGATCCATTCTTTCTCATACTTGGTGTTGAAGTTTCTGTTGTATTCATTTATGCTAAGTTTGTTTGGATTTTTTCGAATCTACATTGATTTTTTTTAAAGAAGAGACATTGATATATTAAGAAGGCATCCTTGTTGGTGGATATCTTCCTCTTTCACCTATAAATCTAATCTAAGGAAGCTAAGACGAGGTACCTTTTATTATTTTCTAGATCTATTTTAAGCTTGGCAGCATCCCTTTTTGGCATCATTTTCTTCCATGTTGAAGCATGGAAGTGTTGGCTAGAAACTAGGCATTGGACCGATGAGATAAGATGTGTTAAAGGTGCTAAGTGTGGTGTCCTTCCTTTTAGTAAAGTATTGAAATTTCTCATTTGATATGTGTGGTGCTGTAATTATTTTTATCTCATATGAATTTTTAAGATTCATCTGGGAGGAGGCATTGAGATATGTTGAGTTCCAAAATTAGATTTGAGGCGTTAACTTGTCTAAGAAGTTGAAATCTGTTGTGTTGGATCTGTATAAAATAAATTTGCAAGTGGCATCATCTTACATGCCTAAACTAAGTTTTTTCTCATTTACATGGAATGCTTTTGTTTTGTAATTAAAGTTATCATATCTAAGGATAGAGAACAAACCTGAGCTAAGGAGAGAGGAGGCATCCTTTCAAATGCATTGACCAGACTTTGGTTGGGCATTAGAAGAGAGTGGATCATTGTTTTTTATTTAGACTATTGCACTATGTTTTAGATCTACTAAAGAAGAAGAAAATAATCTGAGTTTGCATCTTCCTAGGGATATCTAAACCCAAAAACAATAATAATTTTCCTTTTTCTCCTCTTAAAACCAACTTTTCATCAAATTTTTGCTTTTACAAGTCTAAATTTTTGCCTTAAGAGAAAGTATAGCTCAATTACACATGTATAAGAGTAACCTAGCTAGTTATTTTTTCACTTTAGTTGTCCTTTTGAAGTCTATGGAAAAATTATGGTTCCAACGAGTTGTTGGATGACTATGTTCTTTTACATTTTGGTCACTAAAATTTATTTGTAGTTTTTTTCAATTGTTTTGACCCATTTTACAATAAATTTTAACACTTATAACTTTTGAACCTTAACTCATATTTGAGTTCAATTTTTTAAAAGTGCATGTTTTTTATTCTCTATCCATTACTGTTATTAAATTGTAAAAATGCACTATTTTTATAAAGTTTCAAAATTGGGGGTCCTATAAAATAATCTTTTGGGGGGTTGTCTTGGTGCTGATTTTGTGTACCCTTTACATTATTTTTTCTCCTTGTTATTAGTTAGCATGGATTCTAATTGTGGTGTTGACCATTATCAACCTTTGACTACACATAATTATCACAGATGGAGACCTTAAATGGAAACAATCATAAAACATAAAGGATTATGGTCCCTAATGAACAAAACATAACCACAGTTCACATGGGAATATGAAAAAAATTCAACATCAGTTTAAGTTTGAATAATGTATGGTCTTGATTAGGTTATATGTGAGAGATAGTCTCTTATTTCATTTTAATGGGTGTGATTCCATTCAAAATGTGGACTAAGTTAAAGGGTTTGTTTGGGAAAGTAGACCACTTGAGAGTTATGCAGATTGAAGTGGAGCTTAATTCACTAAATACAGATGACTTTACTTCCATTATCTATTACCTCATAAAGTTTAAGAATTTATTGACAGCATTTAAGGGGAGTGGAAGAGATACAAAGGATGAAGAGTGTGTATACTTAATCTTTCTAAGTTGAGTGGTCCATTCCAAATCTTTGATTTTACCTTTTCCTTTAGTATGGATGCATTAGTTACCACATTTAAAATGCCAGATTTAAAGTTGTTTTGTGAGAGACTCACTAGGAAGGAATCCAAATTGTCTCACTTTGAGTCTTCCACCTCTCAAAAATCATTAGTGGCCTCACATCCTAAGTCTAAGATAAAATCTAAGGGTAAGAAGAAAAACACTCCTCATCCACCTCAAAATTCACCTAATCCCACCAATACTTGTATATCTAAACCCAAACCATCTTCTAAATCTAAGAATAAGTCTAACCTATCTTGCTCCTATTGTGGAGGGACTGGCCATGAAGAGTTTAGGTGTTTCAAAAGAATGTAAGCCTTAGAGGATTCTGTTAGGAAACATAAAATATCTATATTCATTCCTTCAACATCTCATGAGCATGGGAAAGCACTTAATATTTTTGAGAGATTACAGTTATTTGTTTCAGATAGTTTAGTTCTAGATTATGGTGATTCACATTATATGACTTCTACAAAGGAGTCCTTTATATCTCTTGGTTTTGATTTCCACCTCTAATATTAAGATTGGAGATTCTTCCTTAATTTTTGTTAAGGGGAAGGGTGACATACAGTTAGATGGTGGTCAATTCAATGATGCATTATATGTTCTAGACATCACCACCAATCTAATTTTAGTGTATCAAATTTTCTATTTTGGTTAGGGCAAGACATTGAATTTCACACCATAGGGTGCTAAAGTTTGAGCTTTTTTAAATCCACATACACTCATTACATAGGGTGTTGTTGATCATAGTTCTCAACTTTATTATTTTGAGGGTTTTGATCATAGTCCTCCTTTAGGGATGTGTTTAATTTTTCATGCAGATTCTAAGAGTCACATTTGGCATGAGACATTTGGATACCTCAACTACATATATTTGAAGGAGTTGAGCACTCATAGTATGATAGAGGATCTTCCTACAATTTCATGTTTTGATGGAATCTACCCTAGTTGTGCATTAGGGAAACAACACCACGATCCATTTCCTAAGGGCATGTCCATGAGATCTTCTTCACCACTTGAGCTTGTTCATAGTGATTTGATAGTCTCAATGGAGCTAAGTATGTGCTTACATTCATCTATAATTTATTGAGGCATACTTGGGTTTATTTATTCAAGTAAAAGAGTGATGTATTTACTCACTTAAAAGTTTTTAAGGCTTTGGTTGAGAAAAAATCATTGAGTTGCATCAAGAAGCTTCATATAGATAATAGGGGGGATTATTTTAGTTAAGAGTTCACTAATGTTTTAGAAACCAATGATATTGTTCACTAGCATCATGTTGCACATACTCCATAAAAAAATGGCTTAGAAGAAAGGAAGAACCAAACTCCAAAGGAGATGGATAATTGCATGATGCATTCATGGGATTTTCCTCCTATCTAATGGGTAGAGGTAGTTAATTATGCAACCTACATTCAAAACCACACACCACATCAAGAACTTGAGCATATGACTTCAAAGGAGGCTTTGTCTAGAACCAAGCCTAATGTCTCATTTTTAGGAGTCTTTGGGAGCCTTGATTTGGTGTTTAAACTAAAGAAGAAAAGGAAAGCATTAGATAAGAAGAGGAAAACTTTGATCTTTGTAGGGTATTATGAGGACATGAGCACTTATCATCTTTTAGATCCTGATAATCATGATGTTCATTTTTGAACACATGTAAAGTTTTATGAGTGTTTCACATCTCATGACTCTTTATATTATTCTATGCCTTATTCTTTTTTTGATGATTCACCTCCTCTTGAGAATTCATTCTTTGAGTATCAAGTTAAGGATATTCCTGAGGAGGTCATAAAAGATGAGGATATTATTTACATTAATGTTGCCACTATGCCTAGGTGGGCTCATACTACAATTTCTAAGGCATAACCATTAATATAGGATCTTCCACCAACTTGACATCATCATACACATTTTACAAGTATTATAATTTTATGTCAGGCATTCTTTAGGGATCCATAATTTTTTTCATAAGCTCATGGAATACAAGAGTGGGATGATGCAATGATAGATGAGTATTCTTCATTAATTAATAATCACACTTAGGCTTGGGTCACTCTTCCTAAGGGAATACATTTTTTTAGGTGAAAATGGATTTACTACACCAAGTATATAGATAATAGGTCCATTGACAAGTATAAGGCATGTCTTGTTGCAAAGGTATTTTTGCAAGTCAAAGGTATTAACTATTCTAAGACTTTTGCATCCATTCCCAAGATAGATTTTGTTTGCCTTTCAATTTTTATTACTATATCATAGGGTTTGATAGTATATCAAATGGATGTTAAGAGTGCTTTCTTGCATGGAGACTTGCATGAGGAAATATATATGGAGCAACCTGTTGGGTTTGTTCATGATTATTCTCTTATTTGTAGACTTAGGAGGTCTCTTTATGGTCTTAAACAAGCCCTTCAAGCTTGGTATGAGAATATGGATTCATTTCTTCTCTCCACTACTTTTTTTACTACCATTTTGATTCCATAATGTATATTCAGTGTATTGGGGAGGACATTATTATTTTTTTCTTATTTATTGATGATCTAATTTTCATAGGTAGCTCTTCATCTTAGATTCAAAATATTCAATAGGTACTTTCAGCAAGTTCAACATGATAGATCTTGGCCTTCTACATTTCTTCTTTGATTTATAGATTTCATAGTCAAATACAGGGATTTATTTGAGTTAGTAGAAGTATACCCTTGATCTTATTTAGCATTTTGGCATGGTTGATTGCAAGACAAGTCCTCCATTTCAATTTGGATTGAATCTCACTACCTCTTGTACTAATCCACTTTATGATCCTACATTGTATAGGAATATGGTAAGGAGTCTTATGTATTTGTCCCATACTTGCCCTGACATTTGATTTGGAGTTGGGATTGTATCTATATTTTCACATGACATTTATGATAGTCATTAGTAGGGTACCAAGAGGATTTTAAGATATCTATGAATCACTACTCATTTTGGATTACACTACACCAGGGTTTCTACTCAATTGGTTGGATACAATGATTCATATTGGGTAGGTTCTCTTGATGATATGCATTCTACTTGTGGCTACATATTTTTTCTCGATTATTTACCTATTTCTTGGTTGTGTAATAAATAGTACATTATTTCACTTTCATCTATAGAGGATAAGTATAGGCTAGTATTTATAATGAGTTAGTAATTTTTTTGGCTTTGTTAGTTATTTACAGAGGTTGGATTCATATCAAATTCACCCACTACACTTTGATGTGACAAATAAAGTGTAATTCATATATCTCACAACCCAATTGATCATCAATGGACAAATCACATTGAGGTACATATGCACTTCATTCATCAACACATTCAGGATGATGTTCTTAGCTTGGAGTACATTTTGACTTAGTAGTATGTTGTAGACATCTTCATGAATCTTTTTGCATCACCTCATTTCCTTGAGCTATGTGGCATGATTGGGGTTTTATAAGTTTCTCTTGGGGGGTTTTCATGAGGACATCTTTCATATTAATTTCATGGATACATATTTTACATGAGTATCTTATCAGGCCTACTTGCTAGGACTTATAATGTGGATATGCCACTATTTCATTTTTGGCTTTTATTAGCCCCTAGCTTTACTTGATGGGGGTGTTAGATTATGTATTTCATGTATATTTATCATGTTTTATAGTGTCTTATCTATTTTTTCATATTGTAGTGAGTTTTTCCTATGTGAGTATTTATCTCACATTTGCTAAATTAACTAGTTTAGTATTTTTCCTTGCCTATATATACAAGTGTCTTCATTTATACTAGCATGCTTTTGATATACTTCATTTTTGATTATATATGATTTACCTTGTTTTTGTATTTCATATCTTCATCTTTCTTTGTGATGTTTTGTTGCCATCACTTTGGATTCTAGGGTTGGAATGCCTTTACCATTCCTAATAGGTTTCACAATTCCCCTATTTGCTCTAGGCTTGAAGAAAGACTCTTTTGAATCTTGACTGACCACATGTGGTTTCACTTGATTTCCCCTTGCAAGTGACATTAAAGGTTATCTAAAAATGCTAACTTCCTTTACGATTCAAAGACAAATAAGGCCATTCATATTTGACAAATTTTTTTTCACCATGGTTACATTCTTAAACTAAACCAGTTGTGCATGCAAATTTTCTACTTTCTTTAGATTTCATTGATTCATCGACGTCTTCAGAAGTTGAGGGATTTTGATGAGATTTAAACCATTACTAAACACCTTTTTTGTATTATTACATGTAAAAAATTACCTCATGGATCTTGAAAACATGACTATTTTACTCAAACTTAGCAAATCAAGGTTATTTTATACTACTCCAGACATGGCTATGAGAAGTTTTGATGAAACATGATTTTATAGGGGTAGGGGAGTTTAAAAGAGATCAACCCCAATCACTTTCATTAATTCATCTAACCTTAGGACTCTGCACCTAAGAAAAAATTATTGGAAGAAAAATGAATGGGGGGGGGGGGTGAATCGGTCCTCAAAAACCTTTATTTAAATTCCACCTAAGTAATCATGAACATTCATTTAATCATGTGGATAAAATAATGCATAAGAAATCAACTATACAAGCATGAAACATAAGAACATAAGATAACACAGCATATGTGTGGGAAAATCTCAAGGGGATGAAAACCCATTGATATATGAAAATGTACTATAGTCCTATAATACAAACATTAATTTTAATGAAGAACCAATTTCACATGGAGCACTAACCCCAAATAGCTAAGCACCAACTCAACTAGGCTTTAGAAAGCACCCACTTATAAGGATTAACCAACCCCCTAGATGAATCAATTAAAAATCAGCCACCTAAATCACTTGATCACCTAGATAATACCTTTTTTCTCATACAATATATGATTATCTCCTTCCTTATCTCTTTAGACACTTTTATCCCTCTCAAAACTAGTCTCTAGCTTTCTTATCTCAACTAGTCCTCTTCTTGACTTGATTAGGTGATATGACCTTGATCCTCATATGTAGAACCTATGTAAAATATTCATTAATAATATTATATTCTCTTATCATGGTATATAATACCTTATTATACTCACAAATGTTTTATCTTATTTTCAAAATAGGCCTAAAATTTCCTAGTATTTATATAAGTCTTTCTTGTTTATATCATTCTTGGCCGGCCAAATAATTTTATCCTCTTAGGTAGGCCATGTAATATATCTTAGGACATCTCATATACATGGATAAAATTTTATTTCAGTCACTTTATGTCTGACCTACTTCAATTAGTCCTTATCTCTCCTTTAGGTCTCATGGAGACCTAATCACATTAGGCCTACTTAGCACATGTTACTCTTTCATATTAATAGCACATTAAAACACTTCATATATAAGGAAAATATCATATTAAATATACATATACCTATAATAGTCTCATATTATCTTTATAACTCATTTTATCTCAAACCACTACTTGGAGCACATCATTAGTACTATTCATATTAGGCTTGTGCTTGCCCAAAAAGTCTATCTTGAATAACTAAAGAATAAACACAAATTTGAAAATAAACCATGGAAATAAATAATAATAAATAATATAAATCAAATTAATATCATAACCATGTATTTTATACTTCATAATATATTTAAAAATTACACAAACCCTTCTTTGCAAAGAGTCCACTCAAAACTACCAACTAGCCTCAAAACATAGTCATGGAAATATGAATTTTTGACACATGAAAGTGAATACTAAAGAATTTAAAATACATGAATATGATATTAAAAAATACTCATAAAAAAATATAAAAAATAGATAATAATCACTAATGGCATATATTGGTCTTGTAGACCAATTTGTTGACCTTCTCTCTTACATACTTCACTCTGCCTGACAAGCCAATTTGGATTCAACATTTTGACCTCTTACACTGACTTCCAATTTTATGAAAATAATGGATAGGTAATTTAAGTCCAAAAAAAAACATCATGTGGATTATATACATTAAATTATGGAAAATATATTTTAACTCATCACTGCAACTTGCTTACCCAGATATGCTAATTTACCTTCAAACACAATCATGGTGATAATGACCTTCAACACCTGTATGACCAATTTTAGTGAATTATAAAGAATTTGGATGATATTATGAGATAATTATACAATTATTAGATACAAATTTAACATGGTGAAATGAAAATATTGGTCTTGTAGTCCAATCTCATAGTCTTATATCACACTATCTCATTTGAACAAGACAGGTCCACTTATGAGCAATATTTTCATCATATCTACTTACCTTAAAAATATATATCAAACATGAAAATGTATTATAGGTATTTAAAAACTTATCCATTCACTTATATTAATCCCTAATCCATGATAACACATCCATAATCAACTTCTCACTTCTGCCTAGTTTTCTCGTTATCCACACCATTAGGCCTGTTAGTGACTAGTCAACTTGTAAGACTAGTTTAGCATACTTAAGGGATATAAATTGATAGGAAACCACCATGAAAATATAATAAAAGTATAAATATTTAACCTTAGTCTATTTATCAACTTTGACTTCATCAAATGTAACTACTACATCAAATCTCTAGGAAATAAGGCCTTTCATGTAGGGTCGAATCACTCACTTGACAAAAAAATCACACATAAAGGTGCCTAAGAGAGTTGGATACATGATAAAATCACTTAAATATCCATAACAAACCATTTTGATCACTTTAGAACAATATCTTTCTCACCAGGTCACTATTAGGGTTCTTTGAGGATTTAAACCATCTTACAGTCTTAATGATCACTCATAAAGCTTAACTCCTCATTTTAGAAACTGATGCTTGTAAATTTGAGCTAGGAAATTTACCTATATACCACAAATATATCATGTTCTCATGCATAGGTTACACATTCCAATGAACATTTGAAAGTTCTTCTCAGGCTGAGAACCCTCCACTCTATGTACTTGAGAGACCTTAAAGCATTTTTTATTGCTTTAACCTTCAAATTTAGACCTTAAACTTGATAAAAATACTTGAAAAAACATGAATACTTTTTATAATGATTATTTTCCCATTAGTATCTTGAAATCTAAAAATCATACCCCATTTAGCCACCATCTCTCTCTTTGCTTACTTGGACTTTTACGTACAAACCACATTAGGTCTTGAAACTAAACTTCAACCCTATATTCATGTGTTATCCACCTAATATATATGCTCAATAAACCTATCTAATTCTAAAATACTATTTTACATCATTCAAAGATCATCACAAATCTTCATGACACCTCATTAGGTTAGATAGGATCCAGAGGTGGTCTAGTTGCATACTAGGTCTATAGGTCCTACCCTTGTAGGCTAACTTTGAGACTTTCATGAGTGTTACATTACCTCATATGCATTCTAAAATAACCTTGTACAACATCTTATTACTTTGTGCATCCATCTTACCAGGCCACCAAGCCCATACCTTCTCACAAGGTCTCTTCATGAAATGACCAATGTCATGACTAGGCTTCTCAAGCTCTTGAAGCTTGATAATTGAAATTGAAAATAGTCCCTAATGCTTATACACCTTAATCACATTAATTTCATGATATTTTATCATTCCTCTATACATACCTCTTCATGCTAATTATGCACATATTCATGATATGACTAGGCTTCTCAAGACACCTTGTACTCAAAGATTAGTACTCAAGCATGCTTACGTTGGTTTGAACCTTGACATCAACCTCAGAAGAATCATTAGGTTTCCTTAAAATTATATTTCAATAAAGAGACAATAGGTTGCCTTCAAATTCTCTCTTATCACATCATGTACTTAAGATCATACTTCATAGACCACTTACCATGTATCATTACTAGATGCACCTTATCATCAATGACATCATAATTGACATTGACATTAATGATTTTAAACTTGAACTTGTCATCAATGACAACACTTCTCAAAAAACACCCCCTTTTTCATTGATGACAAATCATTCTCCAAACTAATCACTCTCATCTCCCCTAGTCTGGTCAATCTCCCTTCTTGAACTTTCTCCCCCTTTGACATTTGACAAAAGGTCTTGCATAGACTAACATATAGAACCATACCTTATTTTTATAGGAGATAAACACACATAATATGAAGTATTAAGGTAACATGATCCCCCTTAGTCCATGCATACCTTTTTAAAATTAACTTAGGTTACAAGATCACTTCTCAACATAAATCAAGTTCAGTCAACAAATTGAATAACTCCCCCTCAAACCAAGCATCCACCATGCTTTTGATAATTGAATAGTGTCTTCATGAATCATAATGAAGTCACCACTTTCCATAGGGAACTAAAACAACACCATTTTAGTAGATTCCTAGATCTCCATGCTATCACAAGACTGAATGTCTTTCAATATCCTTTTGGGATTGATTGGCACTATAGGATTGATGTCTTCATCAACCATTTGATCATCAATGTAGGTTGATAATAGGTATTCCTAACTTGATTTAACATATAAATCATGCTCTATCATATAAAAAATTCCACTTAATATATTAGACTGATCATGACTCATCTTCATTATATTTGGTTTTCATACATTCATTTGTCTTCTTTCTTTCACTCTAGGAGTTTCAAACTTCTTGTTTTGACTTGATGACCTTATAAATCTATTAGGATAGAATCTTGCAATGTGTCCTACCTTATGACAACTATATAAAACCACCTTAGACATGCATCTTGATTGATGTGAACTGTGACTCTTTCCATAGTCTAATGAATACTCATTCTAGGAAGATCTTCTACACTCTTTTTCTCTATGACCAAACTGATTGCATATAAAATAGTAACCATTAAATGAAATAGCATATCTTATAGAATTAGGTTTTTTATAGGTCTTTGCATGTTGAAATTATTGTATTTAATATCCTTTTCTTTTACTTGATCTACCACCTTTTGGTCTTCTTTAAAATCAAGACCTGTATTATCACTTATAGACTTTTGACTACTCAAGATATCATCTAGAGATTTAGTGCTATTTTCAAACTTCAAAAAGCTCTTGACCTTGATAGATGCTTGATCTAACTCAGCTTTTAAGGATTCTACTTTAGTTTCATACTTGATGCATTCTTCCTCTTTAGCCTTTAGACTTTCATTGATTAGCTCCATCTGTGCCTCAAATTGATTGATAATCTCATCACACTCCTTATAAGTGTTACTCTGTCTTTCCTCAAATAAGCCAATCTGATCCTCATAGTCCTTAACTCATGATCTTAGTTTTTGATTCATTTTCCTTTAGAATTTCAAATCTTCTAGGGAACTTACCAACTCTACCTCAAGGTTCACTTTAGCTTCTTCTTCATCTAATTCTACATCAATCATAAGGCCTTTCCCATTTGATCAAACCTCATTGTTTGATTCTATGACCATGAACAAGGTTTCATTATTGTCATGTTCAGGTTCATTACTGACACCATCAATATCAGATTCACTTGAGTCACTTACATTAGAAGAGTTATCTTCTTTAGTGTAGAATATTCTCCTATTATTGAAAGTTCTTTTCTTACCTTCATACTTCTTGAACTCCTTGTTTTTTTCAACATTTTAGGCATTATTGTCATATCTGTGATGTTTATCATGTTTTTCACACTCAATATTATCCTTGTTAGGATAATTAGATGGAAAGCAACCAATATTACCATAATTGAAACATTTTAAGGGTAGATTAACCTTCTACTTACCTGAGCCAAACCACAAATTATTTGCAAACATGGCTATTAGTTGATCATCATCAAAATATGAACATTCATCATCCTTGACCTTATTGGATTTTGATTTATTCTCAACTTTTAAGGTTGCTATGCACTAACTCAGCTTAGCTTTAGCAATCAACCACTTTCAAGGAGGTACCAACCCCCTAGATGACTCAACACTTGTTGTGGTCTTAATTTACACCCATGGAAAGAGTTATTTAGGCTCCCTCTAACTAAGCCACAAAATGGGAACAACCTTAGGATGTGGGTGTCCTATGGTGAGGTTGAAACTCTGAAGAAGGCTAGATTATTTTTGGATCTATCACCTAAACTAACCTCTAACTTGGAAAAGGGAGAGAAATAGACACTGATTATATGAAAACATGAAAGAAGGAGGTTACACCACTGTTTCAAATAGTTATGAATACACAAGACACACTAGAGGACACTTTCAAGACTACTAAACATTAATTCATTCACTCTTTAATTAGATTCCACATAATAATTTCACTATAAGGCAATAAATAAAAATTAATCTAGCAAGAGAGGGCAATTGTCCACTTCAAAACTAATCAACAACCTATATATACACTTAGAATGACCTGTGAGAGCTATCAAACATTGTATAAAGGTGAGGAAATTCAAACAGAGGCAAGGACAACATACATTCACTTAAGCATATCAATTAATTCAAAGGTAACACTTTAATTCAACTTGAAAATGAAACAATTCAGTCTTTATTGCATCAAATAGGTGTTACAATACAAATTTGGCATAGACAAAGCATAAGAGTCTTCGTCTCTAAGAAAGATATCTGGGAGTTATTCCCTTCCAATGAGAAAGAAAATGGAATAAATAGAAGGGGGAGAGAGAAGGGATTAAGTAGATAGCCATTAGTAAATGTAACCCAACCACTTTTAATCAATTAACTTCAATCTAAAGATGTTGAGTCATAATCTATCAAATAGGGACAAGTACCTAAGGACCTTGGAACATTAAATACCCTACTATCTTCCTTAATCATGCTTGTTGTTCTTCACATTATCAAGTAAATACTTGGCATTTCTCCTTGATGTTCCTTCTAACATTTTTTGCATAGTTACAAATCTACCATTACTTATAAATCCTAAACATAGGTCTATTGAAGATGAAAAACAACCACCTTATTAGTTTTCTATATCCATGATTGCACTGAAGATATATAGGCTAAGGATTATGATTATAAATGAGATGTAAAACCTATGTATAAAATCTTTCCAAAATGTTTTTTAGAGATTTAACGGCATTAGCCAAACTTGTAGAGTCTACCCCTAGCAACCTAAATCATGTTTGATCTTGCATTTATGTATTCTACCTACTTAAGGTGGTGGAATCCTTTATCCAACATGTTTACCTTCATGGCATCCTCTTGGGTTATTTGTTATATAAGTTTTTGAATTTTTTGATTCCATGCAACTTAATCAAATCTTCCTCATTGATTCCCATTGGAGTCTTTGTCTAACTCATGTGTTTATGCCACATGATAACATTGCGTGCATACTGAGCTTATTGACTCTTTAACTTTGTTCATACCATCAATCTTCTAGGAATGATTGAACATGTCCTATTGATTTATTTGGGAGTGTACCATGGTAATGAAACTTTTCACCTTCACATTTTTCCTTAGGATCCTCTAATTGATTGACCTCTTGCTTGTAATTGATCTTCATTTGTATGATGGATCATGTTTCATTGATTTGTTTGGGCCCAATGATTATTTCCTCACCTACATGTCATTATATATGATATGATATTATATTATCTTGACACTTTCCATCTCTACATTCATTTTTATGATCCCTTTGAAATATATGAACTCAAATGACTACTTCCCATGTCTCAAATTTGATGTCTACACACGTCTTACTCTGCTAGTTTATATTTGAAGGCTTATATCTTAATATAGTGAATTAATTAAGACAATAAATTTATAGGGGAACTTCTTGGCATGAGAAACATCATGTTCATATAGTATTTTAGCTCTGGTCAACCTCCTAAGTGCTCTTATGAAATGCTCAACTAGACTAACCTATTTATTCCTATATGGCATGACATGATGGTCTACTTCCTTAAATTTGTCAAGTCCACACTTTAATATTGATTAAAGTGTTTCAAAATATTTTAAAATAACTTGTGATCTTTATTTGAAGTGTTTATTATCCTTTTACCATGGGATCATTCTTAAAATAGAACCATATTCAGCTCCAATCCTAGACCTAGAAAATTTGGTATCAAAGCCAAATTTGGCCAACATCTTTAGAAAATCAACTAGGAATCACACCTGATATGGTTGAGAACTCAGATCATTCATAAATTTTTGAACTCATGAACAATCACAATTTTATTCCATGACTTTGAGGAACCTATTTGACTAAAAGAAGACAACAATTCCACCAAGACAAGGAAGGAAATATAAAAAATAGGGAAACTAACTAACAAGATGAATGTGAAAATAAAGCACTCATTTGGGACAAAACATAAGCAAACTAGTCTAACTAACCATGACAAAGCATGATCCACCTGGATCAAAGGGAAAATTCATGAACTCACTCTTTCCAAAAGATGATATAAGTTGCATAGTAAGGTGTTTGTTGAACATGGACTCTAATGAGCCACTCTTCTTGCTAACTAATTCTCATAACATCTCCTCAAATGAGTCATCAATAATAAACTAGTCACTAGAAAATATGAATTCATCTTGAACTTTAGGATCTTTTCAAATTGCTTATCATTTACAACCTTCTCAAGTGATACCTCATATATGCATTGTCCTTGAGTGACCTCATCTTTCTTATCATCTTTTTCAAGTTCATCTAGATCTTAAATAAGATCTTAATAGTCAACCCCATCCGTAACATGGTTTTGAATGAGTGATTATTGATCAAAATTCTTATAGACATGTTTTCCAATGGGTAACATATTTGTACAAGTATCTTCAATCTCTTATAGAGACTTAATGTATAGCTATCAATCATAATTTTGTTACTCATTTTGATCAACCTAAATATGATTATCTTGAATGGTATATTGATATTTCTAAATGTGATCCGTAAACTACACTGGATCAAGTCAAAGTGAAGTTTTAATTATGAATACTAAATTTCTCAAAACTTAACAAATTCTTGAAAAACTCAAAAGAATTTGCATCTCAATGTTTTGGCATAAAATGTTCTTGGTTATTGAACTGGTTTTTGTTTTTTTACATCAAATGTCATAAATTGTCAAAATTTAATCTTTGCATGATTTCATAATTAAAAAAATTAGAAAAACTGAATAAAAACATGCAAGCAAATGACAAATTACCATTCGACATTGATAACGGAGTTTGGCTCAATAAATGATGCCTACATATCTGGGTTCTCCAAAGGAGTGGACCATTTCCATTAAAGGCACTTCAAACACCTTGAAATAATAAACAAATTTCCTGCAAGTTGATCTCTCAATGCAAAAATTCACCTTCACCGTGACTGATAATCAAGCCCGGTGCCTTCGAATTCTGTGAGTCTTCACACCTGCAAAGTTGCTTCAAAAGTGCTAAAAATTTCCTAATGGGATGAAAAATACTCCTCCAATATGCAAATTGGATAAAAAGAGTATTAAGACTGAGTATCATGGCCAAAAAATGGATAAAAATCCATTACATAAGCTTTCCCAAAGCTTTTACAAAGTCTCAGCCTCTTAAAATAAAAAACACAGTCCAGAACTTGTTTAAAACAAATACAAATTCATGCCTTTATACTCAGTTTGAAGCATGTGGCATAGTGGCTAAGCCTCCTATCTTTTTAACACAAGGTGAGGGGTTCAAAATTGGCTTCCCACCTTTCTAGGCACTTTGACTTGGTCTCTCCTTGTTGGGTGCACTCAGGCTCTCCTCCCTAGGCACCAAACATGTAGTTTGAATTTGTCTTCCCTCCATTTTAGGTGCTTAGACTTAAGTTTTGTCCCACATGCATGGATTTTTGAATGAGTCTAGGCTTAAAATAGGTAAGCACCTCCTTAGAATGTGTCAACACCCCCTTTGGTGGGCTTAAGGTGCCTAGTTAGCATGCCTTTGATAAATGCGCCAAACATGGCATGGGCGCAAGACTTCTTCAAACTCGCCACCTTGCTCGGGCTTCAGCTTATGGATGCCTTTGAACTTGCCACATGGCTCAGTCAATGAGCTTATCTCTGAGCTTAATCATGCTACGTGTCAACCTCTGATTGGTCCACTTGTCACATGTAAATAATGCCACGTTACTTTACGACACCAAATTTTTACCTGTCGAACCAAAACTTCAGCAGCCTATAACTTTTGCATACGGTGTCCATTTTGGAAACCACAAAAAGCATCAAAAAGCTCTCAATGAGATCTATGGTGTGGCACCATTGAAAGTCTGACTTGAAACCATTTTTCAAAACCTAATTTCTGATCAAAATGGGTTGTATCTCAAACTCATTTATGACTTTATATTACACCATTTCATGGAGTTCTTCCACATCAAGATCAGCCTTCTCCTATACACCTGAGATATCTTCTTCAAGATCAGCTACAACCTCATTCTCAACTTGTAATTCAAGTGAAGGATCAATGAGAAACTCTTCCTCATACACACTTGAAGCATCATCTTCATACTCTTCAAGAACTTGGCTTGTAGTTGCAACCTCTTTCTTTATCTTCATAGAACATGCTCCTCTTGAATAAGGGAGATGGTGGGAGGGTGATGAAATTGATTTATTTGAGAGGGAAAATAAAACATAGAAGGTTGATCATGATCAGGTTTTATGATTTTTAGGGAAATGGAATCATCTAGGGATTCTTGAAGAGGAGGGAAAGAGAAACTTTTGGAGACCTCTACATTTAGCTCTCTCCACTTGGCCATCACCTCATCAAAGTTTGAAGCCTCTTTGTCCTCATAGACAATTTGAGCTTTAGGGATGAGTAAGGAATAAGTAGAACTAAAATAAGTATTAGTCTCTTAAATAAGCTCATGAATTGGCATATGATTCTTCTCTTGCAAACTAAGAAGATCCCTTAGCACACACTGAGCATGGCTAATAACTTTATGAGAATAAGGAACACAAGAAGATTGGTAATGAATACAATAGGGTTTTTGAGACAATTGGTTCAACTCAATTTACTACCTCTTCCAAGCCTCCATCTTTTGTAATACAAGATTACACAACTCATTCCTTTCCTTTGGATCATTGGACACATTCTGAAATAGACCATTCACTTCCTCATATTGAGAGTTTCAAAAAAAAAAAATTATGTATGCTAGAATTTTGAGCTCTATCTCATCCATTCTTTCTTGGAGATAAGGTTTCTCATATGAAACATCATAGCCACATAGGAAAGGTGAAATCTAGTCTTGAATATGATATGGTTCACAAGGAAGGTAAGAGAAATGCTCTTGATAGTAAGGATTATGAGAAACTTGATAAGTCTCATTATAGCTTTGATAAAACTCCTGGTAAGGATTATTAGGCTCATAACAAGGCTCATATAGATTATAATAGGGCTGGTATGATTCATAGGGCTGATATGGAAGTATAACATAGTTTTCTTCATACACAACCATGAAAACAACATCAAGATAGTGTAATGAAAGTAAACTTACTTGAAAATTATGCTTGGAATATTATACCAATTGCTTGAGCCTAGAGTCACCCAATACTTCATGAATGACACTATGGCAAATACAACTTCACTAAGACTAGATCTAATGGGTCCCATTGAGCATGTCAAAAACTATTGTGGTCTTAATTTACACCCATTAAAAGAGTTCTTTAGGCTCCCTATAACTAAGCCACAAAATGGGAACTACCTCAGGATGTGGGTGTCCTATGTTGAGGTTGAGCCTCCAGAGAAGGCCATATTATTTTTGTATCTATCACCTAAACTAACTTTTGACTTGGAAAAGGGAGAGAAATAAACACTAATTACATGAAAACATGAAATAAAGAGGTGATGTACCAATATTTTGAACACTTATGCCTACACAAGTCACACTATAGGACACTTTAAAGACTACCAAACATCACTTTATTCAATCTTTGATCAGCTTTCACATAAGTATTTCACTAAAAGTAAAGAAATAGCTATTAATCTAATACAAGAGGGTAATTGTCCACTTTCAAACTAATCAACAGAGTATATATGAACTTAGAATGACCTATGAGAGTTATCAAATACTGCATGAAGGTGAGTAAATTTAGACAGAGTCAAAGAAAGCATATATTCACTTAACCACATCAATGAATTCAAAGGACACACTTCAATTTAGATTGAAAATGGAGTAATTTAGTCTTTATTTTATCAAATAGGTGTTACGGTACAAATTTCGTGTAGCCAAATCATAAGAGTCTCTATCTCTAAGAAAAATATCTGAGAGTTAGCCCCTTTCAATGAGAAAGAAAATGGAATATATAGGAGAAGGTAGAGAGAGAGAGGGAATTGAGTAGATATCCATTAATAAATATGGCCCAACCAATTTTTATCAATTAGCCTTGATCCAAGGATGTTGAGTCATAATCCATCAAATAGGAACAAGTCTATAAGGACCTTGGAACACTAAATTCCCCACTATCTTCATAAATCATGGTCGATGTTCTTCACACTATCAAGTAGTTACTTGGGCTTGCTCCTTGATTTTCCTTTTGACATTTCTTACATAGTAACAAATATTCCATTACTTCCAAATCTTGAACATAGGTCTATTAAAGATGAAAACCAACCACCTTATTGGTTTTCTATAGCCACAATTGCACTAAAGATCTATAGGCTAGGGATTTTTATTAAATGAAATGTAAAAATGATGTATAAAATCTTTCCTAAAGGTTTTTTTAGAGATTTAATGGAATTAGCCAAGCTTGTAGATTCTACCCCTGGTAACCTAGATCATGTTTGATCTTGCATTTATGTATTCTACCTACTCAAGGTGGTAGAATCCTTTGTCCAATGTGTCTACCTTCATGGAATAATCTTAGGATACTTGTTCTATTTAAATACCTAACCATTGCAAGATTAGATACATGTCTACATTATATTCTTCTATGGAACTTGATCAAATATAACCCATTGATTCCTATGGGAGTCTTTGTCTAGCTCATACACTTATTCTATGTGATGGCCTTGCATGCATCCTAAGCTTAATAACTCTTTGCATTTTCTCACACCATCGATCTTCTCAGTATGATTGAATGTATACCTTTGATTTGTCTAGGAGTGTACCATTCTCATGACACTTGGCACCTTCAAATTTATCCTCAAGATGCTTTGACTATTTGACCTCTCACTCATTCTTGATCTTCATGTGTACGATGGATCGTGTTCCATTGATTTGTCTAGGCTCAAAAACTCTATCCTTGCCTATGTGATGTTAGATATGATCCAAGCTTCCATTATCTCAAAAAATTTCATCTCTATATTCATCCTTAGGATCCTTTTGAAATATTTGAACTCAAATGGCTACTTCCTATGGCTCAGATTTGACATCTGTGCACACGTCTTACTCTACTAGTTTATATTCAAATGCTTATATATTAAGATATAAATTTCATAAAGATACTAAATTTTAAAATTAACTTCATGTAATGAAAAACATTATGTCCATGTAATCTTTCATCTCTTGTTGACCTCCTAAGTGCTCTTATGAAATGCTCAACTAGACTAACCTATTTATTCCTATATAGTGTACCATGACAGTCTACTTTTTCAAATTCCCCAAGTCTACACTTTAAGCTTGATTAAATTATTTAAAAATATTTGAAAAAAATTTTTTATCATCATTTGAAGTCTTTCTATTCCTTTTCTCATGGGATCAATCTTCAAATGGTACCCTACTCAGCTCTAATCCTAGACCTAGAAAATTTGGTATGTAGGCCAAATTTGGCCAATAACACTAAATAAACCAACTAAAACACTTGATAACCTTCATAATACCTTGTTTTTCATAAAAAAAATTATTATCTCTTTCCTCATATCTTCACATACTTATATCCCTCTCAAAACTAGTCTCTAGCCTTCTTCACTCAACTAGCCCTCTTCTTGACTTGATTAGGTCATATGACCTTGATACGCATATGAAAAACTTATATAAAATATTAATTAATGATCATATATTATCTTATGATGGTCTATAATACCTTTTTATACTCACCAATGTGTTATCTTATTTTCTTGCTCTATATTTTCAAAATAGGCCTAAAATTACCTAGTATTTATATAAGTCTTTCTTGTCCATATCCTTCTTGGTCAGCCAGACACTTTTATCCTCTTATTTATACCATGGAATGGATCTTAGGGAATATCATATACATTGATAAAATTTTATCCAATTAATTTTAGGTCTAACCTACTTCAATTAGGCCTTATCTCTCCTTTAGGTCTCGTAGAGACCCAATCCCATCAGACCTACTTAGCAGACATTAATCTTTGATATTATTAGAGCATATTCAAAAAATTCATACAAAAGGAACACATCATATGACATATAAATATACCCATAATAATATTATATTATCTTTATACCTCTTTTTATCTCAAACCACAACTTGGAGCACACCATTAGTACTATTCAAATTAGGCATGTGCTTACCCATAAAGTATGTCTAGAACAATTAAAGAATAAACACAACGTTTACAAGAAACCATGGAAAAAAATCATACATAAAAATATACATGACCTTAATATAATCACCATGTGTTTTATACTTCATAATACATGGCAAAATTACATAAACCTTTCTCTACAAAGAGTCCACTCATAACTGCCAACAAGCCTCAAAACATAGTCATGGAAACATGAATTTATGACACACTAAAGAGAATAATAAATAAATTACAATACATGAATATGATATTAAAAGATATTAAAAATAACCTACAATAAATATGTGATAATCACTAATGACATATATTGGTCTTGTAGACTAATTTTTTGACCTTCTCTCTTATGGACTTCACTCTATCTAAAAATCCATTTTGGCTTCAATATTTTAACCTCTTAAAATGACTTATAAGTTTATGAAAATAATGGATAGGTCATTCAAGTCCAAAAAACAACATCTAGTGCATTAGATATATTAAATTAAGGCAAAGAGCCTATAACTCATCACTACAACTTGCTTACCTAGATCTTCTAGTTTACCTTCACACATAATCATGGTGATAATGACCTTCAAAATTTATATGACCAATTTTAGTGACTTATAATGCATTTGGATGATCTTATGAGATCAATACAACTCCTCATGACACCTCATTGGGTTAGATAAAATCTATAAGTGGTCTAATTGCATACCAGGTCTATAGGTCCTACCCCCATAGGCTCACTCTAAGACTCTCATGAGTGAACCAGTGTCTCATATGCATGCTCGAACAACCTTATATAACCTCTTATGCCTTTGTGCATACATTTTACTAGGACACCAAGCTCATACATTCTCATAAGGTCTTTCATAGAATGACCAAGTCATGACTAGGCTTCTCAAGCTCTTGAAGCTTAACAATTGACCTTGAAAACACTACTTGATGCTTACACACCTTGATCACATGAATTTAATGCTTCTCAAATAGTATCACATACATCTTAATGATAATCATGTACATGTTCATGATATGACTAGGCTTCTGAATACACCTTGTACTCAGAGACTAGTACTCAAGCATGTTTACCTTGGTCTGAACCTTGAAATCAACCTCAGAATAATCATTAGGTTACCTTAAAATTATCTCTAAAAAAGAGACAATAGGTTGCATTAAAATTCTCTATTTTCACATCAAGTACACAAACTCATACCTCATAGATGACTCACCATGCATCTTTACTAGATGTATCTTATCATCAATGACATAAACCTTGAGCTTGACATTAGTGATATCAACCTTGACCTTGACATCAATGATAACACTTCTCAACAAAACCAACTGTGGTGGGGTTTTGATCCTTTTTATGCTCCTTAAATTCTTAATGATTATTCATAAAATTAAGCATATTAACTAGGAAATGGATGCCTTAAAGTGGAAGGGCATAAAGAACCCCTACTACACCCAAGAGCTCATCTCCCAACTTTCTCTATCTTCCTTGTACCTAGTGAAAATTGGTGTACCTTTTAGGTATGCAAAGGAAATAAATAGGGAGAATGAGTAGGTTTTTTCTCTATTTGGGTTTGGAACACCCTCAAATTCATGGATTTATACTTGTAGAGGATGGAAGAAGCCATGGGAATGTCTATAAGTGATTCTTACTCTAAAAACCTATAATAACCCCTTGAAAACCTCTCTTTTTCCACTAGAAATTCCACGTTCTACTTTGAAACCTAATTTAAATGATGTGATAAGTGTCCATGGAGATATTTCATTCCTATGCAAATGTGGGTTGATTTTTCAACCACTTCCCTCTACTACAAACCAACCATTCTCTTACAATATTCTTCTTTGGATGTTACAAATGATCAAAAAAACTTTTCAAAATGAGTTATAACATTAGAAAGGATATTTGACTTCATTTAAGACAATTAAACAAACCATGGGGCATATAAAATGAAATTGACATGAGTTACATGACATAAAAAAGACCTTTCAACCCTGGACACTCTTTGAACCCCTTTGACTAGGACATATCTTGACTAGACAAGTATGATGTTAGAAAGAACACTTACCTTAAACTTGTGTAATGAAATTACTTTAAAAATAAAGTAGAATAGCAGAAATAGATCCAAATATGACTGAAATATATTAGAATATATGATAATAGACAAGCCACTTCGAGGGGGCAACCTCCACAAGTTTCAATAAGAGTAGAATTCACAATATGATGATAAAAAATTACCCATTACCTCTTATATATAGTCTATCTAGGCCATGGTTACTCCATAGGCTGACCTACTAACCAAATGAATTCATGGAGAAATGTGATATAACATCAAAGAGGGATAAGTAAGTCGCAAGTCAGCTATTCATATCCTAATACATGTGATAGGTTAGGGGCATAACATGCCCTTCCACTTCAAACTAATGTTGTCCTCAACATTGAACAACTCTGGATGTTGTTTCAAAAAATATTCACCTTCCCAAGTTGTATCTTCACTGCTCAGGTTCTTTCACTTGATCAGATGTTCCTTAATCTCTCTGGTTCTCAACATCTTAGTACGTGTTTGGAGGATCTTCTCTGGTTCCAAAATGACTCATCATTCTTCATCTAGTTTTAGGAGCTCTGTCTAAAACTTTCTATCCAATGATCTTCTTCAAATAGGAAACATGAAATACTGGGTGTATGTGAGATGAATGAGATAACTTGAGCTTGTAAGCCACACTTCAAATTTTTTACTGAACCTAATAAGGGCCATAATACTTAGGAGAAAGTTTGTTGTCTTTTTTCTATTGATTCAAGGATATCTGCTTATAAGGTTGCAAACATACAAATACCTAGTCACCCACCTCAAAATTTTGCTCACTATGGTGTTGATCTACTTATTGCTTTATCTTATTTTGTGCTAGTGCCAAATTCTCTCTCAAACTAGCTAAAACCTCTTATTGATGTTGAATGTGCTCCTTCATATCTTGAACCTTGGTTTGCACCTTTAATGAAGAAGTGATGGAAGGTGGATTGTAACCATATAGTGCTAGAAATGGAGACATTTTAGAAGAGGTATGGAAAGATGTGTTATACCACCATTCTGCAAGTGGTCACCATTTAACCCAATGTTTTTCTTTATCTGATACAAAATAATGGAGATAACCCTCTAAACATTTGTTAACCACTTCTGTTTATCTGTCAGATTGGGAGTGGTAAGATGAGCTATGAGCTAGCTGAGTACCCAAATAGGAAAATAGTTCAGTCCAAAAATTACTAGTGAAAATAGGATCATGATCACTTACAATTATTTTTGGGGTTCCATGTAATTTTAGAACTGCCTCCAAAATAATAGTTGCTACTGTACTTGCTGAAAATGGGTGTGAGAGAGCACAAAAATAGGTATATTCTATAAGCCTATCCACAATGAACAAGATAACATTATTACCTTTAGAACAAGGTAACCCTCTGATGAAATCCATGGAAACCTCCTCCCACCTTTGACTAGGAATTGTTAATGGTTGTAACAGCCCTGCGGTCTTAGCTGTCTCACCTTTATTCTGTTGGCATATCAAGCATTTAAAAAAAAAATTGTACATATCCCTTGAGTCCTTCCCAAAATAATTCTTTCTTAATTTTGTGATAAGTTTTTAAGAACCCTGAGTGTCCCCCAATTGGAGATGCATGCAACTCCACAAGAATCTTATGCTTAAGCTCTGAATCTTTACACAAGTATAACCTACCCTTATACCATAGGACATTACCTTTTTATTCAAATTTTTCAGAGGCTAAAGAACCTTGCTGGAGATTCTGAATCAAAAACTATGTATCCTTATCTTGCTCCCATTTTAACTTGGCTTCATCCACCTAATCTACTTGCAACATAGACATTGCATAAAGTAATGCTTCTGTGGATGTATCCCATCTAGATAGTGCATCTGCTACTACATTATCTTTACCCTTCTTATAGATGATTTCAAAATCATAACCCAATATTTTGGTTACCCACTTTTATTGTTCCTTAGATGATAATCTTTGCTCTAAAAAGTATATGAGACTATCATGATCTGTTTTCACCTTAAAGTGTCTACCCATTAGATAGGGCCTCCATTGTTTAACTACATGAAGAATAGACATAATTTATTTCTCATAGATAGGTTTTTGTATATTCTTACCTTTGAATTGATGACTCTCAAATGCAATGGGTCTTCATTCCTACATTAGTACTGCTCTCAACCTAGATCTAGAAGCATCACATTCAACATTGAATGTCTTTGATAAGTCTAGAGTGGCCAAAACTGGAGTGGTGCACATAACTACTTTTAGTTTCTCAAATGCTTTGGTGGTAGTATCATTCCAATGGAAGGAATCCTTCTTTAGCGATGGAGTGAGTAGAGCTGATATGCTACCATAACCTTTCACAAATCTTTGGTAGTAACATGTTAGTCCTAGGAATCCTCAGAGGGTTTTGAGAGTTTTTGGCATGGGCCATTCCATCATAGATTTGATCTTCTGGGGATCAACTATGACACCTTCATGGGAAATAATGTGACCTAGGTACTCTACCTCTTATACTCCAAAAGCACATTTGGATAGCTTTGCATAAAGCCAATTATTCTCCAAAACTATCAACACTTGTTTCACATGTTGCAGATGTGCTTCCCATGTCTGACTATAAATCAATATGTCATCAAAGAAAACTAGCATAAACTTCCTTAAAAAAGGCCTAAAAATAGTGTTCATCAAGCTCTTAAAAGTAGATGGTGCATTTGTAAGACCAAAGGGCATTACCAAAAACTCATAATGGACCTCACACATTCTAAAAGTGGTTTTATGAACATCTTCATCCTTGATTCTAATTTGATGGTACCTTGAGCAGAGATCCAATTTTGTGAAATAATTAGCACCATGAAAATTATCAAGTAAATCATAAATTACTAAAATAGGAAACTTATCTTTGATGATGTACTTGTTGAGTTCCCTATAATTTGGGCACATCCTCCATGTGTCAACCTTCTTCTACACCATGGCCACTGGTGGTGAATATGCACTTTCGCTATGCTTGATGATCCCTGCCTCCATCATCTCATGGACCACATTTTCAATTTCACTCTTATATGCATATGGATATTTATATGGTCTGATATTTGGTGGCTAACTCGTTGGAAGTAGTTGAATTGCATGATCATGTTCATTTTTTGGTGGTAGTCCATTTGGCATGGCCCCACAAATAGATGGGTGGTAATCAAGAATCATCTATAGATCAAGATGTGTATATTCCTCTGTGGGTTGAAATTTTATGGAACATAATCATGTAATAATTCCCTATACCCCCTTTTTTAGAATCTTGGTCATCTGATGTGAACTAATCAATTGTGGAGATTTTACCTGTAATCAACGTAGTTTAATTTTCCAACCTTCAGAATGAAAGCACATGAATAGTTCCTAGAAGTTTATCTCAATGTTACCCAAGGTTGTGAGCGATTGGACTCCTAAAACAATGTTTGTGATACCCATGGGAACAACAAATATAGGAGAATCAAGATTGTACTCACCCATAGCAAGGTTAATACTATGGCATTTCTCTGAACAATTAATTGCACCACCATCTGCAATCATGAACTAAAATTTTGGTGTTGGGTAGATGAAACAGTTCAATCGAGTGGCCAAATTATGGTTGATGAAGTTATGTGTGCTCCCCAAATCAATCAACACTGTCACCTTCTATTTCTTGAGGAAATTCACCACCTTAAGAGTTTGTGGAGTGCTAATACTTGTAAGTGCATGCCAAGAGATTGTAGGTTGGGAATCTTCAGGTACCTCCTCTATCTCTTCCTCATCATCATTAGAGGCATTATCTTCTTCTTCATCTCCATTGGATCCCTAAATGTAGAATAAATTCTTCTAAGCACATCTATGTCCTTTACTTCACTTGTTATCACAATTGAAACATAATCCTTTTACATGTTTCTCTTCAATTTTCTGAGGGGTCATTCTGGTAGGTGGAGGAAATGTTGGTATCGATATGCTACAATATTTTAAGTGAGTAAATGGTTATTTCTTGTTGGCTATGAATTTTTCCTTAGCTTTGCATGCCATGATAATAGAATCAAAAATCTTAATTGGATTAAACATGTGTATCTCATGTTAAGTGTGGTCCTTAAGTCCATCAAAAAATAGGTCATTCAAATTCTCCTCAGAAATTGTCTCCACATGTAAGGATAGGTTCTAAAAATGATGAATATAATCCTTGGCAAAGCCAATCTATCACAATTTTGCCAGTTGGCTAAAGTAATTCTCTGTCACACTATTACCATAGTGTAATTGCAACTCCTCTATAAAAATTGACCAGGTGACACTGAGAGTCATCTTTTTCTTTTAAGTACACAACCATCGATACCAAATGAATTGATTAGGTTCAAGATACAAGGATGCCATGGTAACCTTCTATCCACCTAGGATCTGATGTAGATAAAAAAATCTCCATTTAGTTGATCTAATTGAGTAGATATTTTCCATCAAATTTATGCATATCCACCTTTGGTAACAGGTTCCTCTATGGCAATGTAGTTAGATTTGAATTAGACTAGTTGGGAGAACCACCCTGGTGGGGTTGTATAATAGTGATATCTGGATGATTTGATTGATTATTTTTGAAATCCATCATGATATCTACCAAATGATCTTATATGGATTTCATATTAGATTGTATGCCTTGCATCTCACTTTGAATGCCTTGCACACTATAGTCAAGTTGGATCACTTTATGATCTATGTCAGAGAACCCTGGTACAAAGGATATAGTACATCCACCTTCTGATTCCATCTCTTCCTTGTTAGTATTTTTACATGGAGTTTTAACACCCTTTCCTCAGCCTCAAGTTTGTGGACCTACCATAAAAGGCTTTATGATGTCGACCCTAATTGGCATTTTTGACCCAACTTTGACCAAGTAATTTTGGACTTATGTCAACCTCAAATTAATACATACAAATAAAATACCTTGGACAAATTTTTCTAAGATTTCCAAAAATGTAAATAACTTAGAAAAATTATTTGAATTGCGCACTATAGAGCAATTTTATGAAAAACCCTAAAATTTTGATAACTTTTGCAAAATAGATCAAAATGAGCTTAAATTTCAATGTAATCTTAATTTAATGATTTCTCACCTCCATTAAAAAAATTGCATATCAAAATAGTTTTTTAGATATAGCCAAATTTAAAAAATTAGGGTTTTGCCCATAAGATTACCCAAATCTTAGCTCTGATACCACTTGTAATGAAATTACTTCAACAATAAAGTATAATAACAGAAATAGATCCAAATATGATTGAAATATATAAAAATATATGATAATAGACAAGCCACTTCAAGTGGGGGAAACCTCCACAAGTTTCAATAAGAGCAAAATTCACAATATGATGATAAACAATTACCCACTACCTCCTATATATAATCTATCTAGGCCATGGTTACTCCATAGGCCGAACTACTAACCAAATGAATGCATAGAGAAATGTGATATAATATCAAAGAGGGATAATTAAGCCATAAGTCAGCTATTCCTATCCTAATATATGTGATAGGTTAGGGGCATAACAACTTGTCAAACATATCTTAATCTATGTTAAACATGACTTATGAAGGTTTTACAAGATTATCCATCAAGATGTAGGCTTGAATAGACAAGCTATATTGTGGAACTGGTTTATATTAGCCAAAATTTGATTAACATTAACATTTAAGAAAAGTAATGTGAAATATGTTATATGACCATTGCATAACTAGAAGCAACAAAAATTTGTATGCAACTAGTTTGAATACTTCTAGGACATGAAATGGTTCCACATATTTTATAGATAGTTTGGATGAATTCCAAAACTTAATGTAGCTATTATTTGGTTTAACTCTCAATTTTTTTAATCCAAAAATAAAAAATTCCAGGAGTTCTCTTTAAATATATGTATAACTCCTTTTCTATTTATTAAAAGCTTATGTTAACCTTTTTTGATTTTATTAACATGTTCTTCCATTTATTGAAGACTCCTAAGGACTTCAAACTTACATATTGAAGTGGTTCATGCACAATCTAAATATAACAAAAGTTTTCAAATAATAGTAAACATATAAATTCTATGAAGTCTGGCTTTGCATGGAAGCATCGACTTGAGTTGATCTTATAGTTTACTATGAAATCACATGTATACAATTAGTTTTTTTTTTTTTTGTGTGTGTGTGTGTGTGTGTGTGTGTGTGTGTGTGTGTGTGTGTGTGTGTGTGTGTGTGTGTGTGTGTGTGTGTGTGTGTGTGTGTGTGTGTGTGTGTGTGTGTGTGTGTGTGTGTGTGTGTGTGTGTGTGTGTGTGTGTGTGTGTGTGTGTGTGTGTGTGTGTGTGTGCGCGAGCGCGCGCGTGCGTGTGTGCTATAATAATGATGATGATGATGATGATGATGATGATGATGATGATGATGATGACGATGACGACGACGACGATGATGATGATGATGATGATAATAATACTAATAATAATAATAATAATAATAATAATAATAATAATAATAATAATAATAATAATAATAATAATAATAATTAATTGAGTATTTCATAATTTTAACTAGATTAAAATAAATATTTAGGAGTTGAATTATATTTAATATAATTTAATATATTATCAAATTAAGAGCATGGTAAGCGAAGGAAAGCAACATCATGAGAGAATTAGAAGAAAGGAAAGGGAGAAAAGTAAAGCAAGCAATGGTGATTGAAGAAAGGAGGGTGAATGAAGTAAGTATGGTGAGAGTATAAGTGTGAAGGAAGGCGAAAGAATATGTAGGGTATTTGGTGATAAAAGGAGTAAGAAAAGAAAAAATAAGCAAAATGGTAAGGAGTGATCCTTCAAACTTTTCAGGTAAGGACAAATTTGATAAGTAGGTGCAAGGCACAACATTTGGAAAATTGGCCTAGGCCCAATAGAATCTTCTAAAGACGAATCTACTTTAATCAAGTTGGATCTTGATTGTGACATTCTAACTAAGGATATATAACACTATCTAGATTTTACCAATTACTAGAAAAACAAACATAGTAATGATTTAAAAAACAAAATTAAAGGAAAGTAAGGTTAGAAACATTTGGAAAAAAGAATAGAATGGTTGGAACGGAGTTTTCATGGATTCAGATGGGGATTCTAGAAACATGAAAATCATATGTAAGTCTCATAAAGTTTCGGTGGCGATCATTATCTAAAACGAAAATTAGCAACTCTATGAATCATATTTAATAAAAAATAAAATATTTTTTTAACTAATTAATGCTTATGATACAAAAAATCCACTTTTTAGAAATAATTTGTGGGCTGAGATTGCATCCCATTTGATTAGTTTTCAAAAACGTAAGGTTGTAATTAGTGATGATTTCAATGCAGTCCTCTTAGTAAGGGATAAGTTGGGAGGAAAATAATTCTCTAATCAATTTCACATTAAATTTTTGGAATTTCTATGATTTAATAGACTTTGAACCAAAGAAATGATGGCATACATGGACATATAAGTGTTCTACAATTGAATGGCCTTTCATTCTAGCCATGTTACAAATTCTTGGCTTTGGACAATTATTTATTCTGGTTATCAAAACCATTTTTATAGATTCCTAAGCCTAAATCACTAATAATGGTTTCAAATATGAATGCATTGGCTTTTATCACTCCATACATCAAGGTTTCCCCTTGCCCCAACACTATATGTTTTATTTGTTGAATCACTTAGTTACTTGTTGGCTCATCAGGATGAGTACGGTCTCGTATGGGGTATTATTCTTCCTCATAGACCCTCTCAACTCATAAATTAACACTTTAAATAAGATACATTCCTCACTCTAGAAGAACAAGCAAAGTCATTCAAGGAAGTTATGCATTGTCTTAACAATTTTTGCCTAGCTTCGAGCTGTAGCTTACAATGGAATAAAACCCAATTTTTTAGATAAAGCATGATTTCCATGTCAAATTGGTTACTCAAATACAAGTGTAAATGGATTCACAAAGTGGAACAATTCAAGTTTCTGGGTAACCCCTTTGCATTTGATAGCTCCCCTATAGTGCCATGGTAATATATCATAAACAAAATGGAGAAAAAGGTGGGATACTAGGTCACCAAACCTTTCTCTCTAGTAGGGAAGTTCGAGGTGTGAAATAAAATTATATCCACTACCCATGTCTATTATTTTAGAGACTTTATTTGGTATAATTCCAAGCAAACATGAAGTTTCTATAGAGTTTCTTGGGATATTTGTAGTCTTCCTCATGATAAAGGAGATATGGGAATTATTGACATTTACATACAGACCATTGATTTATGTGTCAAGAGGTTGGTCATAACCATTAAAGGTAATGAATCCTAGACAATCCTCCAATGTCATTGTATATCATCTGGATCTTCTTGTCTAGTAAATCTAGTTTGAACAACATTGTTTTCCATACTCTTCTGATCATGACTGCTCTAGCCAAAATTGAAGAATATTTTATGGCTAAAAATGTATATGTAAAGTTTATGAGGTTGTTAAGCCTCATTTAAAATAGGTTGGTGATGGATTTCATAGTGTATTTTCCTTCAATGACCATAATCTATAGTGGTGTCCTATCATGATTTATACTCGTCTCTAATGGTAGAATTGTTTATTATAAAAGCCTCAAGGTTTTTTTTAAAAGGGATTCATACTACAAAGGATTTACCTTCCACTCATGACTGGGTTCCTTGGCCTATGCCAAAATAGAAATTTAATTTAAGTAATTTTGACATACTATTTATTCTTTGCATTTAAGAATTAATGCTAGATGCCATGCTCCACAAGTAGGGTGTTCAACCTCCATGCTCATGGTGGAAAGATTGAAGGTGGAATTGCGATACTCATTTCAAGAATTATTATTTAGCCATCCTTTATCAAGTGATGATACCCTTCTCATCAGCTCTTGGAAATCACAATAGGCATTTTAACCTCAACTACTCACCTGGATGTGGCTTGCTCAATGTGACATAATTAATAAGGCCAACTTTGAACCCAAACTATCTCATTTCCTAGTGACTAGTTTATCAAGGCATTCTACTTGGGGAATGCCTTTGTTACCTTGGAATTGTTTAACCCAAGTGTCTAGCTTGTAGAAAGCTTGATTCTTTCAAACACACCTTTTGAACATGTCCCAAAACCTAATCTTCTTGGTAGTGGGTACATATCTCTTTCAACTTTACCATCTTAAGACTTTCTCATGGTGCTTGATCCTCCTTCAAGATTTTACTAATTGGCCAACTTCTAATGGAGTTTATTTAGAGCTATTATTCTATTTAAATTATGAAAAGATAGAAATTTTGTTATTTTTAACAATGAGGAATCTTTTTATTATTTCCCTACCAATGATAAAGTTTCTATATTTTCTTTGACTTGCATGCAGATTAAGTCCAAGTAGAAAAATTTGTCATGAAGTTTAGAGATTTACAAGAGATGCTTGATCATTGGGGTAGTGTTTCCTATGCTATGAGTATCATCCCCTTGGACTATTCACCATAGGTTCTGCCATCTCTAATGCTTAGAAACCATTACAGTCGATCTCATAATCATAGTCGGTTCTCCACTCCCCCTTAATGGGAAGGATGAAGATCACTACTGTTACATAAAAGGTTTATGTTGGTGCTTCTTGATGGGGGTTACTAACTAGCCTTTTATAACTATGGTGCAACCTCTTAATAGATGGGACACTATTTTTTGGCTCCCTTAGACCCCATGTATATCTGAGTGACTCCAGATCATCCCTTTCCTAAACCTTCTTCTTGGACTACTCTGCCACCCAAGAATGATCCTCCACCTCCTCCTTATAGTAAGGTGGTCTGTGCTTAAGATTATTTATATTCACAAAGTATTTTTAATTTTATGTGGTTATTATCTGATGTTGATTTATAATCTTCATTATTATCTTTCTATATTTTACACAGATGTTTTCCTCTGACATAAAGTTTGAACTATGCATACTAACCTACTACTTTACTTTATAACCTTTTGTATATTATTATTTAATTAATAATAGTCATTCTAAATCATTTTAATAGTATAAATTATGTAAGGTCATTTACATAGTGAATAAAATAATTATTTAAAGGAAGGAATGGAACATGGTGAAATCTAAAGAAATTACTCCCACGTATCAAAAATAAAATTCTAATATAAATAATTATTTATCCATACAGTTAGATATGAAAAAAACTCAGAGAGAAAGGGAAATTGAAATAATTATTTATAACTTAATTTGATTATTGGGAGAGACATATCTATTTTAAGAAATAGATAAATATAAGTTGATGATAATGCCTAAAATTAGAAACCAGGTGGTCTAATTTTAATCTACTTATATCACCTATAAAACTAAAGTAGGTGTACTCAAAAAATAAAAGAATATCAATTAAGAGCTCAAAAAAGTAGAGCTTCCATCCCTTGATGAGCTCAATTACCTCAGCAGCCAGGTGGACACCAAGTTTTAAAGATTACAACTCCTCATAGTGGAAAGGACAAGGACACCAACTTCTACCTCTATTGGTAAACAACCATTCATAGTTGAGGATGCAATTATCTCAACTCCTTTTCATCCTCATGTTCCTAATTATGCTCCTCCTAATCCTCTATTTGATAATAGATATCCAAATCCAAATGATCTAGAAACTCAGTTTGATAATGGATATCCAAATGACTAGATATAATCTTTTATTCCTGCTCCTGCTCCTATTCCTTCTCCTCTTATTGCTCCTATTCCTCCTCATCTTTCTCATGTTGCTTATATTCAACAAAAAAAATATGATGAAAATAATTACAATGAAATCTAAATGATCTAACAACTATATTTGATAATAGATGTCCAAATGATTGGATATCTCATACCCTTGCCTCGACACTTGATGATTATATAGATTTTAGCTAGATGGATACTTGATGTGGGAGTAGGATAGAGATTGGTCCTTCAAATCATATTTATAATTAATTTATTACAAAATAAATTGGATAAGTAATTTTTAATAAGTGATTAATTATTGTGCTATATTATATTTAAATTTTAGGAATAATTATAAAAGTTTTAACACAATGTAATGTTTCTATATATATATATATATATATATATATATATATATATATATATATATATATAGACTTAATTTTCTATACATATATTTTATTATAATTATGAAATTTTATACAAATAATTTTTAGAGTTAAAATAAACCATAAAACACGTGTAACTTTTTGTTTTTCGAAATATTTTAATTTTTGATTTATTTATATAACTTTTTGTTTCTCAAAATATTGTAATTTTTAATTTACCTATTTTAAAATAATAAATAAATAAAACTAGAATAATATAAAATATGAAAAAAATTAAAAATATTTTAGAGAAGTAAACCACAAAATGTGTGTAGCTTCTTGATTATAGTTTTTTGCATTGAAGAGAAGTCAAATAATAAGAAATATATTATTATTTTTAGTCTCACGTATTTATTTAATGGTAGTTGTTCTCTTTTTCTTTTTATCCCTGCATAAATATCATTGTTTCCTTGCATAAGTATCATTGCTTTTGTATGGCTTGGATTTATAAAAAAATTAGCATATTTATTAAAATTATTTTATGAAGTTTAAAGGGTTTGATTTGGAGTTATAGATCTTATGAAATGGTTTATTGAATTTGTGTTCAAATAATGAATTAGGGTTTAAATTGATATTTTTAATTTTAAAAGTGAATTAAAATTAGAATTATAATTCAATTATATTTATGAGTTGAAAAGTTACTTGGAGATGGATGGGATTTAGGAAAATGAATTGCAAAGAGTTAAATTTGGAATATAAAAAATTAAGTTTCATTTTATTTTATGGTGGGAGAACATGTAAAATGTTAGAAGAAGATAAAGAAAGAAGAAAATCAAGATGTGGCACAAGATGATAAATCATCTAAATGCTAAACTTATGCTCTTTGATTAACATCAAAAGTGAAGAGTCTTAAAGCTTAAGCCAAAAAGAGTTATCAGTACATACTACATAATTTTAATTGTTTTAATTTGAATTTAAAGTTTCCTTTAATTCATATTACAAATGATTTTAAGTCATAAAATAATTAACTATTGAAGTTAAAATTTTATCCCTATAGTCACTTTTAAATTTGGATGTGTTTTTAGACTGTCTTTAATACCACCTTTAAATTACATAAATACAATGTTAACGTAAATTCACACTTAAGTTGCCTTCAAAGTGACCCTAATATCACATGTTAACACCATCTTGATGAAAATGTAATGTGACTTTAATTACTAAGGTGATTTTAAGTGCGGCACTAAGGCGACTATAAGTGTAATACTATATTTGTCTACAAATGTGACACTAAATATGACTTTAAAGCAATGTTCAAAAGAAATATGGATAAACTATTGCTATATGAAGAAATCTACTAGAAGTAAAAATCAAGGGAGCAGTGGATCAAGACAAAATATTGAAACATAAGATTTTTCTAGAATTTAATCTACAAGGAATTCAAACAAGATTTCATCAATTATTTCTTCTGATGGCATCTTAGCTGAGATGAGTATAGAAGATGTAGTAATTTTTTGAGAGCATCATGGCCAAATATGAACATTCAAATCCTTTACAATGGTAGCCTTGAGTTTTTTTTTATTAATTAAAATTATATTTTTTGTCATTCTAAATATGTCATGCAAACTATCTCTTCAATTTCTTACTCGAGTGAGTTCCTTTATTTAACATATTATATTTAGATGTAATGGTTTTAGTTGTTTAATTAAATCCTATCTTTGACATAAATCCATTCTAGTTTTAACATTTATGGGCATGCAAGGCACTATAATTAATCTATATAACTAAAATTAATTTATTTTTATTTATAGATTACATTTATAATTTAAATTATAGTCTCCACATAATTATTTTCATAATAAAAAGGTAATGTATTCTATTCGACTCTAAATAGTCAATATTATTTATTTTAAATTTTAATGGTGTTCAAGGACTTTAAAATTCTCTATTTAAGTGGTTCATGCACAATTTAAATATAATAAAATTTTAATCTTAATATAAAATATATAAATTAAATGAAGTCTAGTTTTGCATGGAAGCATCAACTTGACATTGCTCTTAAAATTTAGTGCAAAATTATATGTATGCAATCAATTTAGGAGAATTATATATACCAAAATGTGACTATAATAATAAAATTATTACATTTTAAATATACCTTTTATATTAATTTTTTTTAATTAGATTAAAATAAATATTTATAAGTCATGAGTAAAGGCTCACTATCGATTTCAAGTCAATTCAACAAATGTGACATTCTCTAAGTTATTGATAATTATTTTGGGACTAATGTTTCAAGTATTGGAGCAATATTATATGAATAAAATGTAAAAAAAGGTTTTTCAACATCCTACTATGCAAGCATATCAAATTGCTCACCAAAAGTGATAAGTGCAAATAATTAGGTCAAGTGTCAATGAAAACATCAAGAAGGTTTCTCAACATCCTTCTATGTAAGCATATCAAATGGCTCACCAAAAGTTAGAAATGATAAAAGTAAGGTAATATTGACACTTGGCACCTGATACCTAGAGTTAAATGATGCTAACACATAAATCAAAGTAACTAAAAAACATAGTCTTAATAGAACTATCTACCCATATCCAAGGGTACTATATGCTCTAATGGAAGGTTTAGTGTTGATGATAGTTGATAAACCTGTATACAAAAAAAATTATTTCTTGACTTTGTTAGTTTCATGTATCAATCTCTCCTTCATGTTGTCATCCCTATGCTTATGGAACAAACATGTTTTGAAATTACACAATCAAAAACCCTTATCAAATGGTTAAACTAAATTAACATATCCAATAATCATATCCAATATAAGTGTTAAATTAGATTTCTAAATATAAGTGGTAAAAGTACATCAAACCCATTTGGTATTAATCAAAATAGGTTCATCAAATTTATCTAATGCTATACAATATAGAAAAATCAAATCAATCGATGTTACTCAATTATCAACATGTTAAAACTATATAAACATTCCAATCTATTTGATGTTAATATTTATAAGCAATTCAAACGTGTTTAACACTAACCAATGAAACAAATAAATTTACTATTTTACATTGAAACACATCAATTAGTTTTGAAGCTCAATCTAATAAGAATGCAAATATTCCTTGACATTAAATCAAATAAACACATCAATTCTATTTGATGTTCAAAAAACATATCATTCATTCTGATGTTAGTCCTAATCATTCAAACTATGTACTAATATCTAATCTAGAGAAATCCATGTGGAAAATTACATTTATTACAATAAAAAAATATAAGTAGTTTATCAATAAAAACTAGATGTAACATCCTTTCCCACTAGGAGAATAAATCATCTTGATGGATGCAAAAAAGTAAAAGATTCAAGTAAATAAATGAGGGAGAGAATTTAATAATTTTTCATAATCCTCCCATATAACACTCTTCTCAGAGTATTTGTCTCATTGGACCTTATATTGGGAGACACCTCTATTTCAAAAACTTAGTTTGTGAGTATCAATGATTTACAGAGGCTCTTCCAATATCACTTCTGGATCCTAAATCTACATATATATCTAATCAATGATATGTTAAATATCTCCATGGTAACTATTTTAGCTCAAATTTACACTCTTGATAGAGTGTCTTCAATCTCTTTCACTTGAGCTATACAATGGGATTACTCTTACGTTATGGGTGACATCTACTTGGACTAAACCTCTATATTTTGGGCTAGTTCCCAAGTAAAACACCTATACTAAAAAATAAACTACTGATTTGCTTGGAAAATAGATAGAAGGAAAGATAAAATTAACAAGCCACTTGGAGGTGATGCACCAAACATGATATCTTCTACTTGCTAAAGTTTTCATTATGAAACAATAGGTTAAAATCTGATTCTACTATTCCAAGATAGTCCATATCACACTAGTGATTCAATATGAAGGTTATAGAAATTACAAGGAATTAAGATGATGTTAAAGAGGTAAAAATATCATAAACTAATGACATATCAATTCTCAAACTAAGTAAACCATTTGTCACACTTCATATGATATGTGAAATGAAGACAAACTCAAACAGAGGCATGAAAGAGAGGAAAAATGCAAGGAAGATCCCTCACCGTCATAAAGTATTCATCAACAATTCATTCCAGATCACTATATTCAAGTTGAATATAGAAATATTTAGTTTGAATTAATTTCAATAAGAAATTACAAGTTTTAATTTTGGCAGTGCTTCATCATCACCAATTTGAGGATATATTCCAAGTCATTCAATACTTATTTTATAGCAAGATAAGAGGAGAATAAAGAGAGAATATGGCATAGAAAGATTAATATGACCATTAATCATCCAAATAGTTATAAAATAGGAGAATATTGACACCAACCACATTAAGAATTTATTGTCATCTTCTTTCTTGAACTTCATGACCAAGTGTTGATGTGTTTTCTTATGAAGAGTGGTGTAGGAGGTTACTTTATCCATCCTAAAACTATTGAACCTAACTCATTTCCATTGAGGATATACACCTTTTAATTTTGAATGGAAGTTACAAGTATTTCAACTAACACTTGACATAGTTAAGAAACATCTACTCCAACCTTTGTCTCCTTTATGCCTATTCATCAAGTGAAACCTACATTTGAACTTCAAGTCTCTCTTAAGACTTAATATTTCCATTAGGACCTATTTGTTATTTAAAATTCAGGTTTTTTTCCATGGATACGTCCATCTTAATCTATCACTTTATGAGTTTCTTGCATTAGTTCAAGGAGCTTTGATCTTCCTTAAAGGTTAACTTGTAGTTGCAACCCTTACAAGAGACTAGTCAGAGATCTTCTTTGCCATAGAAACCTTAAGTAACCTTAAGTATTATATTTTGGGTTTAGTTTAAGACCAAAGAGACTTAAATGTGTTCATACCATGATTTTGGGAGAAGTTCTTATAAATTTTCAAACCAAAACCTACCTTCATAAGGCTTGCAACTAGGCTTCTCATGCTAGTTAATGGAGCAATTCTCACTTTTGCTCAATATAGTGATTTGGAAGCTCATTTATCACCTTGATAAGTATGGAAAATGGATTATATAATTTCATATGATCTTTTATTAGGCTCATAAGGCCTTCCAAATTTATTTGAGGGCCTGCCACAACTTTCCATGCTTCTAAATAAGTATGCAACCTTCATTTCTTGCCTTTTTCCATACACTCTACCTCTACACGTGTTGAAAATCTATTATACCAGGTGCCAAGGAGATTAAAAAATATCATATAGGTAATTTTATGGATCATTAAATCCATCTTGAGAACTTAATAAGTTTAGGTAGTGTTTAAGTAGCATAGTTTCTTAATGATTTTCATAGCCATGAGGGATTGGATTGTTAAATAAATTCCAAGTATTTTGAGTTGAAAACCCCATTAAACTTTCCAAAGTATATATAAATCCCATAAATCTTCTCATTGATGTTCACATGTGATGAATATGCTTCTTAGGTGACTAGGTTTGTAACTGTGAGCTCGAGTAGGGTAATTTGGTCTAAAAATGTATATAATAGTTTGGATTTGCCTTAAATCACATGTTTAAGGTTTGTATAACCCTAAATAATGCATTTAAGTGATATTTTTTAGTAAATCACTTTACAATTCATTATAACCTTTGTGAGCCTATGATAAGGGTTTGAGAGCAACATTGTGCTATTGACCCAAAAAGCCTATGTTTTGCATTATATCCCTTCTCTTAGTGGATAAAACTCATGGGAATAATTAACCACATGTTTTTATAACTTATTAAAACCTTTCATACCTAAAAAACACTCCTATAATTGCAATAATTTTTAGATTTTCATACATAGACCATGTGTATAACAGTCTTAGGCTCTTGACTGTAAGTATTAAGCAAACTCTTTATTTATTGGAATTTTAGTGTTTTGATTGACTAGGAGAGGTGTTATAAAGTTTCTTAATGTGTCTTGACATTTTAAAACCTTTTGACACTTTCCATTCACCATGATTATGCATTTGCACTCCTATCTGCATGTGGTAGGCTATAGGTAGTAATTTGGCATAAAAATCATTCTCTTTTGAGATTTTTTCCTTTTATGGACCAATTTATTAAACAATAGAATTATAGGTGAATCAAATATCACAACCAAAAATTGTAACTAAAAAACATCTAGTGATAACTACACCTCTTGTGGCTATTTCTCCAAAGCACATAGTGAATGAGGCAGGGAGCACTTCAGGGGTTCACTTCACATATAAAGCGCATCCACCACCAGACTCATATTACACTATTATAGAGGAGGCACACCCATTACATAATATCTTTGTTATGTACCACACTATAGTTTTATCTAGAACACTAATCACCTTCTCAAAGTAGGTGATTATTAATGAAGATACATATTTATATGTACTCTTTGTAGAGCCTACATAGATCATCATCTTATCCATAGTTTTATGGTTGAAAATGGGTCAAGCATTAGCATGTACACTATCACACTTTTACAACATTTGGGTATTTAAATTAAGATATATCTCTTAAAAATACAATTATCATTTGTTTTAGTGGTTGTGTTTAGAGCTCCATTAGGGAGATTGTGCTTCCATTACAAGTTGGACTGGCATATGTGGCCACTCTATTATTAGTAGTACCTAGTGCATACATGTTTGATATGTTATCAGGTATGCCATGGATATAATAGTTATGATCCATCCCATCCATAGTGCACAGATGACTAAAATATATACATGCAAATCAAGTTGGCATAGTTGAGGGTCTTTCATATGAGTATCATCTACCTATTCCATAGGTAGTTACATTATATTTACTGGTTAAAACATAGTAACCATTTCTAGCATAGTTATCAATTACAATTTAGAGCATAGTTCTTATCAATACACCACAAAGTTTAGTGAAGCCACTAGTGTATGCAAGGTCTTCTCCTACAATATTAACACATATGCATACTCTACCATGGAAACCATTATTAGAGAGAACCATGTGTCAAAGACATGTTTCAGATTCTAGAGGGCCTCCCTCTACTCACTTTCTATTGAGATTAGTATTATTGAGTTCTCAAGATTCTCATCATAGGGCACCTATGCCACCTACAGATTCTTCTATTAGATGGGTTCTTAAGACCCCTATAGTTCACAGGGAGCCACGATTAGTGTCACAAATTATTGACATCACTCCATAGGTAGGACCATAAATAGATCACTTAGTATAGTAGATTATGGGACCAGAGTTTCCATTTCACACAACACACACGATCATAGTTCCTTTATTTGACACAACTCATAGTGATAGTGAGTTGCCATGAGACCCATCTATTATTATTGTTTATCCCTTCTTGTACATACTTTCCCTCTCTCTTGATCCTTGTATATAGATAATTTTCATGTTGCTTTTACATGGATTATATCTAGAAAATAAAAAAATAATACAATATCTCAAAAACACAAAAACATTCAAATATTTACTTAGAAAATACAAAACTATAGATTTTATGCATTGCCATGTTTGAATTTATTATATATGCTAGACACTACATATTCTATCTATATTATTATAGTAATTTTTATCATACACACATGTTTCACTTGTTCTTATCGACTACTTGCAGATTGCTATAGGACTTAGGTCCATTACACAGATCTAGACATGCTATTATCTACCCACTAGGGGCATATACATTGATACATGGGTCTTCACTTGACACATTCAACCACTTGGGGGCACCATATATATAATTTAATTTATATAATTATTATCTTATACTTGATAATATATAGGCTTATTATATTTGAGAGTTTTTGAATATGTCATTAATTATTGGCTCTACACCACTTTTATTCAAAGTATGTATGCTTTGGACATGTGCCCATGTCCTTGTGTATGCCTTCTTGATTGTGTATTCAGACATTTGTAAATGTCCTTCTATGTGGCACTACATCAAATTAATTATTTATTTCATATGTGGACATTTGAACATGTCCTTGTATGTCTTATTTTTATTAGATTTAGTGATATGTGCTCATGTCCCTTTTATTGTGGTCCCTTGGCCTATTTTGTGTACCTCATGTGTTTTGTGTGTATGCTTTTTTATATCCTTCATGGCCATGAAACTTGTCTTCATTTGTTACATACCCTAGTTTTAAATTCCATGAGGGACCTCATGTATCTCACCCTTCCTACTTGGGTGTCTTGATGGACATCATGCCCCATACCCCTAGGTAGCTACCCAATTTTTACTTAGATTTACTATTACATACATTTTTATATCTATATTGTCATCCTTGTGAATGCTAGACATGACTACTTATTAAATTACACACTTATGATCAAATTAATTTACATTCTAATGTTATGTATGCACATTATATTGGATTATTATACAAATATCATATATGCTTCATCTAACACCTATTTTACAAAGGTTTTTATTTTGAGGATAGTTATTACAAAGGTTTAACAAATCCCTTCAAAAAAGGTGGAATTCATAGGGGTTTGTCATAGAGATCAAGTTCCTATATTATACTCACAATACATTTTCAATACACAAGCTCAGTTACAAAAAATTAGACACAAGAAAATAAAATGGGAAAATAGTGACCCAAAAAGTACTACAGTTGCATAGGAAAAAATTAGGACACTAATGCCCAAATCAGGACAATGGCACCACATTTTTAAAAATGGTACTACTACTCAAAACATGTCACTACTATCTAGTGGCCTCAATTTTGGAAAAACTTAGATTGGCTAGAAAAGTACAGTAGGTACAATATAAGTTTGGACAAATTTAGTTATAGATTTATCAATTATACTTAGTTTTACTCAAATTCATACTATTTAAACTCAGGTTCATATTAGTTTTCTCAAATTAGGGGCATCATGCACAACATGACCATTCCCATATCCAGTTTAGATATTCAGATACAAATTATTATAACTCAATCCATAATCTATATGCTCAAATATCAGATTTGGGGGCATGTACACTATACATGTTTATGTATACTTACACACCAGTTGATCAAATGTAATGAAAAATTATATGTCATTCTATACACTATATACACCCAAAATAATTTTCTAGGTTTCACACCAATTTCATGCCTTACTCCATTTGTAGTGGTTGGCATTCTTGAATGACTTGGAGATACCTAATGTACATGAGTGGCTGTAAAATTAACATACCCAACTAGACATTTATAGTTACTTCATGAAATTTAATTTCATATTCATATACCAAAACTAGGTGGGAAAGGATGGAGTCATATCCTACTTGAGTTATTGAGCCACCTACATGAGAGGGTTGAACAAACTATCATTCCAATCTAGTCTATTCATAGGTAATGATCTACCAAGCATGGATGGGAAATGATGGAGTCAAAATCAGATTCAGTTATTAATCCATCCACACATGAGGATTGAGAAAGCCATCAACTTAATCCAAGATATTCAATGATTGATCACTATATACAAGTGCACACATAGGTTGTCACTAGGTTTATGCATTGGTTATTATACCTAGTAAGGATATGCTTTAGATCATGCTTCACATACTTAGACTCAGTTTCACATAATCAGACCGAACTTCATGAGCTTCACCTCTTAGGTAAGTTAAGGTATGCTTCTTTTTCCTTTATCCTAGTCATTTCACTTTATTGCATTTTTGGAATAAAGGGAGGTAAATGTAATCACACAAATGTGGTATTTGAGTGTTAAGAGTGTTACTTGAGACTGCATGTCCATGAATTATCTCTAGACCTACTTTAGATCCTATTGTAACACTTATCTAGCCTTTGTACGAGCCACAAAAATCCCTAGTTAGACCTAAAGTAGTCCTAAACCCTCATTTCTTGATCCTAACCCTTCATGCCTAGTGTTCTACTAGCTAGACACTAACACCATAATAAGGACACTAGCGACACATGGCACTAATGTCCCCAAAATGGAGAAAATTTCCTTTTCCCTATATTTTCCCAAATGAATATCTTTTCAAAACTAAAACTTCTTAGGGTTGGCCTAGACCTCTTTTATCACCCATACAAGCACTAAAATATTATAAATACTTGAATTTTAACCCTCTAACCACTAGATAGAAATTAGGTACAAAATACACATTCAAACTCATAACAAATTGAACATAATTAAAGTTACAAATCCCTATTATTCCCCACTTATACATACTACCATCTACAACATCCCTAAACTCAGATTACCTAGATTTCTAGTCTCAAACACATTCAAGGCACTTAAGGCCACTATCATACTAACATCACTTGCACTTGTACTAGCACGTAGGTGGGGAAAAATACATTGGGCTTGATCCCTCATAGTATTGGTATATAGACAATCTCTTCATAGTGGGGTGTTGAGGATGTCCAGCCTGCCCTACTAATAAATACACTTTTCAACTCATATCAACTGGATACCCTAGTTACATGTAGGATTAGGGTTTTCACAATAAATCAGTTGGGTAAGTGCAAAAATTTGGGGGACAAAAATTGGCCGACCCATGGACATAATTTTCCTAAAATTTCATAAATCTAAACTTCTGTAGATAATTTGAGATATCTACACTCCAAATTTGAAGATGGTGTAAGAACATAAAAATGTAGCATTTCAAGTTTAGTTTTTAAAAACCTATTTTTTAAATTTTTTTAAGTATAACTAGTTCAAACATCTAAAATTTGAAGAGGAACTCATTTTTTTAAAGAAAACATAGTACATAAATGGTCGTGTAGTACACCATTTTTTGAACAGTGTTTAATGTTATTTTAAACCCTTTAGGGAAAATCTAGATAATATCTTCTAGTTTGTGAGATATATTTTTATATTTTTTCAATGAACAATTTTTTTAAAGAATTTTACAAGTAAATAGATCCTGAAAAATGATAAAAAAATGGATAGTCATCTATGTGATGCACCTAACTACCTCAAAAAAATGAAAATCATTTTTTTATTGTGTGTAGAATTAGGCCTAGTTTGTGACCATATAATTTTTTTTCACTTGGATCAACAAAATACAAATTACATGAACATGTATAGGCATGTATGTTTGTGGCATGTAGTGGCCTAAAAAAGGTATAGTTATAAATCAACATAGTTTTAAACCTCAAATTAGTCCAAAAATTATAAAAATCCTATTTTTGGAAAAAGGAGAGTGTGCATGTCACAATGGTACTAAGTTTTTGAATTTTCACATTGAAATTATTAGGGTATTTGAAAATTAAATTTGTTTTTTTTAATTTTTTATCACAACTCTCAAAACTCAACTGTACATTGATAGTCCAAGCCTTTGGCTCGAGAATCCAAGTCATTCCCAAGCTAAAAGGCATAGGAATTAAATTCAAATTCAAATAATGCAATCATTTTAATAACGTGGTCATGTTATTAACTAAATTATTAATTCTATCACATTACTTAAAAATGTGATCACATTAATAATGTGATTGCATTATATATTCATAACACCCTAAAACCTGAATTTGTATTTTGACCTACTAAAGGAGCCATTAGGCCTAGTAGTCTTAAGCTTAAAGTTTGGTTGATTAATATTATTGTTTGGGACCAATGTTATTATAAAGATTTGATAGAATTGAATGATAATTGGATATTTATTAACCTACGAATCAATTTATTGTTCATTTGACATGAGTCTAATCTTCCTTAAAATGTAGATAGTCCTAGTTCACCCTAGTTAGGGTCAAGAAGTTAAAAGGCTGTTTTTATGATCCATTGATCCAAATCACTCATAATTTGGCAGATTTGATTTATATTTCATTTTTTACATGATTAAATAAATTATATTATCCAAAAATCAATTTAAGTACAAGGATCCTCTAACTGAGTACTAACGGACCTAGATTATTAGGTTTGAAAGAGAGTTTAGTGATATTATAAATGTTTAAAGATTACTTATTTGAAAGTTGGTATTTGAAAAGGAATTTATAGTCTTCAAAATATCCAAATGGTGTTTTGGAACAATAAAAAATAAATCATTGTATTTTATGTTAAGAGTGTATACAGTCTTAAATGACGTTGAATTTGGTTAAACATGACTACATTAGATTTTGTGGATAATTGGTGATGTTTGAAACTTGTAAAAAACTTTCATAAAATTTGTAGTATTGTCTGAGTCTTTGATAAGATTGTTTGAGTCATTAAGTGAAGTTTTATAAGGATTTATTTTCAAGGTATATCAACGTATTAGTACCCTATTTTTCATATAAGAAGTTATATTTTGTCAAGTTCAAAGATGTCATAAACATACATGCCACAAACATACATGCCTTATGATATAACTTATTTTATCATGAGATGTCATAAAATGAATTTTTTAAACCTTTGGCCAAAACTTAGGATTTAGAGTACCAATTTAGCTGTGCATTTGAAGTAAATTAGGGCTATTTTGAGCATCTTTAACCTAGTTTTATGAATATAAATGTGATTTGGGGGTTGATCAACTCTAATTTAATTAGCTTAGTTGAAACAAAGAAACATACTTTACTTATATGCAAGTTATACATGTATAGAATGTGGTTTTGAGCTCAATAAACTTGAAGTCATTAGCTAATGAATGCACATGTTGATTAGTTTAATTATGAAGGTAATTAGGGTAAAGATGAGCCATGTGAACATATTTTAAATTCTGTATTCAATGTGATTTGGAGTGAAATTAACCCTAATGTCATGTCATACATAATTAACCAAAGAGTTTATTCTTTTAATCAAGGAGGCATTTGGGGCCAATTTGAACCCCTTAAAGAGCAAGATATGATTTGGGCCAAATTAATTTTTTTGATTATATCATGAATTGATCTGACTAGTCATATTATGCAATTATGGGCATAATTTGGGTGAATTTGATCCCCTAAACCAAATTTATGTCTCAATCAATTGTATAACATGTATAGCTTAATTGACCCTACTTTTATCAGAAATGCAAACATGTTCAGATAATTATAACAAATAGGTGAACAATTAGCTCACATTTTCTTTAATTACCTTAGTGATTGGACCTTATATTTGATATATTAATCTCTAAACCATGTACCATTGAACTTAAACCCTAAAACCTATGTGATTTACCTTAAAACCTAAGGCATAAGCCCTAAACCCCAAACCCTTTAAATTGTAGACCCTAAACCAATAAATTAGCCCCAATTAACATCTTTTATATATCATAAGAATTAGGTTCACAAGGATGAACTTAGTCAAAATCACATCACTCATTACCACAATTGACTTCATAGGCTCCATCTATGATGATGTGGGGGATAGTTGATCCCAAAATCACATTATTTACTCACAAATATATGTTTAAAGAGCTCAAATTTCCCCAATCACCATCATGAATGTACCTTATATACCCTAAAACCTATACCATAAACCCTAATCCCTAAAGTTCCTAATACCTAAACTCTAAACCATAAATATAAACTCTTTAAACCTTGAACCAATCATTTTATCCCAAATTAACATTATTTAGACTAAGAATTAAGTTCAAAAGGCTCAATTTGGATTAAATCACATGATTGATTGCTCCATTTGACTAATTCACTCAATTTTCATGATGACATCTAGGGTATAATGATAACCCAAAAGCACATTCTATAGTTAAAAATGGGTCTGAGTGATTTAAATTATCCTCAATTATCTTTGTGATAGACCTTGTGTACCATAAAACATATAGACATTAAAACCTTAGCCCTAAACCATAAAACCTAAACATTATACCCTAAAATGTAAACCATAAATTTCCCCTATTTACCAATTTATTTAGTCACAATTAACATCCTTTTTGTAAGAATTAGGTTTAAACATGGAATAGAGTGATTAGACATTACATACAAATCCTTAAACCTAAACCCCCATGCCCTAATCCCTAAAACATAAATTATAATCCCTATTCCCTAATGCCCACTACATGCCACAAACATACATGCCTTACAATATAATTAATTTTATCACAGGATGCCATAAAATGCACTTTTTAAACATATGGCCAAAACTTAGCTTTTGGAGTACTAATCTAGCTGTGTATTTGAAGTAAATTGGGGTTATTTCAATCCCCTTCAACCTAATTAACCAAAGAGAAAGATAGTTGGTTCTTTTAATCAAAGAGGTATTTAAGGCCAATTTGAACCCATTTAAGATCAAGATATGATTTGGGGCAAAATAAAAATATCGATTCTATCATGAATTGATCCAATTAGTCAATTTTTGCAATTAAGGGCATGATCTAGGCAAAATTGAGCCCCTAAACCAAATTTATAGTTCAATCAATTGTATAACATGTATGAAACATGCACATGGCATAATTGATCCTATTTTTTTTAGAAATGCAAACATGAAGGTAATTATCATAAATAAGTGAACAAGTCACTAAAATTTTCTTTAATTACCTTAGTGGTTAGACCCTATATCCGATATCTTAAACCCTAAACCCTGTATCATTTAACTCTAACCCTAAAACCTATACCATTTAGATTAAACCCTAATCCATAATCCCTAAACCCCAAACCTTGTAAGTTATAGACCCTAAACCCTAAACCAATAAATTTAGACTCAATTAACATCTTTTATATATATAGTAAGAATTAGGTTGACATGGATGAAAATTTTCAAAATTACATCACTCATTAAACCACAATTGAATTAATTGGCTCAATCTATGATGATATGGGGGCTAATTGAGCTCAAAATCACAAACTTTACTCATAAATATAGGTTTAAGTATCTCAAATTCAACCCAATTACCTTCACGATTGTACCTTATAAACCCTAAAACCTATACCCTAAGCCCTAATCCTTAAAGTTCCTAATCCCTAAAATTTAAACCATAAACATAAACTCTTTAAACCTTGAACCAATCATTTTAGCCCAAATTAACATCATTTAGACTAAGAATTAAGTTCACAAGGCTCAGTTTGGCTTAAATCACATGACTAATTACCCCATTTGACTAATCCATTCAATATACATGATGACATCTAGGGTATAATGACAACCCAAAAACACATTCTATAGTCACAAATGGGTCTAAGTGATTTAAATTGTCCTCAATTATCTTTGTGATTGACCCTATGTACCCTAAACCATATATATATTAAAACCTAAAACCTAAACCATAAACCATAAACACTATACCCTAAATTATAAACCATACCTTTCCTTATTTACTAATTGATTTAGTCCCAATTATTATCATATGTAGTAATAATTAGGTTCACATGACATAGCGTGATTAGACATTATATACATGTCCTTAAACCTAAACCCTATGCCCTAATCCCTAATACATAAAACATAAACTATAATCCCTATGCCATAATGCCCACTACATGCTGAAAACATACATCCCTTATGATATCACTAATTTTATCGTGAAATATCATAAATGTATTTTTTAAACCTATGGCCAAAACTTAGCCTTTAGAGTACCAATCTAGCTATGCATCTAAAGTAAATTGGGGCTATTTCAAGCCCTTTCAACCTGATTGCATGAATATAAAATGTGGTTTGGGGGTTGATTAGATCTAATTTGCCTCAATTTCCATCATGATTGTACCTTATATACCCTAAAACCTATACCCCAAGCTCTAATTATTAAAGTTATTAATACCTGAACTCTAAACCATAAATATAAACTCTTTAAACCTTGAACCAATCATTTTATCCCAAATTAACATCATTTAGACTAAGAATTATCTTTGTGATTAACTATGTGTACCCTAAACCTAAGCCCTAAACACTATACCCTAAATTATAAACCAAAAACATTCCCTATTTACCAATCCATTTAGTACCAATTAACATCCTTTGTAGTAGAAATTAGGCTTACACATGGAATAGAGTGATTAGACCTTATATACAACCTTAAACCTAAACCCTACATGCCCTAATCCCTAAACCCTAAAACATAAATTGTAATATCTAATCCCTAATACCCAAACCTAATGCACTTATGCCTTAATCCCTAATCCATAATCTATATTAAGTATAAAATGATCATATTATTATTAATATAGACAATACTCAGTTCTCAATGTTAATTTATAACCCCAATTGAGTATTAATAATAATGTGATCACGATATTCAATAAGATGATGACATTATTATTAACATATGTTTCTTAATATGTATGTTGAAGTAGAACCTAGTATAAAAAATAATATGATTGCATCATGTAATAAGGTGATCATGTTATGCTTAACATATGCTTCTCAATATGTATGTGGAAGCATAACCTAATATAACAAATAATGTGATCACCTTATTATTATTATTATTATTATTATTATTATTATTATTATTATTATTATTATTATTATTATTATTATTATTATTATTATTATTATTATTATTATTATTATTATTATTATTATTATTATTATTATTATTATTATTGACTAAGCTTAGTTTTCAACATCTATTTTTTACCCAAATTGATAATTATGTCCCCAAAAACATTCTTTTCATACTTCTATAGGACTTATAGTACCTATGTACTTGACCCCACCTTTGAAAATCTCTCAATTATCTTTTATGGGTGACAACATGTTAGAGGAAGAGGAAGATATTGAAGAACAAAACACCAAAGGAATTAGAAGATTTGATAGAGAAACATAAGATATAAATGCAAAAATTTCATGGTAGACAAGGTATAAACCCTAATCTTGATGAACCAAATGCCATAAATAATGAGCAAATTGACAATAATGAATTAAACAATGATGAAATTGACCATAATGAATTGACTAATGATGAAATTGACCACAATTAAATGAATACTAATGAAATTAACAATAATTAATTAGATAATGTTGGAAGTTTACATTCAAAGATTGGCTCAACAACTTTGGGATACTTTCTTTCATAATCTAGATTATGATAGTCAAAATGTCAATTATTTGTTTCATTAATAAAATTGATTAAGATAAGACCTATAATGTGCACATTAGGACTAATAACATCTAACATGGATGATGAAAATAATGAAATTTTTTAAAATCTACATGATGCATATCATACTTTAGGCCCAAAATCACTCACCCAAGATTGTAATGTTGCCTGACATATACTTACAACTTGTGCAATAATTGACAAAATAGGAAAACAATGAATGGTCTCAAAACAAGCTAAACACTTAATATAAATAAGAAATAATGATGAAAACAATTGAAAGATGTGAAAGACTTAATGAACCTAATACCAATGAGCTATGGTCACTCTCTAGTATACTTCCAAAAAAGGACTTGGCTATAGGTAATACTCTCAAAGAGTTACTTGCTCAATTTTGTTAAGACAATACAAGAGTTTCTCCCAATGCAATATATGTTGTGAAAAGAAGAGTTGGTTCTCATAACCATGAACCACATCCAAAACATTTATTAAATATGACTCAAACATAATTGTGCTCTAAATTTTTTGAAAAACATCTAAAATTTTCTATTTATAAAAGATATATTGAGATGGACAAAACTCTTTATGTAAAAATAAATCATACACACACCACTTGTTGTAGGAAACATATTTAATTTTTAATGCACTATGATTTATTTTCTCCATATTCATTGTCCTTTGCATACTAACAACATTTTGTAGGAGCATGGCATTGAATTGCCACCAAAATTAGTTAGGGAATTTATTCCAACTATCTTTTTGTAAAAGACTAGATGGATAATTTTTTACAACAAATCATGTTTAAATATAAATTGTAGCATTTGGGGTGGATTGAAAAGATTAAAAAAATGTATTTATGAGGAGATTACAATTATTTGGTTTAAGAAAATATAAATCTGTGACTTATCAAGTAAAAGATGGTAAAGAATCTAAAATGTGTGAGCTTGTTACAAAAAAGATACTTGTTTCTAAAAATTTTGTCAAATTTAGGGAGAAGGTTTTTTATGAGTATGAAAGGCACATACATAGGGCTAGATGGTTGGATGAACATTTTAAGATAGTAAATGATACATTCTGACTTGGTTTGATTGTATTGGTAGTTGACTTTTCTAAAAATTACACATTCAAATTCTAAATAGAAATTCAATTATAGTATTACAACTCATCACAAATTACCATATTCATGAATATAGTAATCATGCATTCACCTGATAGTACATAAAAACAATGGAAAGTAGTAAGGGAGTACCATTTCTATATTAGTGATGACTGATCACATTATTCAAAGTATGTGCAAGGTTGTTTTTAGAAGTTCTATAAATAGTTGAGTAAGATGCACATTACCAAAGGTGTAGAACACATTTGGAGTTTCACCAAGGATGGCCATGGAAAAGGGGAACATGATGGTGCTGGTACATGTGTAAAAAGGGATATTGCAAGGGAGGAGTTGAAATTTGAAGAGGGTGTTCATTTGACAAATACAAAACTTGTGGTTGAATGGTGTAATGAGAACATGTGTCATGGTGATCAACCAAATTCTACTATTCATAGACATTTATAGTTAATGGAGGAAGAAAACTTAGAAAATTATGAGGATTGTATGACTCTAATGCATTCAAGTGACCTCTACTCATTTCATATCTCAAATGCAAGTTCTTAGAGTGTTCATATGAAACATTTGGTTTGTTTATGTTCTATATGTATGGACTCTATTTGGAATTAGTGTGTGTCACAAGAGTGGGTGGATGATTAGAGTTACAAACCTATAATTCCAATCAACACATATCAGGTTCTAATAGCATTGCAACTTACAAATATGACATCCTCAAATGACTTTGACCATGTATCTGATCTAGTGCAACTAGGTAGAATTTTTTTTATTATGTACAATTTATTCTCATTATATATCTTCATATTATCACTAAAAATGGTTTATTATTATATAGGGCATGTTTTTATAGTTATTTTATGAGGATAAAGAGGATGGCACTAATTACTACTTGTGTCGATGTGTATAAATAAAGAAAAAATGACTTCCCCAGTTATAGATGGAGAAAACATTGACTATCCCACTAGGTGAGTGGTAGTCACTGGAATTTGGTTTTGATGATACCCTATAAAATATTCAAATCAATGGTTATTTCAAGATATTTAAATACAGAGGAAGATAAGTCACTATTCAAATTTGAGTCTTGCAATGAATATTCAATTACAAAAATATCATGAGAGGCCATTAAACATGAAACTATGGAAAGTTAAGGAGCCTGACCATGAAGCTATTTTTGATACTATAATTTTTAGAGCAGATCCTAGTGGTTGTTTGGATTGAAATATGACTTATAGGTTTCATTTTATGGGTGTTTGAAATTAGGATTAAAAAATTGTATTTTTTCTTGTATTAAGGTCATTCTTGAGGTTAGAATGGGTGGTGGGTTTATTGATTAGGCTTGATGAGACATCAAGAACTTGGTCCTAGATGTTATCTACCTTCATAGATGTGTTGGAATTTTTATTTTTTAGTTAGGAATCATTATAACTAGAGTTTTGCAACCACAACTCAAACTTTGACAACATTTGTTGTCAGTATTTATATGCATCAAAATGGTAGTGAAAATGCACTTTTGGGTGGATTTGAATGTCATTGCATTGTGGTAGCATGTAATTTTCCTATTTAGACATGATCAAAGTGATATATTCTTAGGTGGAGGTCTCAAAGGCATAAATGCTAGTTGGAGCTAAAAAAGTTGCTTGTTCAATGCCAAAAAGTTGCATTTTTGGATTCCTCAATGCAACTTGTCCAATGGATTACTCTCGAAGCTTTCACTTGAGTTATTTGTAATGTGATTAGAAGAATTAAATAGGTAGGGTAAGGATATAATGGCTCATATAAATGACTTATAAGTTTCATTTATGTGTGTTTGAACTTGGGTTAAAAAAATGAATTTTCTTGTATTGGGAAGGGCGTTCTTTAGGTAGGAATGGGTGGTGGGTTTGTTGATCAGGCCTGATGGGAGGACAAAAACCTAGTATTATATGTTATCCACCGCCTTACCTCCTTATATGTGTTGTAAATGTCAATTTTTAGTCAGAAAACATTAAAATGAGGTTCTATAACCATAACTTAAACTTTGACAACATTTGTTGTTAGTGTTTCTATGCTCTGAAACAGTAGTGAAAATGCACTTCCAAGTGGATTTAAACATATTAAAAGTGTGATAACATGTATTATGCCTATATTTATATGATGAAAATGACATATTCTAAGGTGGAGGTCCCAGATGTAAAAATGCCAGTTGGAGCTCAAGAAGTTGCTTGTTCAATGCCAAAAAGTTGCATTTTTGGACCCCTCACTACAACTTGTCCAATGTATTGCTATCAAATATTCCATATGAGTGATCTAGGGTGTGATTATAAGGATTAAATGGGTATGGGAGAGATATTATGTTTAATTTAAATGAATTAAAGGTTTTGTTTTACGTGTATTGAATTTAGGCATAAAAACATATTTTTCTTGTATTATGAAGGTCGTTATTAAGGATGGAATGGGTGGTGGGTTTATCGATCAGGCCTAATTAAAGGCCAAGAACATTTTAATAGACATTATACACCCCCTTGGAAGTGTTGGTAGTGTTATATTTTAGTCAAGAAGCATAGAAACTAGAGTTCTGTAACCACAACTTAAACTTTGACAACATTTGTTGTTAGTGTTTCCGCACTCTAGAATGGTAGTGAAAATGTAATTTTGGGTGGATTTGAACATTGTGAAAGTTTTATAACATGTAATTTTCCTATCTAGACATGATCCAAGTGATATATTCTTAGGTTGAGGTCTCAGAGGCAAAAATGCCAGTTGGAGCTCAAGAAGTTGCTTGTTTAATGCCAAAAAGTTACATTTTTAGACCCCTCACTGTAACTTTTCCAATGGATTACTCTCAGATATTCCTCTTGAGTGATCCAAGGTTATATTATATGGATTAAATAGTTAGGGTAAGGATCTTAAGATTCATGGAAATGACTTACAGGTTTCATTTTATGTGTGTTGAATTTAGGATTAAAAATTACATTTTTTTGTATTGGGAAGGATGTTCTTGAGGCCAGAATGGGTGGTGGATTTGTCGATCAGGCCTAATAGGAGGAAAAGAACCTATTTATAGACATTATATACCCATCATACATGATTTTAGTGTTAGTTTTTAGTCAGGAAGCATCAAAACCATAGCTCTACAACCACAACTAAAACTTTGACAACATTTGTTGTCAGTGTTTTTGTGCTATAGAATGGTAGTGAAAATGAAATTATGGGTGGATTTAAAATTTTTAGTAGTGTGATAATATTTAATTTGCCTATATAGATGTTATTAAAGTGATATATTCCTAGGCAGAGGTCCCGAAGGTAGAAATGGCAATTGGAGCTCAAGAAGTTGCTTATTCAATGCTAAAAAGTTACATTTTTGGACCCATCACTATCATTTGTAAAATGGATTTCTCTCAAATGTTCTACCTAATTTATCTTATTTTTGATTATAGGGATTAAATTATTAGGTAATATATCTTATTGTTCATGGAAATGACTCATAAGTTTTGTTTTATGTGTGTTTGAACTTAAGCTAAAAAAATGCATTTTTCTTATATTGGGAAGGGTGTTCTTGAGGCTGGAATGGGTTGTGGGGTTATCGATCGAGCCTAATGGGATAACAATAACCTAATAATATATGCCTTTGGACATGCTAAAAGTGTAAATTTTTGGTCAAAAAGCATTAAAACAATAGTTTTATTAAACTCTCAACCTGCAAAACATGTTAAAACTTGAGTAAGATGATTTTTTGGTTGATATGAGTTTTATAAACTTGGGTAAGGGTTAAAACATGTTATAATTTCTAAAAGAATAATATAAATATAATTTTTAAGAGCTAAAAACTCTATTTTGATAAATTGACCTATTAGAGCAATAACTAGGTGTAGAGACCTCAAAACTTAATGAGTAATTGACCTATTGATAAAATCTACTATGAGTAATTGACCTATTTACCTAATGATTAATTGACTAGTTTAAAAGAAGATTATTTAAGAGTGGATTTTGAATCAAGTTGAGAACAAGAGTGGATAAGTGAGGTTGGAATTATTCATCATCTTAGAGTCTATGAATAGGACTTTTAGAGACTTCTTAAACATAAAAGGATAAACTATGCATTAGGTGGTATGAGGGGATGATAGAAGGTGATGCAGGAACATCTAACCATCAAAGTCAATTCTAGTCTTAAACATTCATATGTTAGTCAGTGGGTCAAATTTGGTCAATTGTTGGAGTGTAAATGTATGTGGAGGATCATCAAAGATATATATGTTGTCTTAGAAGTCATTTAGAGTCATAAATGTGTGTTATATAGGTACTAGGAGTTTTACCTCCAAACTGGGAATTAGAAAATTCAAATGTTTGAAAAGATCTTAGAAGAGCATGAACATAGTTTGAAATGCTTAGGTGAGAGAAGTTGTATTAAAAGGTCCTATAAATCATGTAAAAGGGGGTTGAAGACATTTCATTTCAAAATTATAAAGGTGATAATCCTTAAGAATCACATTTAGTCATGTTAACATCATCTGCATGTTAGATGCAAGAGAATAAGTTATGTACCCACCCAAACTAACATTGAATTGGGATGGATTGGAGTTTGTAGGTGTTGTGTGGTGTAGAAAGGATAGAGAGAAGAGAGAGGGGTGAGAGATATCTCTAATAAGGATAAAATAGGGGGCAATGAAGAGAAGATAACATACCTCTCAAAAGAAGATGATCCAGTCCTTTTCATGGGTTATGTTTTATAATCAAGATTTCTAAGAATGAATAAAGATGGAATGATTATGTGTATCTATATTTCATGTAATATTATTGGATTTTCATCAATTTTTATATAATATTTTAAAGGCCCTAGAATCCATGATCAAGTCACTTTTGTATGTATTAGTAGGTTTAAATAAGAGACTATAGGTTATAGTCAAGGAAGAGAATAAATGATGATATTGGTGAAGTATGGTGCAAGAAGGAGGAATGATTAGTCCTCTATAGGTAATATCAAAGATGTATTAGGTTGTAAGGTTTAGTTTTTGATATATCCAAAAGGGAGATAAACTAAAAGAGAACATTCTTTGATGAGAGCTCCGTTATGACTATGACAATCCCCAAATTATGTTATCTTAATGTATTTGAAACTTCATGTCAAGAAATTCATTGTATTTTTTGAGTAGATTCACATGTGAATTCATCTAGGGCTCATGTTGAGTAGTTGGATATATAAGTTGGATTGAAAACAAGTAACACATGTTCATTACCCTGTTATTTGAAAGGTTACCCTATTTACACAGTTAGCACTCTATTTGGTAGACAGTCAATGCCTTGTTATAAAATCAAACACCAAGAAAGGTTGATGTGTGCCTAAAGAAGGTAAATTTCCATGGATTTTGTATAATTTTGTGTAATGGAGGAGATTTAAAACCACTAGAAAGATCTTTTAGGAGTTTGGAATTGTTGAACACAGATAGACCCAATAATAAACCCCTATTTTGCTCAGTTACCATATGTCTATTCGGTTAGTGTGCCAATGAAAGGATGTGCATGGTTGTGAACTTGAAACAATTTTGAGCACATGTAGGAGGAAAATTCATTGGACAATATTTCATTATTATTTAGTAACCTTTAAAGTGCAGATAGAGCCCTATGTCTTACACAGTCCATTAAAGAATGATAGATTTATGTGTTTTGAGTTGGTTAAAGTGAGTGAAGGTGATCAAAGGATATTAAATATTGGGGAATTTTTAGATTGATAAAACATACATGAGTAAGGTTTTAGGTTCTTATGGAAGGACTTAAAAGTAAATAAAGTGAATTATGAAGCCTCTCGGCCTCTATAGATAGGCAACTAGGGTTTAAAACACGAAAACCTTATAACTTAAATTAAAATCACATAAAATTTTAAATTTGGTATTATAACATATTTTTATTCTCCAAGAAGTATTAAAGTGGTTTTGAATCCATATAGTACGTATTTGTATGATTTTAATGACCGTGTCATGAATGGAGGGCTAGAAAGGCCTAATTAGACAAGGGATTATAAAGGAAAAGGTACTTATAGAGAGAATTGGAGAATGTAACTTTAGGTAGAGTTTTATCAATATATAGGGTGGTATAAATTTCTTTTTAATCTTTAGTGGAGTTGATATATTGTTCAAACAAAGTGAAAAGGTAAAAAAAAAAGGCTACAAGCATAGTGGGGTCATTAGTAGCTTTGTATCTGAACAAGAGTATTGAAGTTTGATTCAAGTTTTGAAGCAGGTGAAAGAAGATATGATATGATCATAAAATATCATCCATGATAATATATTTTACTCATGAAACTTATATCAATATTTGGTACTTGAAACCTAAGAGGATTGCCTAGTGAGAAAATAGTGCAAGAGTGAGAGGAAGTTTGTGAATTGAATGAATGAAATGAGTTAGATAATTAATGTGAGAGGTTTGTAAGAGGTATAATGATATAAATAAGTGTCTATAAAGTGTAAAATAATTAGGTACAAAGAGAATAATGCTATTAAGCCAAAGTGCTAAGAGAAAGACTAGATTGGTGATAGGAGATTCAAGACAAAGCAAAAGCATTGAATGAAATATTTACCAAGACTAGAGCCAAGAGTGGACATTCTAGAGACTTATTCCATATAAATATACATTATAAGGAATACAATAAGTATGCCTAGTTTCAATAAAATCAAGTCAAAAAGGCATTAGAGCCAGGTGAAGGTGAAAGATTAGGTAACTTAAAGGTATAGTTATTTGAGTGAGAAATTTGTAGGCATTTATAAATAATTTTATCCATTTACATTAGACAAGTTTGAAATTGATTGGGTATATTTTTTAAATGTTATAAATTATGTTAATGGTCAATTGAAAATTTGTAAATAGGTGATGACAAATGCAAAATAGATAGGAGTGTCATTAGTCATTACCACTACACACAATGAAATAAAAACTTTAATTTAAAAAACTATGGGAGATCCAAGATTTATAGCATTGAAAAGAATATTTTTTTAATCCTCATTTGTGTATAGCATTAAATATGAGATCTGATAGATAATAGCTTGGAATATCAAAACAACATTATACAATAACACACAATGAAATAAAAGCTGAATATAAATTAGATAGATTGCCATGATAGGCATACAATATAGGCACATGTGTGTAGTGTCAATAATACATATATTGCCGTGATAGGCATACAAAAAATTACATTTACCAACATAGTATCTAATGTTTGGTGAATGTCATATATGTATATACAATGCCAAAAATGGATAAATTTCCATATAGGCATACAAAAAATTACATCTCATGTAAGACATTCTATTCATCAAATAGCCTCCCTTTCTTTGCCTTTCTCGAAGAAGAATCTCCTTGGGATGCCCTACTAGTAGATGGAGACCCCTCTAATGAATTGGATTGCTCTAAGGTCCAACTATGGGTCCTATGATCATAACTCATTTGCAGATGAACCTATTCAAATACAAGTATTATTTAAAAATTAACATAAAATACATTCAACCAATTGTTAAGAAATTAATTTTAAACTACAATAAAATATCATTTAAACATGCACTTACTGCAAGCTCATAGTATTGATCAATCTATTTTTGATTCTCAAACAACTTAATGATAGGTTTAGCTATTCCAATAGGCATCTTAAATATGAGAAAAACATGAGAATTTGCCTTACTAATCATCTAACTAGGACTATCAGATGTCATAGGACAAACCTGCATACACAATACATTTACATAACTTATGTTTTCCCTAAGTATGTAGTAAAATTATTAAAACAAGTTAATTTTCACAATTCAAAAATATAAGTTAATCTATACCTCTATCAGTGCCTGTGAAGATGACATTGCATTAATAATTCTTATGTTTTTCTTAGCTCATAAAGAGGGAGAAGTGTCCACTTGAGCCATCAATTGTTCATGTAAACAAGGTCTCACTTACTTATATATAAAATATCAAATCTTATATATGAAAACCATGCATATCATGAAAAAACAATGTAAACCAAGAATCAAGGAAGTACAACTACCATACAATGTGAATATCATGAAAAGACAATATAAACCAAGAATCATGGAAGTGTAATTTCAATACAAGGTGCAATGGCTAAGAATAACAAGTAGTTTTCATGTTGGAGGTAATATAAAAATTGTAATACATGTAGGAAGTGTAAGTGGAAGAGTAGGAGTTGGAAAGAATAGTATAAATTCAACAAGGCAAAGTTAGGGAGATAAGAATAATAAGAGACGTATCAAGAACTATGTCCTTACTTGTAAAGCTTCTTTGGATAGAGTAGAATACCATTATATATTTACTGGGGAAAGGTTGAGCTACACATATATGGTCATCATCCTTATATTATATGTGTGATATCAATCATTTATATCTCTATGTATAATGCATGGATTGATATCACATTCATTTATAATAGATGGATGACTTGATTTTTTGGGAAAGCACCCAACCAATAGAAATGAGTGAGCTATGGTGAATCCACATCTTGAGGAAGGTGTGTGTAAATAACATTCTACCAATAGGTCAAGTAAGGGAGGTCCTTGTCTAATATACCATGTTTTATCCATCTAAATAGATTGTCTTGTTTTGGCTCAAGAGAACACAATTGGAAAATAGTTTGGATGTTGAATTGGAAGAAACTACAAGGTGTAACTATTGAGGCTAGCACATAATTTAGTACCAACACAAATGGTGGCTCTCCCTAAAATTTTCAATGGGCTTACAAGCTGTTGAGACCTAATGCAATGTTTTTTGGCATAATAAATGTATATTAGAGAGGTTGTCTACCCTTTATACCTTTGTCATAGAAAAATTAAGAGGTGTAATGAGGCATTACAATTGAAATATAGACCTTTATCATGGCCAAACAAAAAGGTGTAATGAGATATTACAATTAAATTATCATGTGTATTACAAGTTTGTGGCTCAAACATGAGAAGGTAAGGTCGAGACCAAAATTTTCAATCCCCCTTTCCCTAAATTTTCCCCTTCCTACAAACCACACCTCTTAAATTAGTCATCAAATATTACAAACATGTATAAAATCTTGTAATAAAATGAATTAAGATTTAAGTCCTACTATCACTATGTCTTACGTGAAGTCACTTAATAAAATATAAATTTATTTAAATAACTACTTCATTAACTTTATTTAAATAAGTCAATTTGATGTTGGACCCTGAGTCATGGTCATTTATGTCTAAGAAGACTCTTAGAGATGTATTGTTAAGTTAATGATCCACTAAGTATGATTGTTGATGTTTTAATAATCAGTGAGAAAATTTAAGTTTCTGATTGGGTTTGCATTGATATTAAATTGAAAGTAATTATAATTAGTTTATCTAGCTATTTTAATTATGGCTGTGAGTATGCCTTTAGTCCTAAAAAAATTAAGGTTAAATTAATTGAATTTTCAACCTATTTATGAGTTGGTTGTAGGTAGGTTAATAGTCAAAATTGTTCAATTGGGTTGAAAGTTAGTTGATTTGGGTGGATTGGATAAAATATAATTAGTGGTTATATCAACCAACAAACTAAAGTCATGTTGTATAAATTGATATGCAAGTAATGGAGAAAGGTGTCAAATTTACAAGTCTTCTTTACATTTTGTTCACTATGATATGTCTTAATCATGTTAAATCTAATTCCTTGTATTTTTACCCTTCATGCAAATTTATTCTTTTTTACCTTAAATTCCCTTGTTATTATCACTCATTTTTAAAGGTGACATGTGGATTTATGTATAATGGTAATGGCCACATAAGTCAAAATGAGAATATGACTATATTGAGCTTAGCAACTTCATTTTTAAGATAGTGTTACCTAGAAGGACTCCTAGATATGTGTTCTTAATTTTATAAGTATCCTCGTGGCATGTGAACTACACTTATCTAATATTGATTGAATTTATTCATGGTATATTTGTGGGATTTTCCAAAATAAGTTATATAAATACTATGGATCCCATTCTCATAGCTTGCAACTATTGTGGTTCCTCTTTAATGGTTTGTGATAGCTCATAACAACTTCCAAAAGTTCAAGGTACCCCCAATATGATCAAACCATCTCCAAAATTTGTAGATAGGTGTATTTATATAAGAGGAAGATTATTTTGAATTTTTGAAGTCAATTTGAGTCTATATGGTATGGTTTCATACTCAATAGCCTTTAATTAGGCCTAGGAGACATAATTAGTCTTGAGGGGTGTTGAGTTTGGTGTTCTCCAAAGAGATTTAAATTATGAAAGTCCCTACATGAGCTATGTGATGTAAAAGGGCATCTGAATGTGGGTTTGGTTTGGTTGAGAGATTTTTAGTTTACTTAGAACAAGGAGGTTTACCTCAAAAAAGGGCTAGTAGAAGGAAGGCATCAAAGAGGAAAGAAGACTTAAGTGAAGAGTTGAAGAAGGAAGGCATCAAAGAGGAAAGAAGACTTAAGTGAAGAGTTGAAGCTTGGGGGTTATGTGGAATGGTTGGATGCATAAAATGAGATGTAATTGAGTAGGTAGATTCTCTTATGAGTATTATGGAAGAAAAAAATCAAATTAGAATGTAGACCTATGAAAACACATAAGAAGATTGTAAAGAATAGAGCAAAGATAAAGAGAGAGAACCTGAAAACAGAGTTTAAACTGAGGAGAATGATATTAAAAATAAATATTACAGAGGTAGTTGATTAGTAAAATGACTTCAAGAAGAGAAAAAGGATTAAGTGAATACAAGGAGGCTTAAGATCTATTGAGTAGGTAAGAGTGAACAAGAAAGACCTAGTAAATGCAAAGTGATCAAAGAAGTTGAAGACAAAAGACAAAGAAGGACAAGAAAAGATCAAAGCTAGGTATTTGGTAGAGGTAAGTGTGTGTTGTCATCCATATCAGGGAAGCTTGTTATAACCTATGCATCAAGATATTTGACAGATAAATTTAACTTAAGCTTACAAGGCAAATATACATAGAGCATAAGACTAACTCAAAATTTTACCTCTGTATAATTAAAAGGTGTCATCCTAATAGAAAAAAATGCAGTAGTGGATGAGCGCTGCTAGATATGAATATGTAAATAATGGTCATGATAAATCAAATTATATAAATGTTGGCTATATGATGAAGGCATTGTCACCTCCTATGACATAAAAAATTACATATATATTATTAAATTTCTATGTAAATTAATTATTATCTAAATTAAATTTACAAATATAACTTAAATTTAACATGACATTTATATAAAATACACCTGCATCTATGTAGTGGTTGATGTCTGCACACCAAATGTGTATGCCAAAAACTAATCACTCATAATAATATTATCCAAGCCCTCTGAACCACCAGTGCCATCATCATCATAATTTACAATGCACATATCTCCACATAACTACAAGGGCCAGGTCAAATATGCACACTATGTGGCATATCTCTAGCATCGGTATGTGAGAGCCTACTCATATGTTGAATGAGTATATTAGTGTGTGAACTAAGAGCATATAGAGTGTTGATCTCCATTACCTACTAAACTATAAAGGGGATATTACGCTCAAATTAATTTTGGATATGGATTTATGAAGGCTGACTAGGTAGATGACATGTACTTAGTCTATCCTACACAGAGCCTTTCCCTCAGCCCTGAAACTCACTAAAATTAAAATAGTTTGGAATCTCATTAAGGACAAACTCATTATAGAGTTTCTTAAAAATATGCAATGGGACCCCATGGTTATTACATGGTGGATAATCAAACAACATCTACCCTCGATCCTAAAAATTGGTTGTGATTAAGTTATGTTAGTAGTAATGTATCGGAAAATGTTTAGTGGTTACAAGAAATGGGTCATTTGTGGTTGGGTCAATAAATAAGGATTAAATGGAGGATTTTGATATTTATTTATTCTTGAACTCAAGTGTTGATAATTTGTTAGCATAATAATCCTTATAAATATCTCTATATGAAGTCCATTTGTCAATTTGAATCATTATAGAGTTAATTTTACCTAATAAAATATCTAGGGAAATGGCTAGCTGGGTGTAGTGGGGGTTGGTGGAAGTGGAATCCCTCATTCTCCCAATTAATTCTTTAATTAAAATTTTATTTCCCAAACTGTTGTCAATTAGAATGTCCTGACTGCCTAGGGGATTTTTTGGAACTATAGGAGGGTTAGGTGGAGGGATAAGAGGAGAAACAAGAGGGTTTTGTGGAGGGTTAGGAGGAAGAGGAAAAAGAGGGTTCTATGGAGGGTTAAGGGGGTTATTAGGATGGGTTATTAAAAAAAAAATTAAAACTAAAAATTAGGGTTAAATAATGAAAATTAATGTTAACAAGTGTAGATATTTATCACTTACCTCTTCTACATGGCATCATCATCGATTAATAGCTTCTTAGGTTGAATTTTAGTAGCTTTCTATCAATATTTTATCTCTCTCACATAAAATGTGATCACAAAAGTGGAGGAGAGCAGAAGAAACTCAAATGCAAAATGATGAATTTGCATTCAAGTTTTATTTTTTATTTATTTGTAACACAAGTAACACGATCACATTACTAAAAACAAAAATAATACGATGACATTAATAATTTGATTGAATTATTTTTTAAAATAATATGATCATGTTATATAATAACGTGATCGCATTATGGCTCGATAATTATTGAGCCATAATTTAAATAATGCGATTGAATTAATAACATAATATGACCACATTAATTAAATAATGCAATTGAATTAATTATTAACATGATCATGTTACCTAATATGTCCAAAAAATTATCCCCCAACTCCATGCACTTACCCAGTCATTACTGGTAAAATACATGGTTTCAAGACTCATGCATGCAGAAATAGACTTTAGAGAGGTGCAACCAAAAAGCTTTGGATAGTCTTGCATAGAGTAAACTACCACCACTTTATAATAATGGTGCTATTGTCCAATCATGATGCTACTGTCCAAGATGGGTTCTAGCACTAGAATCTAGTTTATGACACTTAGACCAAATTCCACCTCAGTTTATAGCACCTAGACATTCATCTCATTTGTTTTCTAGCTATATTATTACTTGCACCATTTATTACTATTTTTAGAAAAAACAAAGCTATTCAATTCTATAACAAATTAATGGTTGTATTTATTGTACATTATTTCCATGATTTTGTCTACTCAATGATTTAACAAATATAAGATATATATTCACTAAATCATAAAAGGTTAAAACATACATACATACATACATACATACATACATATATACATGTAAGCCCTAAATTAGAGTGAATTAAATGGTGATGCTAATTTGATGTTAATAATGTCATCATTATCTCAAAATTTACAGACTTTGTGTTTCCATTGAAACAAGAAAAAAAAAATGAAATGTATGGTGACACTAGTTTGATGTAAATGGTGATGCTAATCATACCATATATAGTTGTTAAAAATTTGTAATTGTAATTCATGTAGGATTTAACATAGGATTTGAGGATTGGATTTCTATAGGGGTGTTATTACTTGGCACTGATTTTGAGATGTAGAGAATTTATACAGGTGTACCCCCACATTTTCCATCCATAATAAGTACATCATATCCATTTTTTGGGTTTTCAGCATGATATAATTTTAATCACTTTTCGATTCATGTGTTGTTTTGATATGATTCAAAAAATACCAAAACTATATTTTGAGATGCTAAAAAATCACACTGAGGCTACCGCTAATCCATCTATGAATTTACTAGGTGTATTAGGTTTGTTCTCCTTTTATCAATTTTGATAGTTCATTGATTATTTAGACACTTATCCACATGCATATGTTCTTCACATATTTCTAGGGACATGTTTATATATATACCAAGACATAAGAGCAAGGATGTCAATTCCAACATATATGCATCCCTCCATAGTAGAAATCAAGTAATCTCTCTCTCCTTTTAAATTTTAGTGAAACTATTATTCTTATGTTTGCTTTAAGAGCTCTTATAGGTTTTATGGTTATAGAAACAAATTCTATGCAGGTGTATTATTATTTTTCTTTCATATGTATGCACAAGTTTACACATAGAAACACACATTAAGTGAGACATTATGTAGACATATAATTTTGTTTCATGGTTCATTTTTAGTTGCATAATTACATTTTTAGGGTAATTATGCGTTTTTTGATTATTGATTCATATTAGGTTCTCATTGGTGTGTTTCCCCCCATGTCAAGGAAATAAATGATAATGAATGATAGAGAAAAAAGACTTATATTTTCCAAAGATCTATTGTGAAATTGTAAGAGCACAATTCAAGTATTTATAGTAGAATTCAAGTAATATTTTAAATATTTATTTAATTTATGACATATTCATTCTAGCATGAAAAGTCATATAGGACTAGCCCTTGCATTCATATATTTATTGTTGATTTGCATTAAGTATGGTGATGAGTTGTTAGGGTTATGGATAAAGAAATTAGTTTTTCAGATATTTGCATGGAATTTTAGAAAAGTGAGTGAGGTTTTTAGAGTCCTGTATTCAAAATATGCATACTTTCACTTAGAAAAAATCATACCTACTCTTCCAAAAATGTTCTCTCTCTTTTATAAGAGTTCACTATAAAATATTATATTTGGTCATCCCAAGTTTTCTAAATTTTGTTTGCCTCTTTGTTTGGACTAGTTTTCCATTGTGTATTTCTAATAACTATCTCCAAATTTATAACAAATTGAATATTATAACCCCATTTTATCATTTATTATTGATTTTAAAATATTCATTATTGTGCACGATGTTGCTTGGCTCACAAAGAGCGCACTAGGGATTAATTCTTGTTGCTAGCAAAACCTGCCTTGCAAAAAGGGATGAGGCTAGGATCATGCCTCAGGTGACTTTGGTAGAATGGATACCCCTTAGTCCTTATATCTTAGCTTAATATCACCACCTAAAATAGTGATTCATAAAAAAAATTCATTATTGAAAATTAAGCATGATTTTTTATTTTATTTGATTAAATTTGAGTAAGAAAAATTTACAAATAGTATAGGTAAATGTATTGCATTTTGTTTTAAAACTTATTTGTCATAATAGAAATACAACAAACATTGTATACTACATATTATTACTCACATGCATATTTAAAAAAATCATATTCATAATAACAAAAGTACACAAGATTTAATAGTGAACACAACAATAAATACCTAAATAATTATTTATATGTATGCATATGCATGTATTTATACCCACATACACAATCACTTAGTACTCTCTTGAGTCCATAACCTAATTTTTAGGGGTATGCAAAACCATCTATATTAAAACAATATTAGTAAGAGTGTGATCTATAGAAAAATAATTGTATATATTAAATATTTTTGAAAAGTGTACAAGGGTTAACTTATCACATGGGTGTCCCATACTACGAATGGGAGATGATATCTCACTCACACTTCATTGAGGATAATCACATAAATAATGTATAGTTTTAATATTTTATTTCATAAAAGTACAATAAATTGATTAATAAAATTTTAAATCTTTATACGAAACACTATGAAAACATCACAAATAATAAACCCCCAAAAAATGGCAAAGTCACTTCTATTTTTAAACCAGAGAATGTTTTACAGAAAACATTATTTTTTGGGGGGTAAAGAATAAATAACAAATTCCATAATATAGTTCAAAATTTAAAATGATATAACAACATTAGTATGATTGTTGACATGCCCAAATTTTTTAAACATTTTTTTAAATTTATTTTTAAAGTCTTGAAGGATAAATTAAGGTGAACCATAATTCCCATTGAATCCTTTCTTAATATTAATTTTTTTGAAATAACCTTATATTTATACTGTTTCAAATAATATTCTAATGATATTTCAATTACACAATTATTTCCATCATATTAATCGACATCCCTAAAATAACTAATCATTTTTTAATGTTTTTTCTTAAAATTAGTTTTGTTGTCATTCTAAAGATGCCATGCAAGCTATATATTTGATTTATTACTCAAGTGAGTTCCTTTATTTAACACATTATAGTTAGATTTAATGGCTTTAGTTGTTTAATTAATTTGAATGTTTTACATTGAAATCTATTCTCGTTTTAAGAGATAGTGCACAAAAGGCACTTGGATTATTTTATATTTAATTAAAATTAAAATTTATTTTTATTTACATTAAAATTTTAAATTAATAGTTTTTACATAAATATTTTTAGAATAAAAAAACAATATATTCTATAAAATTTTAAATATACTATATTCCTTATTTTATTTTAGTTTTTAATTTTATTGGTTGTTATTAATTATTAATTTAATATTAGATGGTTGAATATTTCTAAGAACTTCAAAATTTTGTTATTCAAATCATTCATGCACAATTTAAATATAATAAAAGTTTTATCTTAATAAAAAATATATAAATTATATGAAATCCAGCTTTGAATGGAAGCATCAATTTGATGTTGTTCTTATCATTCAATACAAAATTAGATGTATATAATCAATTTAACAGAACTATATATACCAAAATGTTAATATAATAATATAATTATTAAATTTTAAATATATTTTTTATATTTCAAAAATTTAATTAGATTAAAATAAATATTTACAAGTCACATGTAGAGGCTCACTATCCACTTCAAGTCAATTCGACAAATGTGACATGCTCTAAGTTATTGATAATTGCTTCATGACTAATGTTTCAAGTGTTAGAGAAATATTATATGAAAAAAAATATTAATAAGGTTTTTTAACATCCAACTATGCAAACATATCAAATGGATCACCAAAAGTGAGAAATGCAAAGAATAAGGTAATTTTGACACTTGATTCTTGGAGTTGATTGACACTAACACACAAATAAAATTAATTGAACAAGATAAAGTCTTAACAGAACTACCTACCCATTCCAAAGGGTAATAAAATGTTCTAAAAGAAAGTTCAATACTGATGATAGTTCTTAGACTTGTATACAAAACATTTTATTTCTTATCCTTAGTAATCACATCTATTAGTCTCTCTTCAATGATATTGTCCCTTTACTTAAAAGACAAATATGTGTTATAATAAAACACTCAAAAATGCCCATCAAATAGTTAAACTAGATTAAAATATCCTATAATAATATCTATTATAAGTGTCAACTCAATTTTCTAAAATTTAAATAATTAAACTATGAAAAATATAAGAATCCCCATACATAGCTTCCATTCTTAGATGAAAATTGGAGATTGGGAAAAATGATGAAGCTTTTAAAGAAATGGAGGGATCGATTTCCAAAGCAACCCTAAAAGAGTCAGAAGATGAAGATGGGATAAAAATATGGAATAATGGAGATTACACCTAAATGAAAGTTTATTGAAGGTGGCCAATCACAGGAAAAAAGTTGAGAGAGGTTGAAAATTAAAATCTAAAAAAGCTCAAATTAAAGTCGAAGATAGAACCCAAGAGACTGTCAATATTTTATATTTGTATGAGAAGTGGGGGATGAGGTTTCCCTCTTCATCGCTATGATATGCATCAAATCTCAAATTAAAGTTAAAGTTAGAACCCAAGAGATCGTTAATACTTTAAATTTATATGAGAAGTGGGGGATGAGGTTTCCCTCTTCATCGCTATGATATGTATCTCCTATAATATTAGGAGCTTTAATGCTTGCAACAAACATCATCTTCTAATGTGATTCATTTTGGCACAATGAGAAAACATAGTATTGATTCAAAGAACAAAATCCAAGGTAGTTGAGGCTAGTAACATTTGGAAAAAATAATGGTATGGATAGAATGGATCTTTCATGGATTTAGATGGGGTTTATGGCATGGGAATCATATGGAATTATTACAAAGTTTCAGTGGAGATAATTATCTAAAATATAAATTAGTGTTGGTAATAAAACCCTAGTGGGAAACACTTAAGACAATAGAGATAATGATGAACAAAACAAACTAAAAATTCACGTCTCTGAAGTAAGATAATAAGACAATAAAAACAATAAACAAAAATCTTAAAAAACACTAAAACAAGACAACAAAAACACTAAACAACAAGCTTAAAAATATTAAAACAAGGGAGTCAAAATATGGTTTAAAACACATAAAAACATATAAATTTTGATTCAAAAAATTGTTACAACTGTTGGTTACACATTTTGTAATAACTTCCTATGATTATTATTATTTTTCACATTTAAAAAACTGATTTACTAAACTTACTACACTATTGTTATGTCTTAATACATTTCTATTATGATTCTACTCACTATATATATGTTTCTCTTGCTTAGACTGATGTCTCTACTTATCCTTTTATCTCTTGTATATCTTCACTTATTTTCTAACTACTAAAGTCACTATGTTCTCCTTGCATTCATTCTCTATTGTTTCTATTTGTCTTCTTTCTATATTTTGTACACTACTATTGCCTGTATATTTTGCACCTTATATTATATTGTTCTCTTATCTTTTACTACGTTTAACTAGTTCTCCACCTACCTCCTCACATTTTTGCTCAACCAAATGGTTCCCAAAAGTAATTAAAAATTACTCATTAATTTCCTAGTTTCTAGTGATTTTTGGAGTTGTCACTTCGTAGATGGTAAAAAGTAAGAATAAAATATTTTAACACTCCCCCTTATTCTTAACCTTTTTTTTATATTCTCTTAAACATTTTTTAACCCATAAATAATCTTAAAAACTACCTATGAATTATTTATATATTTTTTGAGCTATTCTGATCATCTTCGAAGTTAGACTATGAATCTCCGAAGCCAAACTAGTGATCTCTAGAGCCAGTTGTCCATCTCTGGATCTAAATTGGTGATCTAGAGATCCAATTTATGGATCTTTGAAGCCAACCTATATATCTTTAGAGTTATCCTATGGATATATAGAGCCAATATATGAATTTATAGAGTCAGTGCTACTGCATCTATGACCCCTAATCACTCTCTTAAACACATAAAATTATTTTTTGACAAAGGGTTAGTAAATATGTCAGCTAGCTACCGGTTAGACTTGTAAAATTTAAGCTATCTCACATTTTTCAACTAGTTATCTAATAAAATGATACCTGATTATAATATGTTATCTTCTACCTTGAAAAATGAGATTCTTTGACAATGTAATGGATAATATATTGTCACAAAAGATAGTTGAAACTCTTTGTTTCTCCTCATACAAATTTGATAAGATTATTCTAATCCATATGCCCTAATATGCTATTAATTTGCTTCTATATATTTAGCTTCAACCATGGAAAGTAGAAATATGAGTTGTTTCATTGAATTCTAAGAAATGACTCCTAACCTAATATGGAACACATATCCCCATGTGTTATTTCTATCATCAAAACTATCATCCCAATCACTATTAGTGTAGCCAACTAGCTAAAAATCATTTGTTTCTATATATAAAATTCCATGATTTATCATGGCATTGACATAAATCAAGATCCTCTTACCTGCTTTCCAACATGTCTTTCAGTGTCTTCATGAATCTAGATATGATGTTGAATGTATATATGAAATCTAGTCTAGTTACAGTTAAATACATTAAACTTACCACTAAACTCTTGTACCATGTGGGATCCATACTACTACTATAATATTCGTTGTGTAATTTCAAACTTTTTTAGCTGGTATAGATACTAGTTTGTTGTCCAATCCTAAACTTCTCCAAAATATATTTTGTATGCTTGGGTTGAGATAACATTATCTATTTATTTAACTTCTATGCCAAAAAATTACTTCAACACACCTAAATCAATCATCTTAAACTTGTTATTTATAGTTGATTTGAAATTTTCTATGAACTAATTTGTATTTATAATGAATATTAGATCATCCACATATAAAAAAAAATTAAAATACCTTATTTTCTTACCTTGATTAGAGTTGGACTCGCTACCATTTTTGCTAAAGTCATTGTTCAACAAGTAAGAATATATTCAGTTGTATTACACCCTCAACACTTGTTTGAACTCATACAATGCTTTATTCAACATATATACCTTGTTCTCATTCATTAATATCTCATTACCATGTGATTTTTCCACATAAACCTATTTTTTGGACACAACATTCAAGACGTTGACTTTAAATACATTTGATGTTCCTTCTATTTATGTTGAGCATCTATTACAATGATTATTCTCACTATTTCCAACCTTACTACAGGGGTAAATATATCATTATAATCATGTCTAGGATATTATTTGTAGCCTTTGACAATTAAATTTTATTTATTATCTCTCAATATTTCCTTCGAGAGCGGTTTTGATTTTATAAATCCACTTAACACCTATGACTTTTTTCCTATTGGAAGGTCTACTAACTCCCATATCTAATTTTTATCTATTACATGTATTTATCCATCCATTACTTCACACCACTTTTTGTCTTTAATTATGTCCTACAAATAGATAGGATAAATTGATAAAAAGAGAGAAAAAACCATTGTTTCATCTTCACTTTATTCTTACCTTAACTACTTATATATATCTTTCAAACTCAATGCCCTCCCTAAGTGTTGATTTGAGTTAGAAGATGATGATGTTGTCTCATGAATTGTTCCTTGATCTCCTTGTAGGTTGTTTCCACTAAATGAATAAACTATTTTTGAAATAGGACTCCAAATCGGTGTATGAGTGGTTATACCACTTGTTGGTTCAGTTTCAAGAAAGGGTTCATTAGCCCTTGTTTACACCTGATGCTCTTTTTGTCTATCTTCCCATGCTACATCCTCAATGAACTAAATATCTCATCTAATTATTAACTCCTTGGTAACTATATTGTATATATGATACACTTTTTATTGCGTAATATATCTAATGAAAATATATTTCTCACCTTTGTCATGCCACATTAATCTTCTTTGATTAGGCACATGTGCATATGCCACACATCCAAACACTCTAAGGTGTTCAACACTTAGTTTCTGTATGTTCCATGAATCTTGAGAGATCATATCTATAACACTCTTTTTAAGACATATATTGAATAAATATATTTCTATTTCTATAGCCTCATCCCAGAACTCATTACACAATCCTTTAGCCTTTAACATGCTTCTTGCCATCTCATGAATGGTTTGGTTCTTCCTCTTGAATACACTATTTTTTTATGGTGTATACCTTGCTTTAAATTGCTTCTTGATGTCATTGTCCTTTTAAAAATTCATAAATTGATTTGAGATATATTCTCCCCCTCTGTTAGTTCTCAAAAAATTTATGTAATGGCCACTAGACTTCTCAACCATGGCTTTGAAGCGCTTGAATGTTTCAAATGCCTTTGATTTATTCTTCAAAAAATACACCTATGTCTTTTTGTTAGAGTCATATATGAATGTCATGAAATACACATTATTAGATAAAGTGGGATTCTTCATAGGACCACACAAATATGAATGTATTAGCTCAAGAGGAAATCTAACTCTCCATAACTTACCCACAAGAAAGACAATCCTATGTTACTTCCCCAATATACAAACTTCACACACTTTGTTTGGTTGTTATATAAGGGGAAACCCTCTCACTATTTAAAATCTTGTAAAGAAAGTTTATCCCACCAAAAATTAAATGACCATATCTTAGATGCCAAAGGGTAGACTCATCCACTACCATTATTTTGAACATTGTTGCTAACTCATTTTGCATCTTTAAGGGAAACATTTTATTGCTTTTCATTTGGACTACTACATTATGCATATTACTACCACTTTTATCATAAATTATGCATTATTCATATTCTAATATCAATTTATACCTCTTTTGGACAAGTTGTTCAATGTTGATTAGGTTGTGCTTCAACCTAGGTACATAATAAATATCTTGAATTTGTCTTTGATCACCTTGTTTGGTGTGGATAGAAATGCTACCTTTGCCCATCATATGGACCTTCTCATTGTTTCACATATTCACCTCTGATTTTATTGACTCATAAATGTTATGAAACATATATTTAATCTCATTCATGTGGTTGCTACAACTACTGTATAGATACCAAATTTCTCTACTACTTTGCTCATTTATATTTTATCTTATAAAAATAATTCCTAATTTCTCACTCTTATTAGGTTCAACATCTTTTTTCTTAGATAAATTTGAGTTGTACCTATTTAAATCATACTCTTTATTTCTACATTTACTAGCATAGTGTCCATACTTCTTTCAATAATAGCATTGAACATTAGATTTATCATACTTTTGTATAGAACCACCTCTTGACATCTTGTTACTCCTTCTCCTCTTCCATGTGATTATTGAATATTATCTTCCATATTCATTTCTACTATAAGTTATTCCTCTACCTCTAGTGTATGATTATCTTCCCTACCTCTCACATTCACATTTATTTTGAAGGATTATTCATGGAAAGAAGTGGCTGACCTATTCAACCTTGTTTATGGGTTTTCAAGGAACCCAACAACTCATCAATTATAATTTATTTAAAATATTTAGAATCTTCAATTTCAACCAATATATGATCAAATCTAATTGGAAGGCTCCTTAAAACCTTCTCAATGATTCTATGATCTTCAAGAGTATCTCCATTTGTCTTGATTTTATTTATTATGCTCATTGTCCTTGTATATAAGTCATTGATTGACTCATTTTCTCTCATTTTTAGGGTCTCAAAGTCTATTCTCAATAACTACAACTTTACTAGTTTTACCTTGTCACTATCTTGATAGGCATTCTGAAAAATATCCCAAGCTTACTTGGAATAAGTATTTTCTATCCTTGGAAAGTCTAAATCAATCAATGCCATTTGAATATAGTTTAGAGCCTTAAAAAAATAATTTGGTCAAAAGTTTATCATTAGAAGCATAACCAAGACATACTACAAAAAGATCAGAGATATTGTTCAGGATCATCCTTATCATCATAAAATATGAATTTTGGTTCAAAAAAAAAAGTTAGAAAAGGGTGCAAAGATATTTTAGGTGCAAGAGGATTATCTATTTTAGAAAAATTGTTTGTGCTTGAGTAAAAGTATTGAATGTTGTCAAGTATGAAACTTCTATATAATTACCTTCTACAAGCTCACATAATTCTTATGAGTAAAAAATTATCTTCATCTTGATGCACAATACATCATAGTTATTTCCTTCAAGTATTGGGGGTTACTACCATGAACTATTGCTATTGGCTGGCATCTACAATGGACCTTTGAAACCTTTTGGTTTTGATACCAGTCATTGGGAATAAAACCCATGTTGGTAGCACTGAAGACAATAAAGAGAATGATGAGTGAAACAAACTAAAAATAACAATAACACTAAAAACAAGCTTAAACTAGAATATGGGATAAAACACATAAATAAATATATTAATTTTGATTCAAAAAACTATTACAACTACTAATTACACACTTGTAATAACTTCTTGTATCTACTATTATTTTTCATACTTACAAAATTGATATACTACACTGTTGTTTTGTTTTGTTCTAATAGATTGCTCTTCTGATTCTCTTGACTATATAAATGTTGCTCCTACTCAGAGTGTTGTCTCTACTTATCCTTATGTCTGTTGCATATCTTTACTTATTTTTAGCATATTGCAGTCACTATGTTCTCTTGAATTAATTCTCTATTTTTTTATTTGTCTTCTTCTTTTCACTGTACTCTACAAAGTTTTTTTATTTATCTCCTTCTTCACTTCTCTGTACTTTGCAGAGTGTTTCTATGTGTATATTATGCATCTTACATTATATTATTCTCTTTTGTCTTGTAATACATTTAAATTGTTATCCACCTACCTCCTCACATTCTCGCTCAACTAAATGGTTCCCAAAAGTCATTAAAAATTTAAAATTGTTCATTAATTTCCTAGTTGCTGGTGATTTCTAGAGCTCTTAGTTGATATGTGGAAGAAGGTAAGAATTAAATATTTTAACAATTAGAAATTATGTGAACTACATTTAATAAGACTAAAATTATTTTTCAATTAATTAATACTTTGTGGGCTGAGTTTGCAATCAATTTGATTAGTTTGTAAAAGCATAAGATTGTAATTAGTGGTGATTTCAATGGAGTCATCTGAGAGGCAGCTCCTTCACTAATCAATCCCACATTGAATTTTTATGTACTTTATGAATCACTAGGATTTGATAAATGGACAAATAGGCACCTTGGTTTCAACATAATCTCATAAAGATTAGATAAGTTCATGGCTAAACCAAATTCATTATCAACTTCAAGTCAATTCGACAAATGTGACATGCTCTAAGTTATGGATAATTATTTTGTGATTACTATTTCAAACATTGAAGCAATATTATATGAATGAAAAAATTAAACAAGGTTTCTCAACATCCTATTATACAAGAATATCAAATCTCTCACCAAAAGTGAAAAGGGCAAATAATAAGGTCAAGTGTCAACAAAAACATCAAGAAGGTTTCTCAACATCCTACTATGCAAAGATATCAAATAATGACTCACCAAAATTGATAAATTGAAATAATAAGATAATATTGATACTTGACACTAATAAATGGAGTTAACTAAGGCTAACACACAAATCAAAATGGGGTAACACTCATTGAATTTGAATTGTGATGAAGGCATAAAACTTAATCAAGCTTGAAAACTCATAACTAGTAAATTAAAAATAATAACTACTTAATAAATGAGGTTGTTTTCTTTAGGGATTTTCCTTTTTTGAATGTTTAATTCTAGATTATACTAAACATATGTAAAAGTGTGATTTTATTAGTATTTTTGTATTCTGATTTTTTTTTAACAAAGTGTGATATGAATTTTGAAGATGTTATGTTTGCTAAATTAATTTAAGTGCCAATTTTATTTATTTATTTAATTTGATTTGGGAATAATTTCATTCTTAAATAGGTTTACAGTAAGGTAAGGTTTTAAATAGCATTTGGAGAAGGTTTTTTTTATAAATATTTGGATATGGATTTTGGTGACAGTAGTTCAGAAGAAGCATGGGTTTTACAACACTATTGATGACAATAGTTCAATATAAATATGTTTGAATTCTAATTTATGAACCCTCTAAAATAAAGATGATTGTTTCAAAAACATTTGTATGCTTGTAGACTGGTGGGTAATTGATTGTGTATTTAATTTGTTTGATGTTTAATTGAAAGAGATGAGTCCTCTAGATAGTTCCTTCCTTAAGAATCATCCCCTAAATATTTTAAATAAGTTTAAAGTGCTTGTTTAGAAGATCAATTCAAATCTTTAATCTATAACTGCATCTTAGGTAGTCTTATATAATTGCATTGTTAGAGGCATTATTATCCTGACTAGTCTCATAAGATTGCATTATTAGAGAGATTTTAATGAAAAAAGAAGGCCAATGGAATGAAGAAGATATGTTCCTCCTCTTTTTATGACATATAGGCAATCAATTTCAAGTCTTTTAAGTGCGTAAGTGCGACATACAAAAGCAACAGAGAACTAGATGTTAGGTAGATGGCTATGTTTGATTCAAAATATTGAAGTGGTGGTTGATTAATGATAAGAAACATGGAAAAAAGCCCAAAATACATGCTTGGCCAGCTTGCAATTAATGTTACTATGTTCTCATCAATAATTATGGTACATCATGCTTTTGTTTTATTAAGTTGTAGTAAATTTATTTGGCCAATATCTACATAAGGAGGAATATCTTTAAAGAATATTTTTATATAAATTTTATATTAAATTTTATAACTGAGAAAATAATATATATTTTAAGTTTTTTCATTATTTAAATTGAAAATATATTAATCAAAAATTGATTCCTACTTTGATAAGTATTAATAACTACTTTATTGAATTTTGATATCTTAAATAAAGGAGAAAATAAAACATGAACTTGTGATCATATGAATGAATTTATGGAAATGAAAATAAAATGCCCTTCGACTAATGTGAGGATCTTATTGTTATCATCCTAAACAAGTGACATAACTATTTGTTTATATAATAATACTAAAATATTATTTCGTATCATACTTAATCTTTATGGTAGTAAACTGAATGGAAGTCTTCTTGCGCATAATGTCTTTGGCTTGTGGGATAAGCGTAATGAGCATGTTGTCATCATCACTTGCAAGCACATCTTCCAAAGTCTCAAAAATTTCTATTTTATAAAAACCCTTCTTCCTCATTGTCATTCCATGGCCCAAGCTCACAGATGACCCTACATAATGTGGGAAGATATAGGAAGTCACAGAGTCTACCTTAGGATTATTTATGAATATATCAAACTTTACATTCTCAGCCATATCCACCACCATCTCATCTATGACAAGAACCATAACTTGCTCGTCCATCCTTTTATGTTTTGGGATTGACAGAACCAAAAATGTTTATGGGTCTGTAAGTGACTTGAGCTAGGAGTTGACCTCTTTATAAATGATGGTGGTTTTTCTATAGGCATAAGCTTTATGGCCTTCTTGATTGACTGCCCATTTGTAAGCCATGGAAGTGGTAGTTACTAGTATTTGTACTTGAGCTTATCAATATCATAGCAATCACAGTCTCTAACCTACACTAGTTAGCGATTCTCATCGTAAAAGACAAACTTAGAGTCAAAAAGATCATTGTTTGTATACTTTTTTATGACATAAGGTGTCATTCCAAATGGTCCACATGCGATCGATGTTAGAATGGTGTGAATAGAAGATGGGGTCTCTCCTTGTTCAGTACAATGTGCCCATGTCTTCACTATTAGGGTTTTTGTTAGAGCCAATCCAATCATGCACTAAATTGTGAGGTGAAGACTTCGATGTCCCTTTTCTCAACCTGCACGATGTCTGTTCACGTCCATATAATAAAATATTTTTTTATAAACGTCAAATGATTTATTAAATAAAAAATTAGTTGTAATAATTAAAAATTTATATAAACTTGACTTCATATTTTATGATAATTATCTTCATATTTAATCAGAGTTAATCTTGTCTTTGTATTCAACAAAACATGATCTCAAAATAAATTTGACAAACAAACTTAATTAATAAAAAGCATCGATTTTTTTTTTAATAAATATTTTAAGCTATGCATTAAATCATGTCTTAAAGTTTTGAGTGCAAACATCCATTCAAAATTGTTTTAATACACAATTTTCGTTAAAAACTTTATTCCTTTATGTAATCACCTTTTTAAAGAAAGTCTGCTACAAACATTTAAATTGAAAATAAAAATACGTCTTATGAAATAATAGATAGAAAGCTTCATTTTATTTTGTTAGATAAAGGTTTAATAAATAATAGATATAAAATTTCATTATATAAAAAAGGGAGGAATAAAAAAATATATTATATAATTATTATGATTATTTTTTTTAGTTATTGAGCTTTTAGTTATTAAGTTTTTAGATGTATTTTTTGTTTTTTTAAATTAATGGTTGATTAAGTGAGAAAAAGTTAAATATAAAGACTAAATTGTTATGAAATTATATATAATTAATTTTGACATAATATTTAATAAATATATATAATAGATTTAAAAATTATTTTTAAATTTAAAATTATAATATTTAAATTTTATTAAAAAAGATATTTTTAAATTTAAAATTAATTAAAATTGGTTTGAACTAATTAATTATAATATTGAAATAAAATAACGTTATCTACTTGCTTCAACTCTTAATAGAATTATTAATTATTTTGTAAAATATTTAAAAGAAGTTGAATGTACATTTGTTAACCTTCATAATTATATTCTTATACTTTTATTTTATATAAAAACTGATTATTATGTAAAAATATTTTAAAAGTGTTGAATGTACACGTGCTAACTTTTAAATGTATATATTATATATTTAAAAAAAAAAAAAAAAATTATAAACATTTATTAATATTGATTTTACTATATATTAATAATGAAAACTAAAATTAAAATAAAAAATAATAATAACTAATCAATTACAAACATTTATTAATAGAGTTGGATTCAAACTAATTTAATTAAAAAAAAAAATTAAAAAAATTAATTTTTTTATTTTTTATTTTAAAGATTGACTTGTTTTTATTTATTTATTAAAAAAATATTTAAAAGAATTAAAAATTACATAACGTATTATTTGAAAGAGTAAACCCTATTCCTTGAAATTAATTCAAAATCTTAATTAAAATAAACGCGGGAAAAAGTCCAAAATGCCTGCTCACGTTGCATGCAAGGGAAATTGAAATAATTATTTATAACTTAATTTGATTCACGGAAGAGATATATCTATTTTTAGAAATAGATAAATACAAGTTGATGATAATGCCTAAAATTGGAAACCAGGTGGTCTAATTTTAATCTGCTTATATCGCCAATAAAACTAAAGCAGGTGTGCATCTCTACTGTTACTGTGTAGAAACAAAATAATGGGTCGGAAAAAAAGAGACACGGAATTTATCTTGAAATCCAGTGAGAGATGTGCAACACGCAAGAAACGACTAGACGGGTTGCAGAAGAAAGTGGAGCAATTGAGCACTTTATGCGATGCGAAAGCTGTGCTCATCTGCAAAGGGCAACAATCTTCCCAACAGGGTTTGGATCCCCCTTTCCAGTCTTGGGCGTATCCTCAAGCTCACCAGGGTTTGGAGGCTGAAGTGATCCACCACTTCATCAGCCTTCCCACGGAAGAACGACTGAAGAGCAGCTGCGATGTTGAATTCCTGCTGCATAAACAGATCAACGCTGTCCAACAACAGCTCAGAAAACAAAAAGCTATCAATTCAGAGCTCGAAAAAGTAGAGCTTCCCTCCCTTGACGAGCTCAATAGACTCAGCATCCAGGTGGACACCAAGTTTCGAAGATTACAACTACTCATAGCTGAAAGGACAAAGACGCCAACTCCTCCTCCTCCTGCTCCTGCTCCTGCTCCTCCTGGTCCTCCTCCTCCTGTTCCTAGTCCTCCTGCTCCTGTTCCAGTTGCTGCTCCTGCTCCTGCTCCTGCTCTTCCTGTTCCTGCTCCTGCTCCTCCAGTTCCTCCTTCTGTTCCTCCTCCTCCTCCTCCTCCTCCTCCTCCTCCTGCTCCCGCTCCCGCTCCCGCTCCTGCTCCTGCTCTTCCTGTTGCTGCTCCTGCTCCTGCTCCTCTGTTCGACAATGGATATCAAAGTCCGAATGATCTAACAACTGTGTTCGACTATGGATATCCAAATCCGAATGATCTAACGTCTGTGTTCAACTATGGATATCCAAATCCGAATGATCTAACGTCTGTGTTCGACTATGGATATCCAAATGACTGGATATCTCATACCCTTGGCTTGTCACCTGATGATTTTAGCTGGGAGGATACTTGGATGGATTAATTTATCAAGCCGGATTACTGAATTACTAATATTGGTAGATGCAGCCGCCGCCATTACCGTATCTTCCTGCAGTCGTTTCTTCTGCGCCGCGCCGTTGATCTTCGCCTTCTTCATTGCCTTCACGCAATCCTTGTTATCACCACGTCCAGGGTTCGAACCTCCCGAGGCAGCCTTTTTGTCCAACAGCATTAATGTTGTTGCCATATCAAAAAGTTCTGTTCTTTTCTTTAACTCAGCCCAAGAGCAACACCGCCACCATTAATGTTGAGGTCTCATCTGGGGTATTGTTATTTCCCATCGATCCTCTTATCTCATTAATGGCCACTTTAAAGATGATAAATTCCTCACTCTAGAAGAACAAAGAAAGTCATTTAAGGAAGTTATGTAGTGTCTTGACACTTTTTATCTAGCTTATGGCTCCAACTTACAATGGAATAAAACCCAATCCTTTAGACAAAGTATGATGCCTATGCCAAACTAGTTACTTGAATATAGGTGGAAATGGATTTACAAAGGGGAATAATTCAAGTTTCTAGGCACCCCCTTTGCATTTGATAGCTCCCCTGCAATGTTGTGGTAATATGTCATAGACAAAGTGGAGAAAAAGGTGAAGTACTAAGTCACCAATTCTCTCTCTCTAGTGGAGAAGTTCTAGGTGTGCAATAAAATTATACTCACTATTCATGTCTATTATTCGAGAGACTTTATTTGGTATAATGCCAATCAAAGGTGGAGTTTCCACATAGTTTCTTGGGATATTTGTTGTCTTCTTAGTGATAAAGGAGACATGGGAATTATTGACATTTACATACATACCATTGTTTTATGTGTCAAATGGGTGGTTAGAGCCATTGAAGGTAATGAATCCTAGACAATCCTGCTATGTCATTGCATATCATCTAGACATTCTTATGGTAGATCTAGTTTGAAGAACATTAGTTTCCATACTCTTCTAAGCATGATTGCTCTGGTCAAAATTGAAGGATCTTTTGTGGCTAAAATCATATGAAAATTTTATGACATTGTTAAGCCTCATTTAAAATGGGTTTGTGATGACTTTCATATTGGTTTTTCTTTCAATGACCACAATCTTTAGTCGTTTCCCCACATGATCACTACTAGTCTTCTCTTGGCAGAATTGTTTGGTATAAAAGGCTCAAGGTTTTTTTGAAAAGGGAATGATACTATAAAGGATTTAATTTCCACTCATGACTAGGCTTTTTAGCCTATGGTAAAGTAAAAATTCAATTTAAGTAATTTTGACATACTAGTTATTCTCTACATTTAGAAATTAATGTTAGATGTCATGCTCCACAAGTTGGGTGTTCAACCTCCATGCTCATGGTGGAAAGATTAAAGGTGAAACTATGATACTCATTTAAATAATTATCCTGTGGGCATCCTTTATCAAGTGATGATCCCCTTTTCATCAGAAATTAGCAAGATTAATAGGCATTATAGCTATTTTATTATTTTTTGGAAACTTGTATTTAGTTCCTAAATAATAAAGGGTCTTGAATAGGTAGGAAAATTCGATTTAATAAGATAAAATACAATTTTTTTAGAATTAATTACATAAGAGAAGGAAATAACTTATCTAGAAAACCATGCTGATATGACTATTGCAAAAGTTAAAAACTGAGGTGCAGGGCTAGGAAGATGTCTAAAACCTAAATATGAATTTTGTTTGATGAAAATATAGGAGCATAAAAAACAAGACACCTAGATGCCCGATACTATAGTCTAGTTCCTATCACTAATGTCCAAACTAGTCACAAAGGTATGAGCTTTTTGGGTTTTGTTCACTATCCCTGTATTGATCATCTTGTGAAATTTTAGATCTTGACTATCGATGGAGATCCTTATAGAGATAATTCAATATTCAAACCTTGAGTCTAACTACACACATGAAGTAAATAATACATTAAAAGCAAGAGGGGGATAAACTAGGTTAGGGGAAGAATGATTGTACAATCTAGAACCCTTGCTATCCTGATCATTGTCTACATTAACCCTCAAGCTAGGGTCTTAGATCAAATGTAGTTCTCCCTTAGGGAATGTGTATAATCAACATGCATGATAGATGCAAGAATAAACTTTCGCCTAGGCCCTTCCTTGATCAAGCATGCAAGTCTATGTGTGATGTGGAATGCTAAGATATACTATTGATTGATTTTTAATTATCTAATATGCCAAAATAGTAAGTTCTAGATATAAAATGCCTTGTGTAGTCCTTTATATAGGAGATGCTTTATTTCAAATCTGGGAGCTTTAATCACATTTGGCCGACATTGAGAAACTTAAGGATGAAGCTAAGAAATGGGATGGGACTCATTAGGCAAGGAAAACTAACTGTTATAGCTCAAAATAACCTTGGATAAGAGAATTGGAAATGGGACACTCTAGGGTCTAGTGATGTAGTCGAATCCTTATGCTCCTATCCTACAGGCTAGGGAACTGGGGGGATGGAATAAACATGGGAAATCTAACTTGGATGAGGTGGAATGACCATTTGAAAAGCTTGAGATGATTGAGAATAGGTAAAAAGGTGACTTAAGCATGAAATAAGACCAAGATGAGTAAAATGAAAGATATGACTAAATGTGGACAAAAGCTCATATTCTCTAGTCAGAGTCTCCTATGAAAGGACTATGAAAAGATAAGGTATATGTGGTTGCTTGACCAGTTTAGGGTATATACATTTACCCCCTTTAAATCTAGTGATGCAATGAAATGAAGTACTTGAGTAAAATAAAGAAAAGAAAATGTGTATTTGAACCTACTTACGTGGAAATGAATGTGCTGCAAAAGGTCTAATTCACTTCTTGGCCATGGAAATGGAGGGGGAGCTAAATAGTACCTAGAGAAAGAAGGAATCTCTAAAATAGATGCCCCATCTACTAAATCTAAAATTAGAATCTGTATACCATGGAGAAGGAGGGCAATGTTTTCCCCATGTGCTAAATCTAGCTAAAGATGAGGAATTTTTAGAGGCCCAAAAGTAATGTTTGCCCTCTATCCCATATAAACTCATGTAATATGGAATGTGTACATAGAATCTATATGTTGTTAAGATCAAAATATATCATGCCCCCACTCTGAATATATGAACTACAATTGAGAAATGCTCAGAGGCCCAAAATTAAAGTCTATCCTCTGTCCCACATAAACTCATGTAATATAGATCTGGGTAATGCTATGGATTAACCATTGTAGACAATCGTATGGTCTAACCTAGTGACAACCTAGGTATAGCTGGGTGTAATCTGAAACTATGGTAAATGTGTAAGAAGAAAAATGGCACATCTTGCTCTTCTATCTATATAATCTTGGATGATGAAGAACATGAACATTTGTGCCATGTCCCCAAATCTGGTATGTGAGTGATGCACATTTATAATTTGATAATTTGTATAACCACATGTGATATAACCTATCGTGCTATACCCCATGTGGAAAATTGAAGATCAAAACACTATACTCTACATTATGCCTATAATTTGCTATCTGGTCCTGTAACTATGTCATGCTATATGAAGCTATATGTGTGAGATGTGTAGTATGTACATGCCCCCAAATCTGGTATCTAAGTCTGAATCTATATCAAAGTCACTATGAATCCATATAATATGAACCACTATATCTAACTAGTTTATATATCTATAATCTAAATCACTATGGATTTATATGATCCAGATCACTGTATCTGTAAACTAAAGGTATGTCCCTTTGAATGTCTTGAGTAATGCTGAGTGGCCCATGTAATCTGAATCACTATTTATTTCAACCATTTTGAGTTGAATTTGATAATATGATATTGGAGGTATAAAAACCATGTTGAGTAACCCATGTATTTTGAATCATTGTGTATTTTGACCAATCTGAGTTGAATTTAATAATCTAAATACTGGACGTGTAAAAACCATGGTGTATCCACCTATAAAAGTGGATAGGCATACTCGGTAAGTGTAGGGATAGGAATAGTAGGAATGATGCCCCCTTTTGGGAAGAGGGACGAGATCTGTGATAGAGGAGGTTGAGCCAAATGTGATGACTAGTGGTGTAATGATAGAATCAAGGTTGGTATAGTTTGAATTGATTGAGAAGTTGTTTGATTAATTAGACTAAGTTGTTTAAAATTAGAACAAGTTTTGATTGGTTAGAACCAAGTTATATGTTTGGATATAAAAGAGGTATAGAGATGTGTATTCCATAGTAGGTAGATGATGTATTAAGAGAGTAAGGATTGATTTATTTTAAATTTATCATTGTCATGATTCCATGGAACAAAATGGTTTGCAAAATGGAGTTATGGGGTTCTAGTTATGGGCAAAATAGTATTTTGCTTTCTATAAGAAAGTTGTTTGATATAGGAAATTGGATTGATTCTTTATTCATTTGTGCATTGACTAAGTGGATATTTGGAGCTCTAATCTGAGAGATATGGTGAGGAGATGAGCACCTACCATGACCCATTTTGAGCAGTTGGCAGCCCAGGTGGAGGTTGGTGGTGACATTACCCTAGTAAGTAACCTTAATGCTTGATTTTTGCTTGTTTAGAAGCCTATTTTTGAGTTGTTTTAAGTAGCCTATGATAATTTACACTAGTTTCAATGATATTTTCTAGGAGTCAATGCTCTTGTCTAGTGTTCAACATTACTATCTAGGTTCTAGTGCTATTGTCTAGCACTGGTGTCCTTTCTATAGTGATATTGTCCATTGGGGCTAGTTTTATGAGTTTTTGATTTGTAACGTATTTGTTGCATAACTTGGTTATTGATTTGGCATGGTTGACTGATACATATGCTATTTGTTAGTGTTTTTTAGGGTGAGGTATGGATGAAGGAGTTCTATATAGGCCAAGTGATGGAGATACTGAGATTTTTACCTTTGTCAGCTGATGAGATAGTTGTGATAGATAGGGTGGGGTTGGGTCATGTGTGTAACTTAGGCACTATGTAGTGAGATAGATATATGATTACCACTTTATGTGAGAGGTGGAATGCAGAGACTTGTTCTTTTTGGTTTCCTATAGGGGAGATTACTATTACTCTAGAAGATGTGTACTATATCTTACATTTGTCAGATAGTGGAGGGTGTGTGACATTACAAGATGACATGGGTGCTAATGCTATTGATCATGCATCCTTGTACTTTATTGGTGTGCCCTAAAGCATACATTAGAGAGATAGTGATAATGATGTATTATTGTCTATTATTATACAGTTGAGTGTTTCATATCTATGGAAGTAGTTGGTCATATTGTTTGCTTCTTTCATTGTTATGGATGGGAGTGGGGTGTCGATTTCATATAAGATGCATAGGATCACGTATACCATAGAGAATTATGGTACTATGTTCTCATGGGGTAGGACTATGCTTGTCCAATATAGGGATGTTTATCAGTTTACTCAAGAGTCATTCAATGGTGGTGTGAGTGTAGCTACCTTATTACATTATTGGGCTTATGAGCATATAGTGGTTGTGTAGTTGATAAGATTGTTGAGGAAGAGGTGGGCACCTCCAAAACCATATGGGGAGTGATATATAAGCTCATTGGCTATCCGGTCCCCTAGGGTGGACCATTATAGTTGAGTGTTAGATAGATTAGTGGCTGGTGACATTATATGGAGGCCCTATAGAGAATTTCTTGGGTGGCCTGAGAATGGGGTGCATTTGTGGTATATGAGGGTCATTTGTTGGTTACATGGCCATCGGGCTGGTGTGTATGATTGATTTTAGTACGATCACATGAATAGATATTTTAGGGTACTACAGGATGTACCCTCAACAAAATGGGTGTGGGTGAGGAGTGTATGGTCACCAACGAGGGCATGAGCTTGTGAGAGGCCCACTGAGGTTGAGTTAGCACCATTACCATTGGATGTGCGAGATGTGGCTATAGATATTCCTGATATAGATGATGTTGGATGTACAAAGGCATATACCACATGGTAGGATAGGCATTGATGGGCTTCATTGTATCCTATTGATGGATGGGATGCCCTCAAGTATGAGGATCCTGCTCTAATTCAAATGATGGGGGGTAAGTAGCAATTGTGTCTAAATTGTGTATAATTTGGTGCTTTTTTATTTTGATTTGAAAGTTTATATCTAATGTAGTGTTGTAATTTGTGTGTAGGTGGAGTGGGAGGTGCTCAGGATGAAGCATAGGGTAGGGCAAGAGGTGGAGATGATGGGTTTTGGGAGACCATCATTTAGTCTACACTTTGAAAACTCACATGACATGTCCCTAATGATGCTATATATGAGGGTTTGATAGATTATGTGACTATTATAGCTAGTGTTTATGCTCATTTATTTGATAGAATTGCCATAACTATAGCTGCATATGTTAGGGTAGGTTGAGAGAGAGATGCATTGAGGGCTAAGCTAGATAGGCATAAGATGCCTCCACATGATTATGGGTCAGTGAGTACATGGATTATGGATGAGTATACGGATATTCAACAATGATATACAGACTTGTGTGAGGAGCATGGTTGGTTATTTGAGTGATATAGTCAGTGTACGAGGCATTCAGGAGCTCGAGGATGTGTTGGGTCATCTAGTGCTAGAGTGGATTATGGGACTAGTACTAGAGGAGAGAGTGAGACTAAAAGTGAGGGAATGACACCCATTCATGATTGATTGTATTTGATACAGTGTATATGTATTTTAGAACTTGGTTATGTATATATGGATGTTGGTTTGATTTTGGATTCATGCATATTGTGTTATGGATTTTAGAATTGATTGGTATATTTCTTATAATTTGTTGATTTGGGAGTAGTTGATCTGGTATTGATGTTGAGGTTTTACATATATATAGTAAAATGGTATGTGGGATATGTGATTTGACTTTTGTTGATAATTCTAGGTGTGATGTTAGAATTGATTTATAATCATATGTAAGTAAAAATTTGTTGGTTTTTATAATTGGTAAATTGTTTGGATAAACTGAGTTGGTTTAATGTTGGTAAAATAGGATTTGGTAAGATCTAGATTTTGATAAGCTAGTTTTGGCTAAGGATAGTTATTGGGAATTAGGAATGTTATTTTTTAGTATATGGGGATGTAATATAGCATGTTGTGCATATTACTTCCCTGAGAGTGGCTCAAGAATATAAAGGCTAGCTAGACCTTTGGCTCTATCATTGCCCTACTAAGTGAAGCTAGGAACTGATGCTCTTATGAATATGTATCATATCACTCTATGTTATATCATTATCTAAACCCTAATGGAAAACTTAATAAGTGCCCATACTACTCATGTTGTGTAGGAATATGCTCTATATCTGATATTATCTACTTTGTACTAACTATATTTGTACATGGAGATAATGTAAAATGTAACTTTATTAGATGTACCATGGAAACTGTGTCCTGTGAAGAAGGCTCATTTATCCATAATTGTATACCCTATGGATTTTATTGTGATGTGTATGATTGAGCAATAGATCGAGATGGTGCTAAAACCTATGATAGGGAATCATTTAATCTCAATCGTAGTGGGTTGCCACGTGAAATAGGTCCATAAAATTATAGCCAAAGTGAATATCTATCTAGAGAAGTACTCTATGATATGGGTTCATTTAATCTTAACCATAGAGGACTGTGATGTGAGATAGGACCCAAAAAAATTGGCCATAGTGAATATTTCTCTTGAGACATATTGTGTTGTGATGCCTATGATTATGTTGGATATGTATATAGAACTACACTATGTACTCCTCAGACTACAGTGTTGTATATAGGCTATTCTCATCAGAATGGTTTCCAAACATTTTGAATAGGTGGAATAGGATATCTCTTATGAGGCTCTATCCTAGAACTCACATTTCTCTCATGATGAGTGATTGATGATTCCTATAAAGGAATGTCCTGGGATGACTCAATCATGGATTATTGAGGTATATGGTTATATAATGGAGGAGAACTCGATGCCCCCTATGTGAATGTTATGGTTCCATTATCAACACATCTAGTAATGCAATCTCTGAGTCCATAACAATCATTATCTCTATGTCCATAAATACAATGATAGTTACAAAAGGGTCGATGTGGTTGTGTACGTAAGAGATGTGGATCTCATTGATGAGTAGAATGTAATGTAATAAACCTCTTATCTAGTAGTGTTGATAATATGAAAGATGGGCTATCCTACTCTAAATCAAACTATGATGGTGCCTTGATGTTTTTCTCTATAGTGCATATTGTAGGTTGTACTCTAGAGACTAGCTCTTTATTCTTAATCAATTTTTTCATGGTTGTGATCTCCTATCTTGTTTAGGATATGGTGGATGTTGTGTGTTAGGAGCTATATATGTATATATTGTTATGAAATATAGAGTAATCCGATCAACTAAATTTACCTCAATCAATCCCAATTTCTTTTCCAAAGCTAGAACTATATAACACAAGTGTTTGAAAAATGACTCTATCTGATATAATACATACTCAAGGAGAGGTTAGTAAATCCCCTTAGTAACTATATGCTGAATCTCTAAATCTACTAGTTTGTATATCAATCTTAGCTTGTGAGTCTTGAATCGTAAGATATACTCACTAACTAGATCTGAAGTATTCTGATGTAATGTTAAAAGTTTTTCATAGGTAACATGAGAACCTATGTTTTCTATGTAATATCTAAGAAATGTCTCCTCTAAGTCATCATATGTGTGCAAGGAGTCAATGGGGAGTAGATGAAAGAACCAATTTTGTACTTCCCCTACTAATTTTTGCTAGAATAACTTTAGTAGAATCAAAGGACTCGCATGAGATGGCAAAGCCTTTCAAAAGGCTTAAAGGTGTATGAATAGAACTCCAGTTCCATCAAAGTGACACAATGATGGTATCTAAAAATGCTTAGGTAATGAAGCTTTTATGAATGTCTTCAGAAGGGGATTACCATGTAGATTATTGGCATCCATCCAAGACTTATAAGCCTTGTTTTCTAAGGTAAGGAGATGTACTTGGTGTTGTAATTCAACAACTACATGCATTAAAGAGATAATCTCCTGGGATGTTATATTAGTATCTTGAAATGGTTCATTTAATCATGGAATTTGATTGTTAATTTTAGCCATGGAAATGTTACATTTAGCAATTAGATCATAAACAGGGGGTGTGCTCACTCGAACCTTAGGAGTAATGGTAACTTGGATGTTACTAGAGGGATGTGGGTTACCATTCTCTTTAGGTGAAGACTGAGAACTGGGTTCTACTGTAGTGAGGGGTGGCTTGAGAGGTTCATTGGTATCTTTATGTTTTATTGAATCACATTCTAATTGAGTAGAAGATGTGTTATTAGCATTAACATGTGCATTATTTGAAATAGAATCATTCATAGAAGTAGAAATAACATTTGGTAGAGCATTATGTTTGAGAGGAGAAATGAGAGAAGAGTTAGAGGCATGAGATGCATATTCTTCTTCACTGTGTGCATAATAATCATCATTGTTTCATGTATTATCATAATTGCAATAATGTCATAATCACACTCATTTTCATATTCATTTGGATGTTCATTATCATACTTATTATCACTTCCATCATTGCTAGGGAGAGGTGTAAGATACGAATTTAATTCCTTTCTAATATGTAATAAATTATCATGTGAATGTGGAATATTATGTGCATCTATTTTATCCATGGATGGAGTGTGCATTATTTTCATTTGCAACACGAGAAGTAAGAGTAATAGAGTTATCATTTGGACATTATTTTGATAAAATAGAGTTGAGAGCATGAGATGCATCATTTGAACTATGCATTGGCAATTTGATTCAATTGTATTTATATTGTTATATTTTGAACATGGAAGTAAATTATCACCAATAAGTGGTTCACTTGGAAGTGTATGACTAATTTTATAATTTGGTGTATTGTGCATAGGATAATGAGGTGAAAAGTACCTTTCCCATTGATCAACATTATTTTCTTTAGAAAAAAGAATAAAAGAGATAGGTTTGAGAGAAGAAGATGCATCTACTTTTTCTTCACTATCAATTTCACATGTATCATCATATTCCTCATTAAAACAATAGTAATTATCTTCATTAGAAATGAAATCATTTTCCACATTTTTAGCTAATGTGAAATTTTGCATTTTTGTCCATTCATTGTCATAATTATGAGAAAATATTAGAAATTGATCTAAGGGATGAGAAGGAAGAAGTGCCTTAGTGGCTATTTTATTTATTTCACCAAAGAGAATATGAAGAAGTACTATTAAGAAAATAAATGGAATAATAACTACTAACATAGATATTTTGAAAATATTTTTGACAGTCTAAAAAATTTGCAAAAATTTCAAAATATTTTTATGAAAATTACAAAGGAAGTAGGCTTAGGGTTTAAGGACCTGGTTTGGAAATCTAGTTTTTGTGTTAGGGTTTTAGAATTTTTGAAAATTATGACAATAATTTGAATTATAAAAATAATTTTGAATATAATTAATGCATAAAAATTTATTAAAAAAATTAGTATTTAGAAATTAAATTTGTGGACCAAATTCAAAGGAAAACCCCTAAGGGTATCTAGGATTTTTGGATTTGTTTGAAGTAAGTTAGGTTCACCAAATGTTTTATTATTATTGTGAAATTTGTGCTTAGTTCCCAAACAATAAATGGTCTGGAATAGGTAGGAATGTATGATTTAATAATATAAAATATAGTTTTTTTAGAATTAATTACATAGGAGAAGGAAATAACTTATCTATAAAAATAGGTTGATACAACTGGTACAAAAGCTAAAAATTGAGGTACAAAGATAGGAAGATGTTTGAAACCTAAATATAAGTTTTATTCAGTGAAAGGATAGGATCACCAAAAATAGGATACCCTAGTATCTGACACTATAGTCTAGTTCCTATTGCTATTGTTTAAACTAGTCATAGAGGTTTGAGCTTTCTAGGTTATGTTTGATATCCCTGTATTGATCTGCTTGTGAAATTTTAGAACTTGAATATCGATGAAGCTCCTTGTAGAGCTAATTCAATATTCAAACCCTGTGTTTATCTACACACATGAAGTAAAAAATACATTAAAATCAAAAGGGATAAAAATTGAGTTAGGTGAAGAATGATCATATGATCTAGAACCCCTATTGTCTTGATTGCTGCTTACATTAACCCTCAAGCTAGGGTCTCAGATCAAATGTAGTTCTCCCTTATGGAATGTGCATAATCAACATGCATGATAGATGTAAGAATGAACAATCACCTAGGCCCTTCCTTGATCAAGCATGAAAGTCTATGTGTGATGCGAAATGTTGACCTATACTATTGACTAATTTTTAATTATCTAATGTGCCAAAATAGTAAGTGCTAGATATAAAATGCCTTATGTAGTCCTTTATATAAGAGACTCTTTATTTCAAATTTGGGAGCTTTAATCACATTTAGTTGACATTGGAAAACTTAAGGATGAAGCTAAGAAAATGGTTGGGACTCATTAGGTGATGAAAACTGACCATTAGAGTTAAAAATGACCTTGGATAAGAGTGTTAGGAGTGGGACACCCTAGGGTCTAGTGCTGTAGTCCAATCCTAGTGCTCCTATCTTATAGGATAATGACCTTGGGGGATGGAGTAATCATGGGAAATTTGACCTAGCTAAGGTTGAATGACCATTTGAAAAGCTCAAGATAATTGGGAATAGGTAAAAAGGTGACTTAAGCATGAAACAAGACCAGGATGAGTAAAATTAAAGATATAGTTAAATGTGGACAAAATATAATATTATCTAGTTAGAGTTTCTTGTGAAAGGACTATGAAAAGACAAGATATGTGTGGTTTCTTGACCAATTTAGGGTGTATAAAATAACCTTAACTACTCACCTAAGATGTTTCTTACCCAGTGAGATATAATTAATAAGGCCAAGCTTGAACCCAAGCCAGTTCATTTCCTTTGGTGTCTTATTTATCAAGGCCTTCCACTTTTCCATGCCCTTCACCACTTTGAATTAGGGCATGAGTAAATGTGCCCTTGAAACTATATTTTTAAACTAGACTACTCCTTGTGACTAACTAATCACCATTTTCCCATAATCGCTTCATTGGTGTGAGCATACTACTGAGGCTCACAACATCCACCATGGTTTGAAGATGATTCTCAAAGTGGCTCAACACATAATGGTGAATGACCAGTTTGGAAGCCCAAGTCCCCCTACCAGTTCTCCTATCATTCACCTTCACCATTGCGACCTCCACTCCTCTACTATTGCAAAAATAAACCAATAATTGCTCTACTAACACCATTGTCTTTGATTCATATCTCCCCAAAATCCTTACCAGGGAAGGCAAAGGCTCCACCCACTCCTCCAAGGAACATACAGTTTCCATAACACTTTCTAGACACTCCAATGCTAGCTGTAAAAACCCATTTAATTTAATAAATCTTGCCTCCAAATATCTAAAAACAATTAAGGGAATTAATCCCAAACATTGAGAACTAGAAAATGGTAATGAAGTACCATATTTTACTGGTAGATTTCCCTCTAAAGCACACAATCCTCCTCTTAGACTTGGCCAAACTAATGACTTCACCACTTTTTGCACCATAACACCTTTCCTAACCACATGAAGCATGTTGCTTGTGAAAATCAACATCACATCGACATTGGTTTTTTTTCTCCAAATGGATTGCAAATAATCATCCTTAATAATGACTCTCATTGTGTTTGAAACCTGCAAGTTTGGCAACTAGAAGATCAGATGAAGCCTATGATTAGACACTCCTTCCCTAAAGGCAATCTCGCATTTTTACACATGCAATGAAAGAATAGGTTCAATGAGAGCCATATTTTACACAACCATATTCATTTTCTACTATCGCCACTCTCTACAAAACATAATACAATGGAAAAATGAAAATTGTCCCCATTTCATTCTTAAAAAAACCCTACTCATTTAATGTTGATAATCACATTACATTTCTCTACACATGATAAGAAATGAATGTAAATATTCAATTTGATCGTATCATCTTTTGAAGCACCCATTAATTAACAAGAAATGATAAAAATCAAAGGGGTTTAGATGTTGTCTATCAACTTAAGACTTGACCACCTTTCTAAAAAATTATCCATGATATACTCCTCCATTTGATCCACACCCAAATTAGCAAGAAAGTTAGCGTCTTGATTAGTTTTGATGAAATAATACCCAATTGTCCAATACATTAGTTCATCCAAACCCAACCAATCATTATTTAGGATGTTTTCCCAATAGCCATGCTTTAGACTGGCATTTGTGAAGAGCTTCCATGATGATTTTGGAGTTCCTTTTGATCACCCAAATGCTCTATGCCACACTAATGAGCCATTTGAACTCCCAAAATGATTTCTTGAGCCTCAGTTTCATTATTCATTTTGTCTTAAATCTTTGCTGATAGGGCTTTGTTAAGAGAGCCTATGTAATCTCTGATACTAAACCTAGATCCAAAATCTCTTGAGTCACCTCTCACAACTCCATCAAAATTCAACTTGAATAAGCCCGCAGGGGGAGGGGTCCAAGAGGTAATAATGCGAGTTGAAGATTATCCTTGTTTACTCTTGACCCATTAATGAGGGGAAGGATAATTATCATCTAATTTGATCTTATCATCATGTCCCATGAAGAGATATTAGCATGCTTGTTTATGATGAAACAAATTTTGAAATGGTAATTTCAATTTTTATCAGAAAAGATAATAAATCTAAAGCAAGAACACAAAAAAATGTGCTTATTACTTTCCTTCCAGATTAACCAAATGAGATTTATTGGGCTCACAATATAAAAAGCCCTTATAACATCTCCTTCTTGTTCCAAATTCCATGAAAATAAATCAAGAAATAAGGAGGGAGCATGAAACTAGTGCTAACTTGACTTATTACACAACCTATCCCATCAAGCCAATGCAAAGGGACAAGAGAATAATAAGTGATCAACACTCTCCTCCTCCTAGAGACACATGCAAAACCTTGAAGGGCCACACCATCCCATTTTTTGAAGGCAATCCCAAGTCACAATTTTACACTAAGTAGCTAACCGAGAAAAGGCCTTTGTCTTTAGCAACCCCTTATGGGTCCAACAAAGAAGTTTAACTTGATGACACTGATCCTCCTCACAAACTATAAGTTGATAACCCAAAATGACCTTATACTCCCCTATCCTTGAGCCAGTCCAACATATGGGATCCTCCTTATTATTGACAAACACCTTGTGCATGCCCAAAATGGATCAACAACACCTTTTAATCACTAGGAATATGAATAATCTCTAAATAATTCCACCTCCCAACTTCCACAGATCCCGACTTGGATTTGTCAATATAGTCACCAAATTTTTTTCCCCAAATAATAGAGATATTTTCCCTTATCTCATCCAAATCCCTAAATTCACGTAGTGGCTCGTGACCATTCCAAGAATCATCCCAAAAATCTGCCTTCCTTCTATTGTTGATGACTAATGATATATGCTTGGTGATGAGAGCCCCACTTTGAAGAAGAAAGTTCAAATGTGGGAATTAAAAGGCATAAAAGTAATGGAAAGAATACCCAAAATTTCATCAAAGCACAAATACTTATGTTGGATGATTTATTCCAAGGGCAAAAGAATCTCAAAAGAATCACCAAATTGTTGTTGGGCACACAACAAACATTTGAATTCATTCTCCACAAGTTATTACATCATATTTATTATTTTTCCAATACATATTATTGTGAGGCTTAAGAATGGAGTGGAGAAGAAATATAAAACAAACAAAAAAACACCAACATAAGAACAATGAATAACAGTATTAACAACTATTAAATGAGAAACAACATTGGTCAATTGTTCAATATATTTAATATTTATGAATCATATCTTACTTATGATGATCTTCCACCTCATAACAATGAAAAAGTATGTACAAATTGAAAAACAAACAATGTTTTTCAATGTCGTACTATGTTTTTTGTGCAAACATATGTGCACCAAATTGTCAGATAAAAATCTATGCTTAAAGCTTGGAGTCATAGAAAATAATACTTCAACACAAATATCCATTCAAAATGAGAGAAATAAATGATATGTCTTCCAAGCTAGCATAAGCTACCAAATTATGTACCCATGTTTTTGAGGAATGAAGTAAGATAGGTATCAATATTGAAGAATGTGTAGTTACTTCAACACATACATTGAAGACTAAGGTATTTAATTTCTCTAAATGCAGTCCATGAGTATGAACCCAGACATGAGACACCTACTTATATGCAATCAAAACTATTATCTATATATCTAACTAAATAATACTATCTTTGTTAGTAACTAATGTAATAAAACATCTTTCTTAATATCAATACCAATTGAAGAACATTTAGTTTAGAAATATTGATACCTATTTCTAGATTTTAGTATGTTATTTTATTTTAGGTGTCAGAGCCTTTGTTTAGAGTTCTACAATTGGTGGATGGGGAAAAAATCCAATGGGTTATTTGTATGAGGCAACAGGCAGGGCCAAGTAAGCCATACCAAATTGTTATGGGCAAAAAAAATTATATATGAGTCCATTTAGCACCTAATTAATCAGAGATGGAACAAGTAGCTCTACCGACATATACGTACAACATCCTACTACTTGAACCCCAATTTTTTATTCTCTGATTCATTCAGGGCTGATGAGGAGGTCAAAGATGGCCTAAACATATGTATAGAGAAGATGATACCTGACAAAGCTACTAGAGACAATTGTTGATGAGTCACAGATTGACAACACTATAAAGGGGAGGCTCTTTTCTTCACCTTTATGCATTCAAAGAAGAATGATCCATCAATCATGTAAAAACTAAATTCAAATTGAGTTCTTTAATTATAGTCTTGTTACTTCTTTAATAAATTTAAGCCAAGTTGATTTATTGATTTACAAAGTTATAAATGTCTTATTTGTAGATTTGTGGTGGGAAGATTATGGTGCAAAAATACCAAATCTTCAGAAGTTAGCCATCCATATTTTGTCTCTGCCATGTGGCATATCTAGGTGTGAATGAAATTGGATCATGTTTAAGGCCATACACATAAAAAATCATAATAGATTGAAAAGATAATGTCTAAGTGACCTTGTCTTTGTGAAATACAATCTTCATCTTCATATGAGACAAGTGAAAGGGCAAAATAGTGATGAGGCAATTGACTTGGATGATATTTATACAAATGTAGATTGTATTTTTATGGTTGATTATGTGAAACAACAACACATGTTTACTAAGGAGGAGGTCAAAAATTTGGAGAGGGAGGGAAAAGAAGTGATAGTGGTAGGGGAGCAGAGGCATTGGGAGGGGTTGGTGAGGATTTGGATGATATGTTTGTGGATGATATTATTGAGGATAAATATTTACATTCCACTTTTAGGGCAAGAGGAGGAATTGAATATGATTTTATGGGGCATTGATGACTAGTCTATGATTGTTGTACTCTTCTTTTTATCTAAAACTAAACATTATACTTTTGGTTGGTAAAAACTTAATAGAAAACATACTTGTGTGTTCTCTACATTCCTTTCATTTTTTTAATGTGTTTTGCATTTTATTTCAATTCATTTTATGAGTAAATATATTTTTTAAAGTAGCAACAAAGTTGCCAAATAATTGTAGAGTCCTGAGTACAGGGCAAAATTTTGGGATGCCAAGTACACTAAAGTTTAAGCTATGTTTCAAGCATTCAAAGGGTAGAGTGTATAGTGTATCCAACCACCATGAGGGTTGATATAGCTACAAAATTGATGGAAACCAATACGTAAAAGAAATATTTCTTCAAAAAAGAGTTGAAGACATACAAGATCAGCTGGTTTAGGAAGTCATATCAGGTAGATTCACCTGAGGGAGATGGCTCCTTCATCATAAGGCAGTTTTGGGTGGATTGCATCAGGGGAGAAGTCTAGGGCAGTTGTAGAGGTTCTTGCATGCAATGAGGCATGTCATTGGTAACATGAAATGGAGGCATTGTGGAAAAATAAGTCTTCTTAGTTGGTGAAATTTCCTTCAGAATGAAATGTATTGACTATAAATGGGCCTTTAAGAATTACACATTAGATTTGTATTGTGGAAAGATATAAGGCCCAATTGATAGGAAAAGGATATTCCTAGGTTGATGGAGTTTATTATGATGAGATGTTTTCTCCAGTGGTCAAAATGGCTTTAGTTAGATTGTTGTTTACCAGTAGCTACAACGTATGATATTGAGGTGGAACAAAAGGATGTGAGACATCATTTCATCATAGGGATCTCAAAGAAGAGATCTAGATAGAGTAGCTTGAAGTGTATTTTATCAGTTTCTTTCAAAGTTCTAAACAATGTATCAAGGAGATTTAAAGCTGTATTATATACTCCCTGTGGTCATAATTTCCTAAATTTGTTATTATTATTTCATTACAAGATGCATTATATGGCTTCTGCCAAAAAAAACATTGTTACTCATCATGAGAAATGCACACAAATAGCTTGGTGTCTCATCATATCAATATTCATATCTTTTGTGGAATATAAACGGTCTTATTTCCTTCTAAAATTATTTACTATTGATTCTTGTACTCATTTCGATAAAAAAAATTGCATGTGCAATAAAAGTATACATTTATGATGATGAGATTTAGATGTGTACCTTTCTCAGAACTTGTTTATGGTAAATATAAGGCATTCCCATCTTCTATGTAAATATGCATGATTAAGAAATAGTTTCCAGAGTAACACACTTATAATTAGTTGGTGTCAATAGGGTCACTGTTCTCTAAAAAGTTGTGCAGAATTCCATGTCACCAAACAAGATTCCATTCTAGCTGAGGTCTATCATCATGGGGCATGTTTCAAGGAGCTCAAATATATTTTTTAATAGCTTATGAACTTTGTACTAGTTCCATTTTTATAATGTACCTCTTGTGCAAACTTGTCATGTATGCTTGAAGTTGTTTTTTTTGTAAATTAGTATTTTACTATATTAAAATAATAATTTTGGTTTTTAAGGTGTCAAATGCATGGGAAGGTGCTTACTAGGGTTGTTCCATAAATAGTGTGCATGGTTATTAAGACCATTAATTACATGTTCTATCTTTCTTCATAAGTTTTATAAAATTGTTGTCTTCAAGTGGATGGTGGGGGAGCTTAATTAAGGGTTTGGAACCTATATAAAATCCTTATAAGAAGAAAATGGCCAGTAGTGAGGGCAGTTTTTGAATTGTAAGATATAAGTCTATTGTATTATGTGTTTGAAAAATACGATTGAAAATTATTTGGTTGGAAGTTGATGTCTTTTTTGCACAATATGATTAATTCATTCCAAGGCAACATAGTGAATCGATTGAACATTACTTGGTTGGAATTTTATGTTATTTCTACACAATACGATTACTTCATTCCAAGGCAGCAAGTGAAACACTTTTTGCATTGATTTTCAGAGTTGAATGCATGCACAACCTCAGAAGGCATTATTATAATATACATAGAGTATTTTGATGGAGTTGGTTCTAGTTGAGTGCATTGTCCTAAATACATTCCAAAAGAAGTGGAAACATTCAACTCTACAACCATTAATTCAATTTATTTATACTTATGGAGTATGCTTCTTTATTTTCTATTTCCCATGCCAAATCAGTCTAACTAGGGAGAGAATAGTTGTGAAACTCATTTGACCAACCTATTCTCTAGTCTGGGACTATGCAACCTATGTATTTGTAAAGGAGGTAAATATTTTTTATTGTTTTTGACTTTATAGGCTTGGAAATCGCATTGTTGTCACTTTTTCCTCACCCAAAATTGTAGGTCATTTCTTCCACCTCTATCATATATGCAAATAAAATTAAAGTATAAATATGGGTCCAACATTCATATTACTTCATTGTTCAGCATTTGTTATTCCTACAACAAGTTTTAGCCCTGGTTCTAATCTCTTCTCAAGAGTACTTCATTGATTTGTATAGGTGGTGCTTTTCTATAGTGCATCAAATTATGTGGTGTGATTTTAGGATTCAACTGTATAATTTTGAGTCAACCTATGTTGACACATATTTCACGAGTAGTGATTCAAAAGAACCCATCTCTTAGGAGTATGGATGGTCCACTCAATACTCTTGATCTAGGTGATGCTTATAGGTGGGGAAGTCCTGGTGCTTCACTTTGTAAGTATCACCTAGGTGCAATGAGTGCTGAGTGGAACATCCATACTCGTGAGAGATGGGTTCTTGTGAACCACTACTCCTAAAATATGGGTCAATGTAGGTTGACTCAAAACTATGTAGTTGAATCTTAAAATCATAACACATACTTCATTAATGTTTCTATGTTAAAAATATGAAGTGACATTAAAGGATATATTAAGAGCCTTTAATTCTATCAATTATGTGAAACAAATAGGGCTTCAAATTTATAAGGTCTTGTAAGTAGAGGTAAAAATTTAAATTGATGGACTGAACTGGAAAGCAACTTAGATCCTCCTAGGAAGGAACTAGTGTTGACATAGCTGACAAGTTGTGGGTAGTTTTTGTTGAGGGAGAGTAGGTGGTCTCTTCAAATAGGCATAGTGATGTGTAGATTTGTCAGGTGTGATATGAATAGTTTTGTCAGGTGTGGTGAGCAATTTTAGGCAGGTAGGGTAATTCTATTTTAAGATGTATAGTATCAACATATCTGAGGAAAATTATGATATTGAGCATTTTAGAACAGTGCTATTAGGTTGAGTTTGTATATTTTCACTTACAACATTTATATTCACTATTCTTTTGGTTTGATGAGCAAAGACTAGTAATCATATATGTTTGCCTTTCATTTTTAGTCCTTGATTTGGCTGATGAAATTTTTGATTTATCAACCTTGCTGTAGGTACCTAGCTTTTAGTCTAGAGACAGACTACTCGACATATATTTTTCAAGAGGTTATTCTACTTATAATATTTTCTAGAAAGCCCAACAAATCACTTATCTACTCAAATATTTATTTGACTTTTGTTGAATAACTTACGACCATCCAATGCTTTGTGATTAGGCTTCTAGATACCAAAATGTTCTATTAATTTCTTCTTAAATTCTCTCCCAAGTCTTTTTTCTGCATTAGGTCAATCTTTATATTTATTGATCTAAGGTATCACTTTTTATTTCAGCAAGAAATTCATCAATATTGTCCTTCTCGTGATGTATCTTCAATGATCTCCATGTATAAAGGGAAGTAAACATTTTCCTCTTGGCATCCATAATTCCATCATTTACAATCCCATAATCATCTTTGTAGGGAGTTCCATTGGTGGTGGAATTTAATAGTTAAAATCCAAATGACTTATGCTACTTTGGAGTTTATGGAAATTCACTCTTGTTTTTTTTTCTCATGTTTACTTTTTATGATTTTGTTTTCATTAAATACAAAAAATAGAGACATAATTTGTCTCCAACAACACTAGTTTCAACTTCTTCACTTAGGATATTTTTGTAATACTCAGTTTTAGCTTTCTTCTACATGCTTACCTCTCAAATCTTCTAGTTAATGTCCATCCTAGTAAAACATTTGCCTACAAACTGGGTTTTGTTGGCTGCTTCTTGAGTACAAGTAACCTCTTGCTTTTTTAACTCCTCAACATGTTAATGCCTTTTTGTATTAATCCCAATTAATAGATTGACCTGATAATTTTGGGTTAGCTTAATGTTGTGTTATTTGGTCTTTTGTGCCTCTTGCTCTTCTTTGTTTGAGACACCTTTTTTTTTGGTATTTCACTTTTTTCACTATTTTCTTCATACTACTTTAGCCCCCCTTTCTCTTTAAGTAGTTGTCCTTGTCTTTTTATATTCATTTCATTCTTCATATGTCTCTTTTTGGACTCTTTACTTCTATCTTGTCATATTTACTTTAAACTCTTAGTTTCTAACTTGTCAAATGTTATTCAAACTCTCAGCGCACTTGCTACAAATTTATACACATTAAATCACTATTTGGCTAATTTGTTTGGGTAAACACATTTTTTAAATTATAATTCTCCCCTTTTTTACTTAGGGAGGGGAGAAACCCACTTTTACATGATTGGTGAAAGCCTATTTTATAACATAATAAAACTTGGGTTGTTCTTGTGAAAACGTTGGATTTTAACTAATTGTGTTTCCATTGATTGTATCCAAAAAAGCTCAATAAAATAGGGCTAGAAACCCTCCTAGTCTTGGTGATTTTTTGGGATTAAAAAATGGACTTATGTTTTTTTCTTCCTCAATGACTAGCTTCATGATCTCCATATGATCCCCTTCATCTATCATTCAAGGAATGTGCTCGATAATTTTACTTTGAGTCTAACGATTAGTGCGTGAGGAAGGACATTATTTCAATACCTTTTAGAAATAGTTACAAGCACAAGTGAGAATTCCTGCAACCTCAGTTACATGATCCTTATTCTCTTTTTGTTTTCTTTGAACTGAATTGGTGTGCTTTCTATTTTGTATTGTGGAGTGAAAATTTTGAGTTTTGAGTCTCCTTATTTGATCCACTTGTCTCTTGATCTTTGTTGCCAATATATTTCTTCTTTTTTCTAAAGCTTTCTCAGATGGAGAATAATTGTACATCCTTTTCCAGAGCATAATTGTGTCCTTGCTCTCTGATTTTGCTTTGACCTTAATCTATTAACTTTGGGAGAAAATGTTTCCACATTCAGTCCTTTGCCAATACTTGATTTTGACCTTATATTTGTTAGTTTTTCCCCAAATTTATACATTTCTAATCCCTAGATATTCGAGGAGTTTCTCCAACACTTTTCTACTATTTGTGGAAACCCAGGATATTCTAGAAAGATGGTGTGGCTATTTACAAAGTGATGGGCCAGTGGTCAGAGAGAGTCATGTCCTATACTTTAGCCTCCACCTATTTATTTGGCCGAAGCCAATTATCAAATATAAAAACTCTTATCAAGTTTTTTTGTGATGTACCTTTGGCCTTTCCTTCTATTTGTCTGTGTAAACCACCCTTGAAATAAGTCAAGTTCCAAATTATTGAAAGTTGTTCGCTGATTGAAGTTAGCTCCAACTTGCTTCTCTGAAATCTCTTGGATTGTGACATATGGGATATTGGTGGAGTTCATCCAACTGGTCAGTTGTTCTAGCACAGTAATTTTGTGATTACTGTAGGGACCAAATGTACGGATTGACAATATTTACATCTTTGTGAAATTCATGAGAAAAGAAAATAGCATATGGTCCTCAGCCCATTGAATAGATTTGAGGTCATACCTTGCCAGCTGGAAGTGGATTAGAGCTCTTGTAAGACTATATGAAATAGTTTTTCTACTGCCCAAATTCTAGCTAAATGAGGTTCTTTGATGGCCCTATATCTATTGTGGTTTTGAAGGAATCATACCTGTATCTTCTAGCTTGCAAATTCATTTGAGAAATAGGCTTTTGTTGGGCACTGCCATGCCCCTTACATTCCAATTTTGCACATAAAATTATTTTATGATTTATGTGACCTTTGAGCTTGCTATGACTTTGGAGGTCCATATTTGCACCATTTTGTTTGTAGATTTTGCTATGCTTGTGTCCTCATCTTACTCTATTCACTCTCTTAATATTTTCCTCTTTTTTTGGTTACTTGAATGGCCTTGTAGGTTAACTGAGATCAAGTCCTCTTGATGGGCAGTCTGATTTTTTTTTGTTTTGCTTTTGTTGTGGGATGTCATTGTTAGGGATTTGGAAGAAAAAGGAATCAGTGATTGCACTTGTTTGTGCATCTCCTTCCATATGTAGATCTGTTGAGGCTTATCTTGATGCTTCCTTATTGAGTGTGGGTTGTATGTCTTCCACATCTTTAGTGCTAGTATTAACGAGATCTGCAAATGGGTTTTCAAGAGATACTTGAGTTGGTTGACTTTCTTGACTTTTCCTTTCCTTACATATGCCTTGTGAAATTTTGTTTCCATCATTTGCTTCTGATTTTCTCATATTTTTATCTTGGTGTGTTTCCTCTACAGGAGTGAATTGGTTGAGGGTGTCTTTAGGGTGGTACTTTAGTTCCTCCTCCACTGGCTTTTGTAACGATTCTTGCATTTGTTGTGGGGTATACTCTAGCTAGATGTCCATGTTAATGGCAGAATCTGCATTTGAAAAGGAGATTTTCTTGGTCCAAATGGTGTTTCCATTCAATGCCTCTTATTATTACAATTATGCTCTGGAAAAAGGATGTACAATTATTCTCCATTTGACAAAGCTTTAGAAAAAAGAAGAAATTAGCAACAAAGATCAAGAGACAAGTGGATCAAACAAGGAGACTCAAAACTCAAAATTTTCACTCCACAACACAAAATAGAAAGCACACCAATTCAGTTCAAAGAAAACAAAAAGAGAATAAGGATCATGTAACTGAGGTTGCAATAATTCTCACTTGTGCTTCTAACTATTTCCAAAAGGTATTGAAATAATGTCCTTCCTCACACACTAATCGGTAGACTCAAAGGAAAATTATCGAGCACATTCCTTAGATGATAGATGAAGGGGATCATATGGAGATCATGAAGCTAGTCATTGAGGAAGAAAAAAACATAAGTCCATTTTTTAATCCCAAAAAAACACCAAGACTAGGAGGGTTTCTAGTCCTATTTTATCGAGCTTTTTGGGATACAATCAAAAGGCAGTATGACTGCTCTTGTAGAAGATTCAAGGAAAAATAATAAATTTTAAACGGGGAAACTCCACTAGACTAGTATTGATCCAAAAATTTGGACAAGCTCATAAGATAGAGCATTATAGATCCATTGCATGTTGCAACTTGGTCTATATAATTCCTTTCTATCCTGATTGTCACTAGGTTGAAAGTGGCACTTCCAAGGATGGTCTTAACAACTCAATTAGCATTTATCTCCGGAAGATGAATCATTGACAACATCATGGCTATTCAGAATTCTCTCTGTCCAGGATCCTCTCCATTTTGTAAGAGTTCAAAAAAGACTAGGGATAATTATTAAAGTTGGATATCTCTATGGATTTTGATAGATGCAATTGAAATCTCATTGAGCAAACTTGGCAATGGTTTAGATTTATCCAATCTATCCTTCAATGGATAAACAACTATAGTTGCACACCCTATCACTATCACCACTACATTTTACATGATTTAAGTAAGCTTTGAGATGAGCCGTCAAGTCAGTTTTAAGACAATGTTTTTCTTTGTTGTAATTCCAACTTTAAATTTTGAGGGGTGTTGTAAAATCAACATTAGAATGTCATTATTTTTAGTAAATTGTAATAATGTCACAATCAAGTCATTACCTAGTGAGAAGTTTGACTTCAATTTAATTCAAAAATGTGTTGTAAAGTTATGACACTAATGACATTTCACAAATTGAATTTAAAAAGGGAAAAATGACAAGTATGTGAAGTATTTTTATTTATTCATTTGTCATTTCCCTTTTCTAATATCCCCAACCCCTTTCTAAATAGTCACTGTCCCTTTATTTTCCCAAAAACCTACTCATTAATTAAAAATACCTCCTAGAAGATTTGATAGTGGTAGGAGAGAAAATATAACGAGAGGAATGAAGACAAGAAGATCTATTAGAGAGAGGAGAGAAGATAAAAATCTGTCAATCTAATTGTTTACGTCAACACGTGGACACATTCATATTATAAGTTGTGAGGGGAGAAAATATAACAAAGAGAGGAGTGAAGAAGAAAACATCTACGAAAGAGAGGAGAGAAGATAAACATCTGTCATTCTAATTGTCTAAGTCAACATGTGGACTCATTGATATTATAAGTTACTCAGAAGAAGAGGTTAGTTTTGTACTTAATTTTTCATATAGCACTAAATATGTTTTGATCCAAGTTCTGCAATCTTTTGATCTCTCTGTATATTTACTATAGTTAGACTATCTTCTTTAGAAATGGCAATTAGTATTGATGAAGTTTTTCCTTTTAAGTTACATGGCCAGGGTTCGATAGTCATGTTAGGATGTGGAACTCTTGGGTTTCATTTTATGTTTAGGGGTTGTAATCATCATTGGGTTGCTTATCCAAGTTGAAAACAACTATCTGATGGCAATTTGGGTTCTGCATATCTAGTCTACATATAAAAGACCAGAAGGCAATCTGGCCACATGCTCATTCTTATAGTGATATGAAGGATTTTGTGGTATTTGTATGTTTGTGCCTAGATATTTGAGCCTTGAGATCAATGCATGTATCAATGCTTTCATGTACGTCTTATTAAGAATATTTGATATTTTGATCTTTTGATAGAAAATTTTCTAATTTTTGTTTTTATGTATGCCTAATTAAAAATATTTGATATTTCGAGCTTTTGATAGGTACTTTTCTAATTTTTGTTGTAGGGAACTTCTTCCACAACCCACACTACTAAATAAAGTTTGGAATATTGTAGACCCTATAACTTGTTCTTCATCCATAGTGATAAGTTGGGATGAAACCATCCCCAAACACTAGCATATGATTGCAAGCAACATGTTTATCTATATAAAATGTCTGTGCATATGAAGATACAACTTTTGTATAAAAGATGTATATATATGAGGCTAGTTATTGATGAAAACTGAACATGCTAAAAGAAGCATCATTGGATTATTTTTTTTCTATTTGTTAATGCTTTCAAAGAAAAGTTATGTTGCTACTATAGGTTGCAAATGCACTGCAACAAACCCACATAAGTAATTGATATTTGTAAAAAAAAACTTGAAGATTTTTTCCTTCCTATGTGTGTCATTTTAAGGGTACATTTTTGTGGTGTGATTTAATTTTTTTAAGGTATACAAATTTTACTATAAAAAAATGACCTCCAATCATGTGTCAAAAACCTACAAGCCATATAAATCTTAGACAACTGTATACACAATAATAATGCCATCACTTTGATATTTAAAACTTTTTCCAAACCAATTAGTTCACCTTTGTCAGGTTACTCCCAATTTATGCAAAAAATAAGAGCTTTGAAATAAATTATGGACATCCATCAAAACATAATAGAAAAGATTTTTGATAGATTTTATAGTCGTAAATGTTTGCACCCAAAAGTTCACCAACCATCTCCTACATGATATCCTATGTTATTTTTATTCTAGTTTCCTTAACTACAAACATTAGAATAATTTGTTTTTGAAGAGTGTAGTAGATAAAGAATTGTAAATAAAGCCATTCATCTACATTTAGTTCTTTTCTACCACACTCTCTTTTCAAAAACCGGATATAAGGACATAAACAAAGAATAAGAGAAGGAAATAATATTATTCCATAGTTAAAGACAAATTTCATGATAAAGACAATAATGAAAAAAATTAAGGAAAAAGTGATTAAAAGGGCCAAACTCAATAGACATGACATGGAAATTAGTGAAAAACCAATTTGTAATGAGTCTAAATATTATTTTAAACTTTATATATATATATATATATATATATATATATATATATATATATATATATATATATATATATATATATATATATATATATATATATATATATATATATATATATATATATATATATAATGATTACTTCACAATTACTAATTTTAATACTTGAGAGTGCTAGAAGTTGAGTATTATTTAACATATTAAAATATTATTTATTTGTGGAGTACTAACTTTATCGATTTATCATAGGCATGATAAAAAAAATGGAGTAGAGTCATACAAAGAGGTTAACATTTTCTTGCACCACACTCTGATACAAGTGGCGAACCACTTTTATGGACTGATATTTAATGAGTATCAAAATTCTTGAACCAAAAATCACTTACACAATTTTAGACATACACAATTCACCGACATCTTGAACTTCACCAATTTCACCAACATCATCTTCATCTTCATCAACTTGTTCACCATCATCATCAACTTCACCAAGTTGATCATCTTCAAGAATTTGATTAATATTTATAGGGTCTTCTATTTGGATATTTTTGTTGACATTTTTTAGGTCCTTGTTTAGATTTTCATCACTAGAGTCATCTTGATCATTTTTGTTAACAACATTACTCTTCAATAATATACATAATACAAAAAATTTATCAGCTACATGTCTCATCATTGGCTCACAATGAAATACAACATGCATTTATTTTCTCAAGATTTAAAAAGAAGCAAAGTTCATTTTAGTGGGCCATATAAAAAAATTTGTGGAGGTCCCAAGGTGAATTAGATTCATAATAGTGGTGAATCAATTTGGAAGGCATATCATTGCACAAGTGAATCATATGATGTCATGCAACGAATTGGACAAGGCCTACCAAGTTTATTTGACCTTTGTGTAAATGCCATGACAAGATGGCCACTAGTGTGTTGCAATCATGAACATCGATAAAAAAATAGATGAAAACCCAAGAAATGTAGATGAACAACAACATGATGCAGATGAATGATGGCATACCATAGGCAAACACCATCATAATACAAGTGAATGCTAGAATTGTGCAACTGAACACTAACATGATGGAGATAAACATCAGTTCCATGTAAATGAACATCTATGCAATATGGGTGATTGATGGCATAGTGTAGATGAATGTCGGTATGATGATGTAATACCGATGTATGATGGCATGCTACAAACATTTACTAGTGATATATAAATGAATGCCTATACCATACAAACATCTATCAACATAGTGTGGGTGATCACTAGTGCCATACAGATGAATGCTTATATAATACATATGAACATTGACATTATGTGGGTGGGCATAGTCACCATATAGATTGGCAACTGTGTTATGTATATAAATTTCAGCACCCTATTTTCATTACTAGCTTAAATTTCTTAGACCTTTTTTGATGTCAATGCAAGTGCAGGCACAAAGGTAACTGAAAACCCTAAATTCACTTTCTATAATTTGATGTACACCATCATCCAAAGGCTTCTATAGTAAGAAAACACATACAACAATTGGGTAGATCCTTGTAAGTTCAACAACATTATATACATGATGTAGTATGAGAAAGATATTCCTTTGTTGAATGTTCTCTTGTAAGGCTTCGATACTGCTTCCTCCAAATTTCGCATAACCTTGGGCTCCCAGAATGTTTCATTTAGAATCTGTCTAGAGGATATCTAGAGATTGACAGGTCTACCTTACAAGGATGGGGACCTGGTCACCACAAAGGCCTTGTTAAATGATGAGGACAAAAATTATTTAGAGTCCCATTACTCACTATAGTTGGATGGTATGTATTGTAAAATTTATAATTATTCATTTTTTACTGCTTTTACTTTTGTTAGTTCTAACTTATTTTTTAATAGATCCTCAATGTCATGGTAAAAGGGGGCTAAGAGTTGAACGTGTTAAATTCCTTTTCTATTGGGAATGCTTGAACTCTTCCAAGCAAGAATTATTTTTTAGGGTAGACTATTCGATATTCTATTCTAGGCTCTGGTTTATATTCTTCATACTATGGGTGGTCAACCATTTGACTAGGGTACTTTTATTTCAAACATAATTAAAGGTGATTTAAACTTTGCTCTATGCAATGAACATACTCAGTTTTCCTATTGTAATTATATCATTGCATTTTACTATGAATCAATTTTAGATTTGAAAGCATCATCTATTCCTTCTACTCTTAATCTCGTAATGTTTGTCAATGCACTCTCCCTTGAAGCATATGAAGTTAGTTAGATTTATTATTTGAGAATTTTTGAGCTTTGTACTATATTTATTTAAAATAATTATATAAATATTATTCTAGTTAATTTTAAATAATATATATATTTTTCTTGCAAAAATAAATAAATGAAATAATCGCTAGAAGAAACATAGCAACCAAGGGACATCAACCCCCTGAGGCCACAACAAAAACATACATGGAGGAGGATGCAAAATTGACTCCGTAGGTGCCCAAGTAGTAACTGATAAAAATAAAATGAATGTGGAGTTTGATTACACCTCTGGCATAGCCCTCCACTCATATTACTAGTATAGCTTCATAAACTAGCTTTGCTTTGATTGAATACTCTTTTATCATTTTAATATTTTAACTCTTATATATATATATAATGATGCCTGTACAAATTATATATATAAAATGGTGCCTGTGCAATTTGTATTGCAAACACCATGGGGGTTTGAAGAGCTTTGAGAGTTTCCCAAAAAAAATAATAGCAACAATAACAACAACATTAACAACCAAAATAAAAACAAGGTGCACTAAATAAAACTATTTTTCTACTAAATGCTAATATTATATTAGACTTTTTTAATTAGTCATTTTCATGTTTTAATTCTCATTTGTAGGTTATTATTATCAATGGAAAAAAATCCCACCATTGCCACCAACCCATCATGGTCTTATAAATATTGGTATTGGGAAATGTTTGTTTATCCCAGCTTAGAGCGGTGGCATGGTTTAGGTTGCAACATCAGAGTTTCCAAACTTTTTACTTGGTGGTCTGCCCAGTGTAATGGGGACCACAGTTCTTCATGAGAATGATCTAGATGAAGAGTATTTGGGAATTGAGAGTGGCATGCCCATTTTTTTTCCAACTCTTATGATATGATATAGGGATTTCAGCCCACGAAGCCTTCATAGCAAACTCGTACATGCAATTATCTAACTAGTGGTAATGAAGGCAGTCCTATGTAGGAGATTCCCCAAATAGATGACCTACATACTTTTTTTCTTGTTTATAATTTATTGGCAAGAAATAATAAAACTTATGTTAATGATTTTATTCTTCCAAACCTTAATGAATTGAGGACTTGAGAGCATCGAGCAAAAGTATTACTTCAGGAAATAAATGTCTGTTTCCATAACCACAGTCAATGTAATCAATTGTATGCAACAATGGAGCATCAACTAACAAAAATTGAGGTTTTAATCAACCAAAGAGTTTTAGAAAGTGTTGTGGTGAATAATATATTTAATGATGATTTTCTTGATATCATGTTAAATAGACTTGAGAACTTAAAATAGAAGCCCAAGCATACTATAACAAGTGGGCAAAAAAACAAAAGCCTTGTGGATCTTATGAATGCAAAAAAAGAAAATTATGCAGTAATTTTCTTTATGGTTTTTTAAATTAAAATTTATTTTAAAACATTTAACTAATTAAATATTTTTTGATCATTTAGGGTTAAAATATACAAATCTAAAGAACCAAGTTGTTATCCTTGACATGCATCTGAAGAATACGCAGAAAAGTATTTCTATGATAATTTCTTTCAAGAAGAAAATTGTTTTATTGAATAAGTAAAATAATACATTGAGGAAAATAATTAGATAAAATGAATTGGATCTTGATGTTTTGTTTAAAAAAAAGCCAAAGTTGACCTATCATTGCTTTCAATGGGAGATGTTGTATAAGAATGGACAACTCTTGCCACTATCCATTTTGCAATGAAAGATCTTTAAGAATGTGAGATCCTGATCTTCATAGATAGCACATACACTACTAGTACTAGCCAACAAGTAGTAGAATAACAAATTGATCTTCAATGATTATGAGACTTTAGTGTTGTTTTGTAATTTCTATCATACGGTTATTTTGTAATTTCTATCATACGGTTATTTTGTAATTTCTTCCATACTGTTGTTGTGTAATTAATGGAAATTGAGATTTGAGCTCAAAGCCTCAAGTTGTTTTATGCTTATGTTTTGTAATTACTAGAAACTTATGTTTTATAATATTTAAAATATATTTTGTAATTATGGATTACTTACTCATATTAGGCTATGTTGTGTAATAATTTGCTACAATGTTCAATTGGTTTAATTTATAGTAAATTTGGTTTCAAATCTATTAAAATATTTTTTATCATTTCATTTGATTTAAAAATGTAAATTTAATTTAAAAGGTCAAACAATCAGAAAAAAATAGAATGTTGAATATGTACTATTTTTTGCAACTCGCAATGTAAAAAATGCCAAAGAATATTATTACAAAATACTAAAGATAAAATCATATCAATTAAGCATTTCATAAACAATTTAACTCAAATTGAATCAATTAATAATTTCATAAATATTTTTTAGTAGTTTTCATATACATATTACAATGTTACAAACTAACACTCAATTATCTCAAACAACCCTTTCGTAACCCATGCTTCATCACTGACATTTATATATCCTATCTCATTGGCATTTTTAGTTTCACTATCTTCTTTTGTAGTTGTATTCGTGACACCTCTTCTTTCAGTTAGAGTATTACAAATTGAAATTTCTCTATCATATGGAAACACATCCATTTCATACCTTGAAACATATAACCTTAAACATGTCTCAAGATTTTTATCAAATCTATTCTAAAGCCTTGATTTAACAAAAGATAATGCATTGAATACTCTTTCATCTTCCACGGACCCCAAAATGATTGTTTGGCATAATTCATATAATAAAAAATATTCATTGATTTCTTCTTGCAGAACACTACTATGATATAATTTCTTTCATAGCCTTGTAATAGAACATATTTATGTTGGTTTAGTTAACAATCAATATTTTTCAACCATTGTAATTCCAAAAAAGGATTGACTATTTTTCCAATAAATTCTTTTGCAAAATACCCTTTAACTTCTCTGTCCATTGATTTCCATAGATTTATTGAAATGTTTGATGAGAGTACCTATGTTTTTGATAAATAAATTACTTGTTCTTTCTTCACCATCTGCACTATTCCAAAATGTTGGATTCGCCACCTCTATGGCTTCAAGAAACTCATCCCTTTGAAAATAATCTCGAATTTCAATAGATAAGCTTTGTGAAATGTCTCAAAATTTCATTCGCATGTCACATATGACATTATCATATAGAACCCTTGTTACAGGTACTTATTTAAATTCTGATCCAACTACATTAGTTCATCTTTGGAGAGTGTGTAATGATATCTCCTTTCCATTAACAAAAATACAAATATGATCATGAATATTGAATTTTAAATAGTTTTGAGGGTCATTTATATTTGTTAAAGTTTCCCAAATCTCAAATATTGGTCCCTTAAAACTTTCCTTCAAGTAGTACATTATATCAAGCAATAGACAAACATGTTTCCTCAACCGTATGAAGTCAACAATATATATTGATCTCTCTTGTGCATGTTTCATCAAACAATGCATTTATTTGAACATGGCAAAATACCACATAATGGTAGATTTTTTTTGAAATATATCAATTGGTTCAATAAATCTTTTTCCTTGTCAACCTCCATCATATACTTAAACATAAAACCAGCCAATGATTGATATTCTTCAAATATTTTACATGTAGGCTCATACATTGAAATCCATCTAGTATCTACATCTTTCAATATTTTTTTCCATTAGTCACTCTAATTGAAAATTTCTAAAACTTTAAAAACCTTTTTGGACTGCATGACATGTACGCATGCAAATCATGGATAAGCTCCTCCATTTTTGCCACATTTTTTAATGTGCTTACAATTTTATAAGAAAGATTCATTCTATGTGCCATGCAATGGATTGGAGTCATATATGAAGCAACTAATGTTTACAAACTAACACACAAAGCTATTTTATTCCCCTTTATTACTGATGCACCATCCACACCAACACATACCAACTTAGTATCTATATCAAGTAACTCATCCTAGTAATATCCATCAAATTTTAAATAACCAATTTGCAAAGGTTTTCGGCATTACTATTTACAGTCATTTTATGTACAGATAAAAGGTGAGGTTGCCTTGAATGATTTTAAAAATTATATACATGAATGCATACCCATGGTGTGTTGACAACCCTTGTTAGCTCATCAATGGATAATGATATAAACCTTATTGATTTTAATTTCTCTTTCAAATCCTCCTTTTCAATCATTGTGAGGCATTTTGCCATCTCCAAAGCACTGAGATCTGACCAATGTGACTGTAGAATGTTGTGCAATCTAATATGCTAAAATAAAATCTTGTAATCTAAAAAATTAAATATTGGTCTTCCTCTTTTCAAAATGTGATATAAAGATGAAAATTGTATATTTTTTAAAAGCAAATTAGACTGAGCAACTTTTTTGAATTAAGTTTTAATTGTTCTTCCTTTCTCAATGAGGTACCATTGATGTTTCTAATGATTATGATAATCTATTACGTAACATTGATGCATGCACTTTTTTTTATTTTTCCATCTCACTATTTTTTAATATTTTCATCTTTGACTTTTACCGACTCATATTTTGCCACAATGTTTCTCAATTATGTCTAACTTGAGTTGCATTTTGTGGTCCTTTCCAAGTTTCCAATTACATATTGTGCATTTTTTTTTATTGGTGTGTCAGTACTAATTTTTGGCTCTACAGGTTCAATAAATGGGTATTTAGATGCCCACCCAATGCTGAAATAGCCATCTAATTGTCCATGTATTTTTCTTCTTATACATAGTTTTTTGGCATCTTTTTCAACTAGAGATTGTTTTGGCTGCATAGTAGTCTCATCTAAAAATTGTGTTGGGTGAGTAGATATCTCATTTGGTGTTGGGAACTCATCATTGACACCATTAATTATGATGTCATATCTTCGTTTCCTTGAATTCAATGGGATAGTGGATATTTATTTCTAAATGACTTCTTTTAGGGGAGGTATATATTTAAAAGTGTTATACAGATCTTTAATACTTTTATCATTGAATTCTACATGTAAAAAGTTTGTATGACATTATTTTTTAATAAATATTAATACTAAAGTAAAAATAAATAAAAAATATTAAATCAAATAATATTAATAATTTAGTACCTATGTTTGGCATTTCATTCCCATGTATGTCTACCAATTCAGGAATATCTTTGATACCTTTATCAATGGGTTTTTCATGTAATATTGTTGTAGACCTTGTCATTATTATTAAAAATGGTATTCTACGAGTTATTACTTATGTTTGACATTTCAAATTCATACCTAGGTATGTCTTCTTGTGGAGACATTTCTTCAAAAGAGTTATCAGTGGGTTCTACATGAAAAATGGTTTAAGAAATTTTAATTATTATTTAACTTTAACACAAGCCAATAAATAAAAAATGCTAGTTAATTAAAAATTTAGTACCTATGTTTGGTGTTTGGCTAAAATAAGATAATAGGTTATTTTGTTTTTTAAATTTCTTAGAGGCCTTAACATTTTTAGTAGAAGCCATAAAATCAAGCCTATGAAGCCATGGATGAAAGATGATTAATAACAAAATGAAGAAAATTGACAATAAATAAATATGCTTAATAGATGAATAAGGAATCATGACAGCAATCAAACATGAGGGCATTTGAAAATAGCCTACATGCACTCGATGGCAACCTATGATAATCAATCATGAGGAGATTTGATAGAAGCCTACAAGTGCCCTATATAAAGCTATGGGCACTTGATTACATTGTACTAGCATCCAACTACAAACTACCAGTGTCTAGCCCAACCTACCAACATCCACCAATAGCTTGCCATCATCTGCACTTAATCTAACATTATGAACCCATACTTATAGGCTACCATCGCACACCTATAGGCTACCATCAAATGCCATTAGGTTGCAGTCAAACACTCATAGACTGCCATCAGGTGTTCATACTTGCAGGATGCCATCGAGCACCCACAGGCTGCCATTGGACACCCTCATATTTAATTACCATGATGGCACTTAAAGAGCAGTAAATGAAATTATAGTTAAAAAATACTTAAAGATTATATTGTAAAATAATAATCGCATACCTATATGGAAACTATTAATTCTTGAAGTCCTCCTGGAACTTGAAATACAAACCACCAAAAAAATTCCTAAAGTCACCCAATGATATGTGGTAAATTCCTTTAGATTAGATTTCAAGGTATTGGTGAATTACATTTATATAAGTAAATTTATACTAAAATGTAGGTGAACCTATCCTCTAAATTAACTTTGACCGCAAAAATTTAGGTGATTATGCTCTATTAGTCACTCCATAAAAATCACTAAATGTCGGCTTTAAAAAATGGAATATTCATAGATTAACGAAGATTTGCCACTAAAAAAAACTCTGAAAAGAAGAAGAACTATATGGACATAGTTATAAACAAAATTAGGGCTTATATGAAATTTTTTACAAATTTGATTAGAGTTAATAATTAATCACAATGTTGAGGAAGCACATAAAGCTATTTCCCCTTAGGTGATGGTATACTAAATTCAATGTCCATAATTTAAAATCTTCCTATCATTAGAATGGTACCATGTATAATTAAATATGAAAACATGAAAAATTCTATAATGAAGTTTTTAAATCTATCATATAATCCCAAAAATATTCAATTTCCCTTGAAACAAATTCTTATCACTTGCACTTGCTCAAGTAGCTTGTTAAAAATGAACTACAACTCTAAAATGTTTGGCATCTGACCACATTTTGGAATGCTTAATTACCTATATTATGTCATATCATTTATATAAGTATTTTTATAATTACAAAAAACTTTGTTAAAAATTTATTTAAAAATTAGTTTTGCTAACTTACCCAATCTTCAAATACCCACACGATGTCTAATGTTTCCTTTGCTACACTCCTTGGATTCATCATAAAGAGTTTCCAAATATGGACACATCCAATTTAGAGTAGGATGCTCTAGCCATGTATTTTATAGTTCACATTTTATTTTTTCATGGATGACATCATTTCCAATCTTTGACTCTCATGGCTAGCCTTCTCTTCATATTTTTCAAGCAACAACAATTTCTAAAGTGTTGAAGAGTATGAACACATCTATGACATTTTTCTCAACAAGACTTGATAATCAACATTTAAATAATAAAATTAAATATAATAAATTCAATCAAATCATATATATTATAAATTTTTTCTAAATTTAAATACAAACCAAGCTTGATTTATTTCCATTTTCTAAGAAGGTTGTTCTTCAATCTATTTTTCCCATATTCAGAATCCCAAATGCATGGTATCTATGGAAATCCTTCTCCAATATATTCTAACATGCATAAAATAGTTCCCTAAATAATGTATCATTTGATCTTGAATCTATCTGGACCATCGACCATCGACCAAATGCACCAATAGATGGATTTTAAAGTCCATGATGGACATAGTAAGTTCCTTTTCCAATTTGCAAACTACATTTACAACATTAATTTTATCCTCAATATTTTATTTAGATATCTCCTTTGAAGATAACCACCTATTTTACAAATAATTTTAGGCATGAAATTAACTCTAATGTTTCTCATCAAATTCATTGAGTTTTTGTATTTGAAATGAAAAATTATATTGCATAAAAAATTTAAAAATTAATTATGTGTCCTTAGTAGATTAGGCAAAAGATTACAAGATGGCCACCTTAATGATAAGGAGAATATAAGTTGCATAAATAAAAATGTCAAATGCAAAGTTTCTAAATTACATCTCTAATATGGCACTAAAAAAAATGTAAATTAAAGCTGATATTTTAACCTTCAAAATGTTATGCTAATTATGTGGCTTGAGGCATGTGATATGCCCATAAGTAGTGATAAACAATTTGATACATATAAATATGATTTATATATTCAACCAAGTGATATTTATGCACATGCTATCCTACTATTTAGGATATGTATTCATATAGTCTTCCTAAAATTTCTCAATCTATTATATTATATTTTACATACCACCACTAACAAACCTAACAACTATCCTATTCTCCCAACTGACTAATTTCTAATAGTTTTAATGAATTAAAACTATATAATAAAAAATAATTATATGTTATAACATAAATTCTTGAAATTCCCCTATTATTATATATAGCTCAAAGATAAGAGAGAACACATACTCATATGTGAACGAAAATGCACTTGTAACTCATCATACTTATAAACAATAATGATATTAACCTCAAAACACATGTTGATATCTAATGAACTAGGAAATACATAATTTTCATTGAGAAACACAAAATAAGTTTGAATTAGGACACACGTAATAGTTCATACATACATGTGTGAACAACAACACATGATTATTCACAATAAAGAGCAACTCTGCATGAATAGGGACAACATTTTTTTTCTGAATAGTTACAACTGGGCCTTTATCGAATAGTTACAAAAATAATGTTAATTTGACTAGGTCCTCACTATGCTTTTATCATGTGCAATAAGTGTATGGTCTTTGTAATCACTATCATTGATGATCACTATCTTCAACTTTGTATTATTTCTGGATTTAGATTTTATATTAAAATAATGAACTATCTTCAAGCTAGTAGTGTGCTCAAGATTAGGATATAAACATAAGACCAAACTAAAGCCTATGTATATGTAAATATAGAGACCGGAAAAAAGAGTGTACATAGTTGGGGATTTAGTACATGGTAATCTAAAATCAATACCAAGTGTATAACATTCCAAAGCCTATGCTTAGGATACAATATATGAGGTTTAACTAGATCTCAAGAATATTTAATGACTTGAAGGAAAAGTTGTAAAAGAGGTATCGAGGATAAAATAAGGAAATTACATATAAGGAATTGATGAACAAGGGATGTAAGGAATTAGTGAATAATGATAACCTAGATTCAAGATAGTAAGAGCCTTAATTAAAAAAGATATAAATGCCAAGTGTCTAATTTTAGCTTCAATCTAGGAAAATATGGCCTAGGCAAGGACCTAAACTATGATTTTATTTGCAAGAATAAACACTATAATATACCAAATTTTGACATAAAGGTAGCCTAGGCAAGGAAAGGTGATAATAACATACATACCTCTAATAATAGATAACACATACCTATTGCTCGATCTAAAATTCATCTCATGAAATACCTATGAGATTGGGTATTCTCAAAGAGGAAGATGGGAACAATGATGGAATTTCATCCTTCATTTTAGGATTGATTTATAATCAGCCCAGGGCATGCTTGTGGGTATTTCAATTCACTATGGAGTTTGTGTGAAATAGTCTCCAAGAGATATGGTGGCACCATTGAAATCACATTATGGGATTCTCATATATAGGTCTAATTGTCCAAAGTTATGATTGATGTTCATGTATTGTTTTCCTCTATTTTCTAAACAAATGGGAAAGGGTAGTTCAATATTTGAAAATAAACACAAAAAGAGATGGGAGAGTAAGGTATAAAACAAAGCCTCTAGATCTAGAATAAAATCAATGCATCAACCAAGTGCCCTTGCCACTGTTATACCATTATGGACTAAGTTTCACCAAAAGTTATACCTCCAAGAACACACAATAGGAAGAGTCTGAGGAAACAGGGGAACATGCCTCAAATATGAACCCTCACTAAATATAAGTACTAAGATTTTATAGTAAACTACACATAAAGATCTAATGATAACTTATAGACTAACATATAAATTAATAATACTATGAAAATATAAATGAGAGAGTTCAAAAAGTGATTATAATAGACACACATATCATAACCATATCATACATTTAATAGTAAAGTTTTAGTCCAATCAATCTAACATTAGCAAACATTCAAAATGGAGATGAAAGATAATTGAGATGTAGAACAATAATTTTATATAAAAATGGAATTATATTAATTAAAAAAGAATAGTTATTTTTATAATAGTATCGATCATGGCCAACGTCATAGTCTGAAGTGATGAAGGAGAAAAAAAGTGAAATCCTAGCTTAAAACTGACAATACTTTCAAGTAAATTTTAGTCAACCCTTAAATTATAATACAACTTTGACTTTATATACATGAGGATGGGATTCATCTCCAAATAGCATGAGATTCCCATCCTTGGCCATGATGGCCACTCATGCTAGTTACAACCATAATTCAAAATTTAAAAAATAAAATCCCCTCAAGCCCTCAAAAAGATCTATAGGGGACCACCTAGTTGATATGTGACATCAGTTGTGAAGATCTGGCTCTAAACTACTTTGATCTTATATCCCTAGATTCCAATGTGGCTTCCATGAGGTCAAAGTCTCAGTCCATCTTAACAAGGTTTATTGGGGGCTCCATAAATATCACCTCAACTTGAGTCACTAGTGTCCTATACACCTAGAATGGATCTTCCATAAACACCTAAACCTCAAACACTTCGCTAATGCTTTATATGGATTGTGTTGATAGCTCAAAAATTGCCTTGGATTCTCTCTATTTTCTTTGGTGACCTTCTTCCTCATGACCTAGTCAAAGTGACCTAGGTGGACTTCTAATTCTTACTTGTACAATAGGGTGCCATCTAGGTGGAATACCATAGAGATATTAGCCTCATTGAAGTAGGATAATATCTTTTTCCTACACTCTTCCAAGGTTCCTATATATTTTGAGCCATAACTAGCTAGCCCTTAGTCATTTTAATGTTCTTGGCATATGTTTGATACAGCTACAAGTTAGAGCTGGGCATCAATTTTAATTCTTAGAACACACCTTTATTGATTACCACCAAAAGCTTCCTACACTTCCCATCTATCTATGCAATCCTATCCATATAATCAAATTAGTTTCTAAAATAGTCTCCACCACCTTCTCTAAAACTAAGAAGAGTAGTTAAAAGGGTTTCTTTAACATGCCTTATTAGCCTAGTGGAGAAGGAGCACTTCACTTAGGATCCTAGTGTCTGAACTTGACTTTTCATATCTTCAATAAGATTATACAACATGTAATGAGTTTATCTGAGAATGAAGAGTGAATCCTAATCTACCTTCTCCTCCTCAGTGGAAGTCCTCACCTTGGTGAGGGAGAATTAAATCCATATGGGTTTTCCATATCACTAGGTTATCATCTTAGATGAATTTATGCATTAGGGTTCTCTTCATGATTCCTATGGATAAGTTAAAGATCTAACGCACATCTGGGTTGCCTTGGATTGTCATCTCTAGTTCTGACAAAACTTGGGACCTTCCCTGAGCTCTGGGAGGTGTTGGAAGGGTGGCAAAAATGATGGTGAAGGGTAGAGGATGAATTAGAGGGGAGATTGAGGAAGAAAAATGGGTGAATGAGGAAAATAATGGAGAAGGATGGGGAATTGGAGTGAAGGGAGGAAGTACCAAAGGGTAACCATGAGAACATATATACCCACCACTACTCCTGAGTTATGCCCACTTGAGGGATAATGTCTTTTAGGAGAGTGGTGTTCAACAAGTGGGAAGATATTGGTTAGTTAAATCCAAATCCTTTGGCCCCTAAGGTAATGGAAGGAGGGGGTTATGGAGAAATACATGGAGGCATCTTGAATGAATCTATAAGAATGATAGAGGCTAACAGAGGAGGCTAAACTAGAGTAGGTCTTTAAACTAAAGCTTGAGGGTGGACCACCTTCTATGTTTTATTGGGTCTCTTACCCGAGTCAGATCTGGATGGAGTGGTGGAATGACCAAAAAGTATATAAATAACTATAGAGTCCAAATATGGAGCTTTATGAACTATTAAGGGAGGTGCCAGGATGACCAAAGGGGGTGTTAGGATGGTTACAACCACTTTAAATACACTCCCAATAGTTATAGTTGTGCTCATCGATGAAGATGTGCCTATAGGTACCTAGATAGAAGGCATGACCAATGAAGGTATTGGGGAGGTTTGGGGTTATGGAATGGATGAGGTGGAGGGAAATAAGTAAGTTAGGATTTACTCAAGAGGACCAAGGCCAAGGGTACCTGGGTGAAAAATGGAAGGGTTGTAATAAGGAAAAGAGGAGGTACTACTTGGAAAGTTTGTGGAAGGGAAATGAAATTGAGTGGTGTTGTGAAAGGGAGATAGAAAGTGATGTGAGTGAGGGGTGGAAGGGAGATGGAAGAAGTGGGGAATGTGAGGGGTGGAACATACACTAGTGCTTATTGGGAGCCCTATTTTAGGCTTGCCTCTAGACTAATGGTGATATTGAACCTTAAGTCCTATGTGACCTAGTGTCAAGGTGCTAGTGGTTGAGATGATTTTGCCTAGGATACTTAACATTAAGTAATACATGTCTAGATTATATAGGGCCAGACTAATAGAGCTAATAGAGGAGGTAGAGGTGGAGTTGGGGCATGAGGAGAGGGTGGTGATGGAAGAGGAGTGAGATCTAGGGGATGAGGATTAGGATCTTGTAGAGTGGGTAATACTAGAGGAGGAGGAAGAGTAGGAGTAAAAAGAGGGAAAGGTGGAGGAATACCCTATAAAATCCTTTTGGAAATCATGCGAAGAGTTGGAGTGGCATCTTCCTTAGAGTGAGTAGGAGATGGATGGGGAGTAGATTGGCTCACCTAGATCTTATTTCCTTTCTTCTATCATTGTCATTCATAACATTTAATTATATATCATTATCATCTTCTAACCAATGGACATAATTTATATTAAGGCAAGTCAAATACCTCACTAGGTGAGCCCTACTCATGCCCTTAAGGTCCCAAGACTAGATTTCAGCTCTTCTTAGGGTGGAGTCTCATCCAGTAGCCATTTTTTATAGGGGAGGAAAGGACTTGTAAACATGGTACTAAATGGAAATTGGGAGTGACTGGCATGCCTTCTACTAGTGGCCTATGCAAAACCTAAAGATACCTTCGACGAGCTGATATGTGATCTCCTACTCTGTTAGGAAGGGACAATGTGTGGTAAGTAGAAGGGGTATTTTAGAATGCATGTGATATAAATTTTTATGTTCTCATAGTAGTAACAATAGTCACCAATTTATTCAATGGAGTCCCTTATCTCTTGTGATAAATAAGGCATTAGGGCCTCATTGTTCACATTATATACCATCAAGTAGAAGTGATCATAGATGTCTTAGATGTGGTTCTAGTACTAGTGACCATATAGTTTGTAAAATACTACATGGACCACTAAGCCCCTCAAAATCCATGTAGGGAAAGTAGATGGATTGAAAGTGAGCATCCCATAGACTGTGTCTATGAGGTAGATCATCTTTTAGAAATTCCACTTGCTCAAGTATTCACTATGGCATTGACTAACTTGAAGTTGATCAACCCTACCATGTCTAAAACTTCAAAGTTAGTGAGGATCATATGGAGGATGGGCACCCATAAATCATTAACATGTAGGTAGTCCTACGAAATAAAAAATTAATTTAGTAGAATCATACCCACATGAACCTCCTCTTGGAAGGTGTGGACTATGTATGCATTGATGTCCTCCTTACTAACCCACTTGGCATTTAGATTCTTAGACCAATCTTATGAGACCTATATATTTGGAATGTTTCATTATAAGTTTTCACCACCACAACATCATAAGAGAAGGTGAAATTCAAGAGGGAAAAGTATGCCTTGTAGGCATTTCCAGAGATGTCAATGATTTAGTGCCAAGAGTTGGGAATCTAAACCTAGTCATGGAATCCATTCTAAACTTAGATGGTGATGAGACATAATTTAATAAACAAGTCAGTGTAGGGGAATACATTTGGTTTATCCATGGACCTGTGAAGATTGCATTTATTGTAAGCCAGAATGGCATCTTCAAATCTAGCTTGTTTGTCATTTTTAGAGCCCAAGTCCTTGGGTACCTATTCCATTATTTTGAATAGGTCATTTTAGTGATTGAATTGGATCAAGCTTTCTAGTAATAATGTATCCATATACTAGGTTTGGCATTAAGGTTTGAGGTAGATGCAACCATTGTAGTAAGATGGAGGGAAATAAAAAGGTACTGAGTACAGGTAAAAAACATAGGGGTACATGATGAGAATTGGAAATTACATGATGAGAATTAGAAAGTAAGGAGTTTAATTGATCTTGAGGGTATATATGGATAACCATTAGTTAACCTTCTTTAAGATATTTATAAAAGCATATATTCATCCCCTTGTATTAATGGTATTTGGAAGCTCACTTGCTATGAATTCAAATTTGAGTTGGTGGCTAGATTTATTCTATTTATTTCCCAATCTAGAGTTAAATTTAGAGCTCATGATACTCCATTGCCAACTAGATTTAACAATGACAATGCAATTTTTTAAAACTATCCAATTAGTCCCAAATTTTTATTTTGTTAATGCCCATTGTATGGTAGGCATGTTGTCACATCTCCTCAAGGCCTCCTAGTAAAGTCTTGACTTATGCCACATGTCATCCACTTATTTTCATTCATATTAACATTCGATGCCTAAGAATATATTTCTAATCCATCACCATACCTTTAAGAGGTGTGAGGTGTCATCTAGGGACATGTAACATCCTTTGATTAGTCTTTAAGATCCATTCATACTCCAATATGACCCTTTAGGGGCCTTAGGTGACCACTTTATTATATAATTGATTGTGCTACATGACATCCTCTAAGTGGGTTAAGCTCTCCCAGGATCTAACATATTTAATAGGTCCAAGGGACTAACCACTCTAACATGGTGTGATATGGAACCCTTTGAGTGGGTGAAAATCTCTTAGGCTCTAACATTTCTAATATATCTAGGGGATTGGATTCTCTATCATGATACCATGTGTCACCTTCTGAGTAGGTTAGGATCTCTTGGGCTTTGACATCTGTAACAAGTCCAAGGGACTAGTCACTCTAACATAGTGTGATGTGATGTCCTTTGAGTGGGTTAGGATATCCCAAGTTATAACATCTCTAATAGGTCCAAGGGACTAATCACTCTGACATGGTGTGATATGGTCCCATCTGAGTGGGTTGGGTTCTCTCAGGCTCATACATCTCTAACAAGTTTAAGGGAATGGCTACTCTGACATGGTGTGACATGGTACCCTTTGAGTGGGTCAATATTTCCCAAGCTCTGACATCTCTGAATGGTCTATAGGACTAGCCATTCTAACATAGTGTAATATGGTACTCCTTTATTAGTTCATTTATTCCTACAAAACCCAAAAAAGAGATAGTAAAAATAAAAATACGTGTAATCCATTAATAACTTACCTTACCACCATTAATTCTTTGATTTGCTATGTAGGACATCAGGTTTATTGATCTGGGAAGGAACCTAGACTCCAAGAACTTAATTTTGAAAATCAACCTACAAGGTTAGTGCTCTAAATCATTAAAACAAGAAGCCTACCCTAGTCATAAAATAAACAAGGTTTGCCATTACTTGGGGAAATTGAGATGACATAAGACTTTAAGGACCTGGTTAAGGCAAAGCTAGCTAAAATGAAAAAATAGACTTAATAGCTCTGGGTTTGATAATTTTTAAAGGAGGGGTCCACCATTTCTATGAAAAGAGGTGTGTTGGCCACAAAAAATGGTGACTTATATGGAGAAAGTGATGATAAAGACTTAGAACCCAACCAATTAATTTTCCTCCCCTGCATATGTCATAAATTATAATAGAGATTTTCATACATAGAATAAAATAAAAGGCACTAAATCCATGTAAAAATAAGTGGCATACTTATTTTTCATCCTATATAAGGCCACCAATGTGTGCAAGAAGTGACTCTTAATTTTTTATTTAATTTTGGACTCTACTCAAGAAACAAAGGTTGGACTGGGTATCAGGCTCCTTCAAGGGTGATAATGGCTTGATGGGTTAGAGGGGGATGGATTGGGAATTATTACGATACCAGAAAGGTATCCATAGCCTTGATAGAGATATCTTTGGTCCCATTCAAGGCCTTTCTCCACTTCTAGCTAGACCAAAAATTTTATGATGGAGGTTGCTTATATGGCCCTTTTAAGGAAGACTCAGAATTTAGATTGTACATGTTTTTCTTATATTCTATAAGCTCCCTTATGTAAATATTTTTTATTTTGGTCTCTTCCATTAAGGTTTTGGGAACATGACAAGGGTGAAAGGATGATGAATAAGCTATGAATACCTATCTAGTCCTTGATTTGCTTAAATAGTCTTGTATTTCCCTAAAATATTACATGAAGTGTAACTTGGTGGTTCTATTAGGATGTGGGATGCTCTAAAATTCACTTTTTTATCTTAGAATAATTGGCCTCCTATATCTAAAATTTAAAATGGTTCAATTATCATCTTTGACTTTCTTAGAATGAAGATTCAACCTGGGTCTTCTTACTTCTCAACAATTTTTCTTTGGCTTCAATCATCCCTTAAAGTGGATACCAGCAATGATGGACATTAGGGGGACACCATAAAAATGAGACACAAACCAAATGAATAAAGTGTGAAATAAAATAAAGCACATGATAAATTTAAACACACAACAAAATCAAACATATCTAATATATACATTACCAACCCTTGCTTGGATTATTCAAAGATAATGTGAGATGGGGTAGCTAAGAAGTAGAAACTCATTGCCCTTGTGATCCTTGAGGTGAAATGCATTATGACATAAGATTTAGGATATTTGGTATGGCCCAATCTAGAGGGGATCAAATTTTGAATAATAGAACATATTTATCATTTATGTGGTTTCTTATTTGATTGAGTATGAAGCATTGATTTGGTTGTAGCTTATTAAAAGTTATATAAATTTATTTTAATCTTTGGAGATAACTCATTACTTGGAAGTGGTAAATCATTTCCCTTAATATCCTTGAGGTGGAAGGTGTTATGACCCAGGATTTTAGCTACTTAGTATGGTCTAATCTAGATGGGATCAAATTTTGATTGCTGACATTTCTTCTTGTGAGCCTTGTCCCATATTAGGATTAGGTCAAATATTCAAAAGGTATTGATCTTAGATCTTTTATCAAACCACATTTTTATTATATCATAATCTTTGTTTAATCTTAAAAGAGCTTCATCTTGAGCTTCCTCTAACATAATTATGTCGAGGAGTATGGAACTCACCTTATTGTCTAGTTACATGAATTTATAAGTTGGCAACCTAAATGTGATTGGCATGATCACATCTAGTCCATAAACTAGAAAGAAAGGAGAGATTTTGAGGGTTTTTTAATACCTGGAGTAGTATGCCCATAGAGAAAACTTAAAAACAAGTGCCATTCTCATGGATTCTCTCTAGATGACTTCTTGATGGTGTCTATTAAATTCTTATTGGTGGACTCTTCCAATTCATTACCTTGTGGGTAGTGATTGGATGATAACCTTAGTGTGATTCCATTATTAGAGGCCCATTCTATGATTTCTACAGATTGGAAGGTAGGACCATTATCACATACCAAGGAGATGGGGACCCCAAAATGGATGGTTATGGTGTTTTCCAAGAACCTAAAGACTTCAATGGTAGTTCTTATTTTAGTTGTGACTATGCCAAACCACCTCATGTAATAGTTTGTGCCTGTGAGGAAAAAATATGGTCAATTTTTGAATTGGGGTTGATGACCTAACAAAATATAATCCCCATTTGGAAAATGGTGTTGATTCCATGATGGGCTATAGTGGCATTACTATATGGGTTTCCCTTTTAGCATAAGTGTAGTACTAATGGAAAACATGAACATGGGAATGAACATCTTTGAATAATATGGGCCAATAGTAGTCTATCTAAAGAGCTTTATAGGCCATGACATTTGTTGCAAGATGACCAAATCTTAATTTTTCATGGAAACTTGTCATTATTCCTTTGGCTTCTTATTTGACACACACCTAAGGTAGATTACTTCATGGTTCCTTATAAAGATAACTCCCTTATTCATCATGTATTATTCAACCTTTAACCTAAGGGCCCTTTTCTATGTATGGATGAGTCCCAAAGGTGAATTTCCATAGAGTAGGAAATGCATGATCGAAGCATACCATTCTAATTGTAACACTCTCCCATGTTATACTTAGTGCATAGTTATCCTCAAATATATCTTAGTTATTAGTTGGGTGATGTCCTATCCTCTAACTAGCTTGGCTTATATAATTTCTAAGTTGCACTCCTATAATTTTGTCATCCATCAGTCTCTGTATTTACCAAAATCATTCTACCCCAACATTTACTTTATTATTAGGTCTGAGATAATTACATGCACTTTATTCCTGAGGCTATAGTGCATGAATTTATTCACTACCTTGACTAGGGCATATACATGCTTGTCCTTGGTATAATATGTTAACTTCACATCCTTAAGATTACTATTCACAAAAGCAACACAGTGATATTCTCCCTCTAACCTTTGGGTGAGGCAAATAACAATGGTGTGTTTAGAAGAAAAGGGGTAGATATATAAATCTTGTGTATATTCTAGGTTAATGAGAACTAGGGATTTCATAATGGTGTATTTGATATCTTAAACAACTTTCTTTGATTCAACATGACATTCTACTTTTGCATCTTATTTTAACATTATATTCAAGGGTTTTACTATTTCAACAAATCCAAAAATAAACTTGTGCACAAAGTTAATTTTATGAAATAAATATTTTAGTTGTATCTTATTGTTAGGTAAAGGAAATTTGTAAATTACTCCACCCTTTTAGGATCGATAGTAATACCTTATTTCATGATAATATGACTAAGAAGCTTACCTTTGGTGACACTAAACGCACTCTTCCTTGGGTTTAGGGAAATACCATACCTTTTACATCTCTAAAATACTTTCTATAAATAGCATACATGATCTAACCTACATTTTGAAAACAAAGTTAGGTCACCCATATAGATTATTATGCACTTACCAATTAGTCCCTCAAAATCAAAGTCCACCACTCTTTGGAAAGTTACGCCAGTGTTGATCAACCTGAAGGACATTCATTTATAGGTAAATGTGCCCCACTTGGTGGTGAAGGTGGTTTTATATCTATCTTTAGATTTAACCAAAACTTGGTTGTATTGCAAAAAGCTATCCAAAAAGGACATCATTTGAGATCCACTCATCATTTAAATTACTTCAAGGGAAGGTAATGGGTAATTATCTTTATCTGAGGCCTACTTAAGTTCTGTAATTCTACGCATAGGTGAATTTATCCATTTTTATTTTGCATTGGCACTAGGTTGGACACCTAGGTGGAGTGGAAAATTGGGAAAATTAAAATGTATATTGTAACTTATGGGCTTTCTTATGTATTAAGGGCTCCATGATTGCATTTACCAGCTTCTATCTTTGCCTAAATGGTTTCTGATTGGGTTTAAGGGGGATAGTGTGAGTGATCAATCTCAATTTGAAGACCTTAAGGTCTCTATAAGACCAAATAATTAAATCCTTATACCTCATTAGTTGCCTTCATAACTATTCCAATTTGTAATCCATCCAGTTAGGACCTACATTGATTGTTTAAGGATTTTCTATAAGATTGAGGTTGATAAGTCAACACTTTTAGTCCTCAAACTTGGGTTTTTTTGCTTGGAAGGTGGGGTAAAAATCATCAAATTATATTTATAACAAGAGCATCCCTTTTCATATTTAGTTTCCATGAACATTAAGGATCCCATCTTTATCTAGTTCATTCCTTGAGTTGTCTCTATCTTTCTTGTCTATAAATTGGGTCTCAGATATTTCCTCATTACTTAGAAATTAGATGTTCTATTGGTCATCCTCAAAGACCTAAAATTTTATCAAATTGTCAAGGATAGAGGGACAAGGGACAAGCTCCATAGAGAACTCTTGCAACTTAGTGTCTTCTAAGGGGTTAGGTTAGTTGTCGTAGATGTTAGTGAGTTGGCTACTTGGTTTTCCTCCTAAGGGATATGGATGATATTAAATGTATTAAACATATCAATTAGGTCCCAAGACTTGTGATTATAACTTCTAAGGTATGATAGCTTTATTTTAAATTTAGTCTTGATCTCATTGACCACTAGCTCAGAGTCATTAAATACTCTCATTTTGTTTGCCTTGTACTTCAATACAAATTATAATCCTAGGATTAGTGCTTCATACTCCACCATATTATTCATGCAATGAAATTAAAACCTATATAATTCTAAATGTTTCCTCCCTAGGGGGTCTATAATTAGAATTCCAATCCTATTGCTTTGTTTGTATCTACCCTTGTTTATATATATAGACCATAGGCCAGGCAAGTTTGGGTGATGGTTAGCTTGGTCTTTGGGCCACTTTATGTTAAGTGTGTGGATTCATAGATATGAGGACACTAAGTTAAATTTATAATTAATGGCATTGTACTCAGATATTGTTAGGTTATGGAGCTAAAAGCTTCAACTATTTGCAGACATGGAGGAGTTGTTGAGTGTCACAGTCACTAGCGTCAGTTAGGCCGATCGACGTCGGTCAGGGGTAAACAAAAGGGCAACCGACATCGGCAGGAGTCAGCCAATGTTGGTCATCTCCAACTAGATAGGGACCAACGTCAGTCGCCTGTGTGTTCCAAAACTGTTCATTGCATGAATAATTAGTTTGTTGAACTGAGTGTTTGCATGTAAAGGCTATTTCGAGTCTTGAGCTGTGTGTCTAAATTAAGAGTCTAAGTTATGGTTAAGTCTGGGATCTATTTATAGACCCATTGGCATGTATTTTAATCATGAGCTAAAAAGGAAGGCAAGGAAGATCCTTCCATTGTAAGATCATTTTAGTTGCAGGTTGTTGCAAGCTCATAGGAGATCTACATGTGTAAGTAAGGTCTGTTGAATTGCAGGTTGTTTTAGGTTCATGGGAGATCTACTTGAAGTAATTTAGAGTACTTGTATACTGGCAGGGTTATTACTGATTGGTTGGAGGTGAACACCAAGTCTGTGTGTGAGTTGTGTGTTTGGACTGTATTTGGTAGGAGAGTGAACTCTTGATTGAGAATTACTGGGAGCCCTTGAGGTGTGGAAAGCCTCTGAGAGGTGGAAGAAGAAGTGGCATCTTCTTTATTGTATTTTCTTTCTGGATGAGTATTAATACAATATTGTGTATTGTCTCTCATATTCTGTGTTATTTGTGAATTCTAGTTACTTGTACTTTTGGTTAATTCTGCATGTTTAATTACTTGTATGTGGTAATCATATTGTGATCTTTCTGAGGAGCAAGATCCTAACAAGTGGGATCAGAACAGGTGTGTTGTTCTGGATTTCCCATCAATTTGTATTAGAGCTTTTGGTTGGGATACTAATAGGTTGTATCAGATTTGGTTAGTGTGTGTTGATTACAGGTTACTCATAGGGGTTTCTATTTGAGTGGGAGTAGAGCAATGGCAGAAGAAAGTAAGCTACGAATAGAGAAGTTTAATGGCAAGAACTATGAATTATGGAGGATTCAGATTAAAGATTATTTGTATCAGAAAGATTCGTACTTACCATTGGGTGGGGTTGATTGCAAGCCCTGGGATATGAAGGATGAAGAATGGGAGGTTCTTGATTGGAAGGCTCTGGGATCTATAAGGTTGAGTCTTGCATCGTCTGTGATTTCCAACTTATCACAGGTTAAGACAATGGTAGAGTTGATGGAATCTTTGGCAAATTTATATGAAAAACCCTCAGCTTTGAATAAGGTATTTCTTATGAAGCAATTATTTAATTTGCAAATTTTAGAAGGTGGATCTGTTCATAGTCATCTTAGTGATTTCCATGGTTTGGTAAACCAGTTAAATTTAGTCAATATTGTTTTTGATGATGAAATTAAGGCTCTCTTAATCTTATGCTCATTACCTAAAAGTTGGGAGAATTTGGTAATGGCAGTTAGTAATACTGCGTCTGCTTTAAAAATCTTAAAAGTGGATGATGTTGTGAGTGTAATCTTGAATGAAGAGATTTGAAGGAAAAGCACAGGTGAATCATCAGGGAATGCTTTGAGTGTTGAAGGCAGGGGAAGGCAAAGAGAGAAGATAGAGCATGGGAGATCAAGGTCCAAGATAGGCAGGAGATCCAAGTCCAGGTATGGTAGAATAACCTACTAGAAATGTGGAAAGCAAGGGCACTTAAAGAGAGATTGTTGGTTGAAAGAAGATCAGCATGAAGGACATGAAGAAGAAGCAGATGTTGCAGATTATGTTGCACAGGATGCTCTGGTATGTTCCTTAGATAAAGTAGAATCTTGGGTTTTATATTTTGGTGTGTCTTTCCATGCATCCCCAAATAGGGAATTTTTTCATGAGTATGTCCAAGGAGACTTTGGAGAAATTTATTTAGGGGATGGTAAGCCTTGTCAGATGGTTGGCAAAGGGAAAGTGAAGCTGAAATTGCAGACAGGGAACACATGGGTGTTGAAGGAGGTCATGCATGTCCCAGTTCTAGAGTGGAATTCAATTTTTGTAAGAAGTTTGGGTGATGAGGGTTGCATAATAACTCTCACAGTAGACTCTTGGAAGGTTACCAAGGGTGAACTTGTTGTGGCAAGAGGTAAGAAAGTAGGTACACTTTATCTATCTACTTGTATTACTGATTCTCTTTTTGGGTTATCTACTTCAGTTGCAGATTCGAAGATGTGGCTTAATAGGCTTGGTCACATGAATAAGAAGGAGATGCATGTTCTTGAGTCAAAGGGTATGCTTTCGGATTTGAAAAGCATGAATCGAGATCTCTGTATGCAGAAGAAGAAAGTGACGTTTCTTGAGGAGTCTGATGTTCGTGACATGAGCAAGAAAGCCTCGGTTTTCAAGGAGAAGGTGATGGATAGAGTTCAATAGAAGGGGCTAAAGAATTTTGAGTAGAGCAAGGTTTATTTGGATAAGGGTTTGATCCAAAAGGAGATCATGGGTAAAATTCATCGCTCACAAGTAAAACACAGAGACCAATGTTGGTTAGAAAATTGGCATCGACATCTAGACAGGGACCAACATTAGCTATATGAAGCCCAACATCGGTGACTCAGGATAGATAAACACCAGCGTCAATCAGGGGGAACCGATGTCAGTGATGAGGCAATCGCATGGAACTGACGTCGGTCGGGTGTAGACTGAGATGTGATCGGCATCGGTCACTGAGACAGATTTTGGGCAGACAGCAAGCTGTCAAGGAGTCTCAAGCACCCATATGGAGGACTTAAAGGGTAAGTAAGCCTCAAATTCATCATTTCCCTTCTTTACACTACTTGTTGCTCACTGATGGTCAAGAACCAAGAAGTTATTAAAGAAGCAGAGCAGGTAGATCTAGGAAATAGTGGGAGCTTGGCATGGATGAGGAATGTGATTCCTTGGAGAAGAACCAAATGGGAGTTTTGGGTGGAGTTGCCAGCTGGAAGGAAGCACTGAGAGATGAATGGATGTTCAAGATAAAGAAGAGCAGGAATGGACATGTGAGATGGAATGCCAGGGTATATGGTCTTGAATAAGCTGCAAGACAATGGAGGTTTGACCATTGTGTTTCTCTTTACCAGGTTGGATAATATTAGCTACATTATCCTATTACTGTATTGTGTGCTTGTTGTAGGGTTACACTTATAGGGAGTTACTGAACTAAAGGTAAAGCTAGTTTAGAAGTATGTCATGAGGAATCTAGGAGTAGCAAGATTCTTTGGTATGAGTGTGTTCTAGGGACATGGAAGGTCACAGGTTGACTTTGTTTCAGGATGATTGTGTGAGACCGATTAGCATGCTGATGGTTATATAGTTTTATGAATAGTGTCTTGATTCACATAATGAGGTTGAGTACATGTGTACTAAATCTGATTTTTCCCAAGCAATGGGAGCTATCAAAAAGTTAAGAGCCAATCCGGGAAAGAAGCACTGGAGGGCAATTCAGTGGATTCTTAGGTATTTGAGAGGGACCAGCAGTAGGTGCACATGTTATGCAGGGTCAAGTTCTTTTTTACATGGGTTTGTAGATGTGGATGTGGCAGGTGATTTGGATGACAGGAGGTGCACCATAGGTTTTGTGGTGGTTGGTCTTCAAGGGTGATCTTGAAGAGGGATACAGTGCTAGGAAACAAACTAGATGATGTATAGGTATAGGTATAGTTGCAGTTGTTTATCTCTAAGTGGGAGATTTTTAGGTTGTGGAGCTAAAAGCATCAACTATTTATAGACATGGAGGAGTTGTTGAGTGTCACAGTCACCGACGTCGATTAGGCCGATCGACATCGATCAGGGGTGAACATAAGGGCAACCGACATCGGCAAAAGTCGGCTGACGTCGATCATCTCTAGTTAGACAGGGACTGACGTTGGTCACCTGTGTGTTCTAGAACTATTCGTTGCACGAACAGTTAGTTTGTTGAACTAAGTGTTTACATGTAAAGGCTATTTTGAGTCTTGAGCTATGTGTCTAAATTAAGAGTCTAAGTTATGGTTAAGTTTGGGATCTATTTATAGACCCATTGGCATGTATTGTAATCATGAGCTAAAAAGGAAGGCAAGGAAGATCCTTCCATTGTAAGATCATTTGAGTTTCAGGTTGTTGCAAGCTCATAGGAGATCTACATGTGTAAGTAAGGTCTGTTGAATTGCAGGTTGTTGCAGGTTCATGGGAGATCTACTTGAAGTACTTTAGAGTACTTGTGTACTGGCAAGGTTATTACTGACTGGTTGGAGGTGAACACCAATTCTGTGTGTGAGTTGTGTGTTGGGACCATTTTTGGTAGGAGAGTGAACTCTTGATTGAGAATTACTGGGAGCCCTTGAGGTGTGGGAAGCCTTTGAGAGGTGGAAGAAGAAGTGGCATCTTCTTTATTGTATTTGCTTTCCAGATGAGTATTAATACAAGATTGTGTATTATCTCTCATATTCTGTGCTATTTGTGAATTCTAGTTACTTGTACTTCTAGTTAATTCCACATGTTTAATTGCTTGTATGTGGTAATCATATTGTGCTCTTTTTGAGGAGCAAGATCCTAACAAGTGGGATCAAAATAGGTGTGTTGTTCTGGATTCCCCATCAAATATAGTGTATTTCATGTGAGGTTCCCTATCTACCTATATATTTTTTGGATAATCCCTTCCATGGTAACCACATATGAGAGAAATTTATGTCCACATATCCATTTAGGGCTTTGGACCAATTTTTGTTGAGGAGCATGTCATAGGCTTCAAGAATATCTACCACTTAGAATATAAATGGATGCTTACATTCAATAGTTCCCCTATCACTTTCACTTTAGACTTGTCGAATTGGACCACTACCTTATCTAACTTTATAGGGAGTAACTTGAGTTTCTCACATATGACTGTTGGCATCACATTAGTTGAAGCTCCTAAATCTACCAAGTAGTCATGTAGTTTCTTTCCAAATAAAAAAATGGTTAAGATGAAAGGTGTACCTCTATCTTATTCTTGTGAATGCACGCATTGGTATGGGTTGATCTTAGTTTTGGTTGGGTTGGTAGGGTTAGCTTTTGAGTCAAAGATTTTAGTAGGAGATCAAGTTGCTCAATTATTTTAGCAAGCTCATGATTTGTGAAGTTAGATTTGATCTTATTAATATCCTAAACTATGTTATAACTGATTTATTTTGTACTGGTGGGGTCTCCATGAGTGCCTTAAGTTCTTGAGGTTTTGGAAGTGGGGGATCATTCCTATCAATTTGGTTTAGTGGGGTTGCACCATTGTTAGGGGGAATTGAAGTAGTAAGGGGATATTTTAATTGCCTATTAATGAGGGTATAGTTGTTCCTCTAAAATTATTGAAATGTTTTCACCTCATTAATACATTCCTCTATCTCATTTTATTATTGGCTAGGGAAATCCATGGTTTCCAACACCATAGCAGTGTTAGGGGATTTACCTATGTTGGATGATTTGGGGTAATTTGGGACCAACTCATATTCCTTTTGAAAGATATCAAAAATAAAATATAAATCCATGTAGTCTAGTTACCCATAGGCTATCATGTTATGCACTTGACACTAATTAGGTAAGGCTATCTTGAGGATATTGATTTTAAGCAACCTATTAGTTGAGGGTTTTGGGGGGGTTATGCGAATGGTTATAGTTCCTGATCAGTCTTTGATATGTGAATTTTTTATATAACTCTCTGAATTAGATTTACTCACCTATATTTAAGAACTAAGGAAATCATTATTCAGTTTTTGTACCATTCGCTGAATGGCATCCAATTATTCTTTGTGGATTCCTAGGGTATAGTTTGGGTATTATTAGTTATTACCAATGTTACATAGTGTGGTGCCCAAGGAGTTAGTTTATGGCCCACTAGGTTAATAAAAGCTAGCTATTGGTTTGAAGCTATATGACCCAGAAGGATTTGATGCATTATAAGGAGTGGTTAAAGCATTGGGGCATTCTGATTGACATTGGGAAAGAAGCTTAATGTAGGCATCTGTGGTAGCACAATAGGAGTGGGGGCCATAATGTGGCCTTAGGGGTCCAATTGTTTATCTACCTTAGTGGATCCTGTATAATCTATGGATATGTCTATTATTATTAGGTCTCTCCTTAAAAACATGGTGGTTCAAGGGTCCAAAGCATTCTTATACATTTTAAGTGATAGTTGGGGGTTAGGTCGATAAAGCAAGGTGACCTTATTGTACATATTTTGAAACCTAGCATTGAAGTTCTTGATATGATCATTGGGATCCCTTTTAATAAAAGAATATTTCTGGTATAAGACACTTGGATGTATCGCTTGAATAAATTGGGTGAGGAAGGTAGTACTAAAATGGTCCCAATTGGGGATAGAGTCTTCAGGGAGGTTGAAGAAATAGTTTTATGTTGAGTCCATCAATGTGAAGGGGAGAACCCTACATGACACATCCTCATGATCTACATTCAAGATACTTATAAAATTTTATAATAATTTATGTGCTCTTAAGTAGTCTTCCCCACAAAAAGAGTGAAATGGGGAAGATATCTCTCAGGATTTTTATGTAAATAGTAGACGACCCCCAGGATGTTAATGGTAGAACCAACCAACTAGGCCATCTTGTGTTATAAATTTGGAAGAGGTTGTGGGGAAAAAATAATTGGAATCATAGTAGATCTATGTAAGCTAATCTTGGGTTTTTTATGAAAAAATAAGGGGAAATTATCAATAGATCATGGTGGTACCTAGCCTTGGTGATAGGCAAACTAGTCTCTAAGATGCTTTAAAATCAAACAATAGTTAGTATGTTACTATCAATAATCATAATTTCAAATAAGCCAACATTTAACACACAAACATTTTTCATTTTATCTAACTAATAAATCAATGAAAAGTTCAAAATACACATATTCACCCTCCTTCTAGCGCCAATTGTTATTCAGTCCAAAATCAAACTCATGATATACCTATGAGATTGGGTATTCTCAAAGAGGAATATGGGAACAATGATGTACTTTCATCCTCCATTTTAGGTCTAATTTAGAATCATCCAAGGCATGGTTATAGGTATTTTACTTCACTATGGATTTTTCATGAAATAGCCTCGAAGAGATATGGTGCCACCATCAGAAGCTCAATACAAGATTCTCAGATATAGGTCTAACTATCCAAAGTTATTGTTGAATTTAATTTATTGTGATCCTCTATTTTTTAAACACAAGGGGAAAGGGTAGTTTAATATTCTAAAATAAACACAAAAAGAAAGGGGAGAGTAAGATAGAAAAGAGAGCCTCCATATCTAAAATAAAATCAATGCATCAACCATCAAACCAAGTTCCCTTTCCATAATTTATACCACTATGGATTTAGTTTCACCAAAATTTATACCTCCAAAGAACATAATGGGAAGAGTATGAGGAAACAAGGTATCATGCCTCAAATATGAACCCTCACTAAATATAATTACTAGGAGTTTATAATAAACTACACATAAACATCCAATGGTAACTTGTAGACCAACACACAAATTAATATTACCATGAAAAGATAAATGAGAGAGTTCACTAAGTGATTCTAATAGACAAGCACATCATAACCATAACATACATTTAATATCAAGGTTTTAATCTAATTAATATAATATTAGTAAACATTTAGAATGGAGATGAAAGATATATGAGATGAAGAACAAACCTTTTATATAAAAATGAATTGTATTCATTAAAAAAGAAGAAGTGGTGTTACAATAGTATTGATCATGGCCAAATTTATAGTTTGAAGAGATGAAGGAGAAAGTAGGTGAAATCTTGGGTTAAAACCAATAACACTTTAGATCAAATTTTAGTGGACCCTTAAATTACAATATGGCTTTGCATTTTTATAGATGAGGATGGGATTCACCTCAAAATAGCATAAGATTCGCATCTTGGGCCATGATTTCCAATCATGGTAGTTACAACCATAAATCAAAATTCAAAAAACAAAATCTCTTGAAGCCCTGAAAAATACTCATGGGGGACCACCTGGTCCATACATGACAATGGTTGTGAAGATCCATCTCCCAACTACTTTGATCTTGTATCCCTAGATTCCAATGCAACTACCACAAGGTCTGACTCTCAATATAAATTAGCAAGGTTTAATTGGGGTTCCCATAATATTTCCCTAGTTTGAGTCACTAATCTTTGGTACACTTGGAAGGGATCCTCCATAGACACATGGACTTCAAACACATAGTTTATTCTTGCCATGAACTATGTTGATAGCTTAAAAATAGCTCAGTCCCCTTCCCTAATTATTTTGGTGACCTTATTCCTCTTATCCTGGTAAAAATGACCTAGGTGGACACCAAATTCCACCCTATCTACAAGGTGCCATCTAGGTGGAATAACACAAAGGTATTAACCTCCTTGAAGTAGGCCAATATATTTTTCCTACCCTCTTCTAAGGGTCCTATTACAGTTTGAGCTATAGCTATCCATCCCTTCATAGTCATTTTCATGTTCCTAGTGTATGTTTGATACAACCCCAGGTTAGAGGTGGGCATCGATATTAATTTTTGGAACATACCTTTGTTGGTTACATTTGTGCCACCACTACTCTTAAAAAGGGAATAAAGGGAGGAAGTAAAAAAAGGGAATCCCATGGAAACATTTGTGCCACCACTACTCTTAGGTCATTCCCACCTAAAGGGCAATGAATCCTACAAGAGGGATGTTCAATATAACAAAAGAGATTGGTTGGTTGAAGTCAAATCCATAAACACTTGGGGTAGTGGAAAAAGGAGGTCATGGAGTAATGCATGGAGGCACCATGACTGATGATAAAATAACCATAGAGGCTAGAGAAGGGGGCTATACTAGAGCAAAAATCCTTTGAACTAAATCTTAATGGTGGGTCACCTTCTAATTTTTATTGGGTCTCTTACATAGGTCAGATCTAGATGTTGTAATGGAAGGACCTATAAAGATAACAAGAGTCATGGGGGCCAACTATGAAGGTTTTTAATATGCCAAAGGAGGTGATAGGATGATCAAAGGGGGTGCTAGGATGGTTTTGACCACTTTAGATAAACTCTTGATGGTTGTAGTCATGCTCATTGACAAATATGTTCCTACAAGTAACTATACTAAAGGCATTCCCAATGAAGGTAATAGAGAGATTATGGGTTGTGGAATGGATGGGGAAGAGGGAATTTAGCAAGTGAGGATGCTTAGGATGGCCAAGGCCAAGGGTACTTGGGTGAATAATTAAGGGGGTGCAATAAGGAAAAGAGGAGGTACCACTTGGGGAGCTTATGGAAGGGGAGCATAATTGAGTGGTGCCATGAGAGGGAGATGAAAGGTAGTAGGAGTGAGGGGTGTAAGGGAGATGGAGAAAGTGGGGAATAAAAGGCGTGGAACCCACACCAATTATTTTTAGGAACCTTACTCTTGGATTATCTTCAAACTATTGGTGACATTGAACCTTAAGGTCTATGTAACCCAGGGTTAAGGTACCACTAGCTGAGCTACGTGTGCTTAGGCTAGCTGATGCTGAGTAACATAGGTTTATATTAGCTAGGGATAGGCTATTAGAGCTATTAGAGTAGGCATAGGTAGAGCTAGGGTGAAAGGAGTGGGTATTGTTAGAAGAGGAGGAGATGGAAATGAGGGATAAGGAGCATGAACTAATAGAGTGGGCACTGCTAGAGGAAGAGGAGGAGCTAGAGCATGAGGAGGGGAAGGAAAATTAATACCCTATAAAATCCTCATATAAATCATGGGAGGAATTAGAGTGACATCTTCCTTAGAGTGAGCAAGAGCTAGAGGGGGAGTATATGGGCCCACCTAAACCTTATTTCCTTTCTTCTTTTAAGTCATGATCTAAGACAATACCTCTTAGTCATTCACAGTGTTTAGGTAGAGATCATCATCATCCTTTGATTGGTGGCCTAATTTATATTAAGGTGATTCAAATAACTCTTTATATGAGCTTTAATCATGCCCTTAGGGTCCTAATTCTAGAGTTCATCTATTCCTAGGGTGAAGGAGTCTCGTTCAGCCACCATTTTATAAAGTGGAGGGAAGGCCTTGTAAACATGGTGTTGAATGGATATTAGGAGTAACAAGCATGCCTTTTACTAGTGGCCTATGTAAAATCTAAAGATACCTTCTAAACACTAATTTATGATTTCCTACTCCACTAGATGATCTGGGATGAATTATAAAAAGTAGAGGGGATATTTGAGAACACCCATGACTCAAATCATGGTGTCCTCTTAGTAGTAACAATAGTTATTAATTATTGCAATGGAGTCCTTGATCACTTATGATAAATGGGGCATTAGGGCCTCATTAATCATGCTGTAGACCACTAGGTAGAATTTCTCATAGATGTCCTAGATGTGGTTCGAGTACTGGTGGCCATATAGTTTATAAAATAATACATGGACCATCGATCTCCTTGAAATCCATGTAAGAAAACTAGATAGATTAAAAGTGATCATCCCATAGACCATGTCTATGAGGTATCTCATCATGTATAATTTTTCCCCTACTCAGGCATATGCTTATGGCATTAACCAACTTGAATTTGATTAGCCCTCCCATGTATATAAATTTAGATCTATTAAGGATCATATGGAGGATGAGCACCCATAAATCATTAAAATGTAGGTAGTCTTAGGCCCTAAAAAATTGGTTTAATAGAATTATACCCACCCATACCTCCTCTTAGAAGGTCCAGACTGTGTATGCATTGATTTCCTCCTTGCTAACCCAATTGGCATCTAAATTGTTGGCCCAATCCTATAGGACCTTGTATATTTGGAAGGTTTCAATCTAAGTTTTCACCACTTAAACATCATAAGAGAAGGTAAAATTTGGGAGGGAGTAATATGCCTTGTAAGCATTCTCAGATATTCTGGTGATCTGGTTTCAAGAGTTGGGAAAGAAAACCTAGTCATGGACTTCATTTTTTACTCAGATGGTAGTAAGAAACATGTTAATAAATAATTAAGTGTACGATATCATCTCTAGTTTTGTTGTAGCCCTATGAAGAACACATTTATTATAAGTCTAAAGGGCATCTTCAAAATTTACTTGTTCATCATTATCAAATCTTGAGTCCTTGGATACATGTTTGATTGTTTTGAATAGGTCATTATAGTGCTTGAACTAGGTCAAGCCTTATGGGAAAAAGGTATCCTTATACTTGGGTTCAACCTTGGGGTTTGAGGAGGATACAACCATTATAATTAGGTGGAGAGAAATAGAAAGGTAATAAGTGCAGGAAAAAATGTATGGGTATGATGTGGGAGCTGGAAAACAAGGAGTTACATTGATCTTGAGAGTATACAATGATAACCATTAATGAGCCTTCCTTATGATATATATAAAAGGAGAAATTAATCCCCCTATATTAATGGTGTTTAATGGCTCACTTATTGTGAATTAAAATTTGATTTGGTTCTTGGATTTCCTCTCTTTATCTCCCAATCTAGAGTTAAATTTAGAGCTCATGATCCTCCACCACTAACCAAATTTAGCAATGTTGATGTGACTTTTTAAAACTATCCAATCAAGTCAAATTTCTATTTATTTAATTCCCAACACATGGTATCCATGAAATCACATCTCTTCGAGGCATCCCAGTTAACTCCTACCTTATCCCACATGTCACCACTTATTGGCCCTCTTTTTAATGGTCAGTTCCTAAGCATAGTTTTTTACTCCATTTCCATACCTTTAGGAGGTGTGAGGTGTCATCTAGGGACACTTATAATCCTATGATTATTACTTAAGCTCTATTTTTACTCCAATATAACCCTTCTATGGCCTTAGGTGACCACCTACTCAACTCTTAATTGTGGTACATGGCATCCTCTAAGTGGGCTAAGCTCTTCTAGCCTTTAACATCTATTACAAATTTGGGGGACTAGATGCTCTAACATGGTGTGACATGGCACCCTCTGAGTGGGCCAGGCTCTCTAAGGATCTAATATCTCTAATAGGTTTAGGGGACTAAACTCTCTAACATGGTGTGACGTGGCACCCTCTAAGTGGGCTAGGTTTTCCAAGGATCTGACATCTCTAATAGGTTTGGGGGACTAGACTCTTTGACATGGTACAACATGGTACTCATCTATTGGTTCATTTATTCTTGGGAAACCCATGAAAAATACTAAGTAAAAATTAAAATACGTGCAATACATTAATAACTTACCTGATCACTATTAAGTATTTGATTTATTATGCAGGATGTCAGTTTTTTAATCCTAGGAAGGAAACTATACTCTAAGAACTTATTTTAAAAACCAACTTGCAAGGTTAGTTCTCTAAATCCTTAAAAAAAAATCCTACCCTAGTCATAAAATAAATAATGTTTACCATTGCTTGGAGAAATCAAGGTGAGACAAGATTTAAAAGCCTAGTTTAGGAAAAGCTAGCTAGAATGAAAGACTGGACCTAGGAGTTCTTAGTTTGATAATTTTTAAAGGAGGGGTCCCCCATTTCTATGAAAAGGAGGAATTTTGGCCACAACAAAACCTATCTATTAAGTAAATAAAAGGAAAGATATTAGGTATAAAGATAGTCATTTGGGGTTGACTTATCAACACATTAATATCCCTTTTGATCTAGTGGCATTTTACAAGAGATATTATAGGTGAAGACCTCAAATGGCAATGATGAATACCTAAGTGTCCTTAATTGGGGATTCCAAATACTAAGGGGCATATCCTTAGTTAAAATTCTTCTTATTGTGATTCAATGACCTTAAATAAGACTTGACCTATGAGAGATTTAATGTTTTCAAAGTCCATTAGATTGAACAAGAGTTGACCTCTATAAGAATAAGACTTTTTCCAATAATTCTTCCTTATACTATTTAAGTGTATAAATGTGAGCACAATTAGATCAAATGAGTTATGTGTATGTTATAACTGATATTTATGGCCCCTATATATATAGATCCAAACTTATAAATCAACTATCGATCCAAGCCAATAATAGCGATTTACATTGATATAATGTTAACTGTATGGGATGAAATAGTATTGTATCACTAGTCATAATAATATAGAAGACATAGATAGCTCATAATTATATCAAAAATGTTGATATAATACAAGGATAAATATGCATGAAACACCTATATCAGTAGTGATGAAACATCAAAAAATATAGGGAGGTTACACAACTGAACCTAAGGACACAAAGAAGGAAATGGGAAAAGAGACTTGGGTGAGATCTGGATGATAGTGATGTAGGTATGATTGGATAGTATGTAAACATCTTTTGCAAATTGCCATGAAATAACCCTGCCTCCTTCTTGGTGCACACCTTAATACATGCACTCAAGGAGATTGATGTGTTGACAAACCCTACAAGAGAGATCACCAAATAAAAGATAAAGATGAAAAATAACAATGTATACATATTCCCCACATAAAACACATCACATGTCATAATAGTGTAGCACAAGATGGTGATTTTGTAGAGATATATAACATGAAAGCATTAAGAAAAATGCTATAATAAATTCTAATAAGAATGAGAGGACCCTGGCAGGGCAAACACATGTAATGTTGATGCAAGGTCCTAATTTGGAAGTGTGATAGACAAAATTGAAAAATAAGAGAATAGTATATAAATTTGTACAATTTTTTTCCATTGGTACCATAAAATTCCTTGCTTCATCAGGGTTTTAGTGCTTTGATTTGTCAAAAAGATCTATGAAAACAAAGATATAATCATAATACAAAATTTGTAGGTAAAATGGAATGATTTTGAATTTTGGGTTGGTAAATATAAATAGGTCAAAAGGTAAATCATTTGGTCATTTGCAATTTTGAGATATAATGAGCTTTGGATGACCAATTTTGGCACAATGAGATACGTTGGCTAGAGGATGATGAGGTGGATGCATAGGAGGTTACCAGGGAGGCACTATAGGATCCATTGAGGTAGGTGATGAAACTAATATTGGGTTGAATATACAAGGTAGATATAGGAAGTCTATATGCTAGGAAAAATCCTTGTAGTGATGTTTTCCCCAAAAAACATCAAAATGTAGAGAAAATTTTGACAGGGAATATGTAGGAGATAAAATGTTGCATTTTAGGCCTTAGGTATTTTAGGGCCTAATGAATAAATCACTATTACAAGATAATTGTATTGACAATGTTGATATATCTATCTAGTGGAAAATCACCAAAATGACTAATACCATAGGAAATGACCTATATACTTAGCTGGAAAAGTGAATAATATAGTATATATCTAATTGATATAGTGGAAATGAAATTTATGGCTGACATAGTATAGATTTATCTAATATAATTGGATGTTAATTACATGGCCAATATAATGAAATTTGAAATGGCTAATATAGTAGTACAAAATTAGCATAGTTGATATAGTAGGAAATTTGGGTCTTTTTTAATTATGTTATTTTTAGTTAGATTTAAGTTGATTTTATATTTTTTATTGCATATTGATTTTGTAGAGGCAACCATGGATACAAATGATAGTGGATGTGATCAAGCTACCTAATATATTAGCCAGATGATCATGATAGATCTTGATTGATTAAACTAGGCTTTAAAGGTATTATGGAGATGTGTTGCATTCCCTTTAGTGCAAATGTAATATCCATGTTTTTGGGTTGCTAGGAGAGGATCAAAATTAGATTTATTTGGATGGTTTATAGAGATACCATAGAGGTGGTCATCATAATAGAGCATGTTAGCATTATTCTGGCAATTCCAATAGATAACACACCTATGATATGTAATGCATTGGAGCCCATTCAGAAGTGACAAGAAATGGTATGGTAAGTTACAAAGTCCAATAATTTATTATATATAAGTCTTGGATTCTATATATTTAAAAGGCCTTTATTAGATTGATGACCATGCACATTTTGTGTCACAAGTCATATGGCAATGTGCCTTTGTATGTGATATCTTTGTGTTAGTCTACATTAGATTAAGGCATCATGTATACTATGGGAGAGAGCATATGGGTGTAGATAGTGCATGATTTTTATTATATGTTATGTGGGGGCTAGAAAAATATATATATTCCATTACTCTATTTTTCTTGTTGAATATATAAGTGGTATCATATGTACTAGTCAGAAGGGTTACTATGCCAAATTGAGGAATATATACCTTAGGTGGGAGATGGGCATATAAATATAGGTTGAGGTGCACCCTGACATAGCCAATGTTAGAGACAATTAGAGAGATGAAATAGTTTGGATGACACACTAATACATTGTGGACTCATGGAATGGATGGCCTTCAATAATGCACACACAAGGATGAATGGTGGTTGTTGGCCACTATACATGGTGGATGGATCCTCACTCGTGTGCTCAAGTTCCAAGTTAGTTTGGTCACCCACACTTAGTGTCACCAATAGTTATCCCACCCCATTGGATGAGGCATGCTAAAGATCAAAGAGGAGTAGGAAGATGGGGACCACAAACAAATGTCCCAAATTTGAGACTTTATTGTTCATCTTAGGTTAGGATGAGATCATAGTGATAGTGATTAATGGAGTGACTTGTAGAGGAACCTAGGATAGAAGATGAGTTGAGATAAAATATTGATGTACCCATGACAAAGGATACCCTAGCAAGGCTTGAAATATGGGTCTCCCAACGATGTCAGAGGTCATAAAGGCATTATATCTTAATTGTGCAATGGTAAATGTGGATGGGAGCTGATAATAAGGGGATGGATTTTTCACTGATAACATGACATATGGAAAGATTATCTATGAGAGACATCCACATCTAGGTATAAAGATGTATTATGTTTTTTCTATCACTTTATTTTCTAGTGTTATATATATTAATAGAGATAAGTGACAGATTTATTGTAGTTTTTATATATGTTGAGATTTGGAATTGATTCTATTTGCTTTTGTATATGTAGAGGAGGAAATTTTATGGGGGACCATTATAAAGGTGACCCAACTTGAGATTATAGAATACGTGCTACCATAAATTGATACTACAACCATGGTGAATCCATTGATACCTTTTGTAAGTGCATATGATAGTAGATTTAGATTGGTTTATGGTGTTACGTGGGAGCTATGATAATGAGAGTACACTATTGGAGTGGTGGTAGTTTTGGTAGGAAGAATATATTTAGCTATGTATTCAAAATAAGTGGTTATGGTTCATATCACCATGGCTACAAAGAGAGGAGCACATGTGGATACCAATGATGTGAGTGTTGAATGAGATCAAGGGATTAATTCTTGGATTATAGAATCAAAAAGATAGCTCATGTAGAGGGGTAGGTTGATGGATTTTGGTCTAGGAAAATGAGCATGGCTAGATCTTTGAGAGGTGATAGGTCTAAAACATCTTTGGTGATCATGATCCCTCATCCCTCTAGAGATCAAGGTAACCTGCAATAGTAGAGCTAAGAATATATGGTTGTAATTTTATGTATAAAATGTTTTGACACACACACACATCATATCATTGGATTTTAATCTTATTTTTATGCATGGGTTGTAATTGTTGATATAAGAATTGTTATGGTTCTAATATTATGTTACAATGTAATGTTTTTATGTATGTTTCATTATTTTCTAGAAAATGTGAGCATATATAAGGTTAAAAAGAACAAAAACTAAGCATAAAATGACATCTTAAGTGAATAGATAAAAAAATGAAAAAACATAATATGTGTAATAAATGATTATAAAACATACTAAATGTAAGCAAGATACAAGTATAAGGAAAACATAATAGATGAGCAAGATTGTAATTAAAAGTCATAAATCACATTAAAATGTAAGATAAGTGAAAATCTAAAACAAAACATAAGATGTGAAAAATAATTACAAAAATGGATATCCAATGTAATAAGATGACAATATAATGAAACACGGACAATAAAATGAGTGTAATAACATATAAAGTAAGATATGTGAAAACCCCATATCAAACAAAGTAAAGGAAATGATTGTAAAATGTATCCAAAGTAAGATAAGTGAAAACTTGATTTAAACAAAAATGAAATGAAATATGGAAATATGGCTATAAAAATATCCAATGTAAGATAGATTAAAACCTAACTCAAACATGGATATGTGAAACATGGAAGCAAAATATCAAATAAGTAAAAAATCAAAATCAATGCTTGTGATAGAGTGTGTTGTAGGAAGGTAGGACTATCTAGGGTCATAATTATAATGGTGAAGATGGTGTAGATATGAAGGCAATAGGAATTTGTAAGGAAGGTAAGGTTTTATTCTCCAATGTCTTACAATGCAACTCATAAACTAAAAATTCAATGGGTGTAAAAATGAAAGAGAATTATCAAATATGAAAAAAAGAGAAAGATAATGAGATATAAATAAAATGGATGTGATCAACTAGTAATAATATCCATTAATGGGATATTGAGAGTGATAAGAGGTGATCATAAGGAAGTAAGGCATCATAAGGGTGTTTTATAAATAGTTACTAAGAACAAGACACTCTAATCAAGTGGGAAAGGTTAAGATCTTTCAACATCAAAGACCTAAAAAACCCCACCTATAAAGTGTAAGTTTGGGATAACAAGTGAATTATAATTATCATCCCACGGAGGCTAAATGCATGAAAATATAAAATTATATTACCTTCCCATAACATGTTTTCCATTCTTAGGATTCCTCATAGAGTCATCAATATACTATAATGATTATGTACTTATGTGAGAAAGTAGGTGTCACTATTCACACACACACACACACACACACACACACACACACACACACACACACACACACACGCCCCCCAATGGACATTGGATCTATCATTAGACCAACTTTGGATTTTTTGCTTCGACTAGGATAAGGGGTGTGCCAATAGTATTATCACCTCTTTTGGTGTAATTTGACTTTTGATATTTTCTTTATTTTCATTTTTCTTATTATGTTTTGATTTTTGATATTATAAATTTTAAATATTTTGGTTTTTTCTAGTTTCCTTGTCTATACAGATTTAGAAGACCAACAATTGGTGTTAAAGATGACTAACAAAAGAGCTTACACCTAGTTACTAAAGAAGAAAACATAGAGACTAAGATGCTTAAATACTCCTAGACTCACACTTTAGAAAAAAGTGTGATCTTAAACCAACCCAAGTGTACCTCAAGTGAAAGGAAAGTGATAGATGAGGATCATGGAAGATACTTTCATGTGACAAAGGTGATATAATGGAAATATGCTAGTAGCTAACCACATGAAAGGGGAGTTTTGATTGAAAAGTGAATAAGCATAAAAGGATCTGAAAGTACATGATAATGTAAGGAAAATAATATAATGAGGATGGTAAAGGAAAATTTTAAAAGAGAAGGGCTATGAAAGATGGTAGTAATGTCATTAGAGAAGATGTATAAAAGGGTGGGTCTAGCAAAAACATTGATAGGAGAAAACACCTAGAAGAGAGATTTTTAAAAAGATACCAAATAACCACAAGGGAAGCAAAGGCTTAAAAAATACATGAGGGAGGATTATAAAAACATACTAAAGAACCAAAAGTATATCGATAGTTAAATAAATAGGTATGATTTTAAAAATTATGTTAATAAAGTAAAGTACAAAAAAGTAAAGATCATGGTACAAGAAAGCAAATAGAGAGCAACATGTATGTTGAATATAGTAATGTGAAATGAAATCATGCGACAATTTTGAAGTAAAAATATATGAAACAATCCATATCCATTAACAAATAACTCACAATTCATATACATACACCATATATAACATTCATCATATCTCATTTCACTAATGTCATGTGTTAACCTTGGTGTCTTCTAATTTCATAGAGAACCAATAAAGGAATTAATTGTGAATGAGCTCAAGAAAGAAAGCAGATGTGCTAGAATAAGAAGGATGTTTATCTTTTTTATATGAATGAAATAAAGTATAAATGGAAACTTACACTTGTGAATAAGGAAGAAATCCTTCTAGCCAATGAGGTGGTCATGGATATAGGGGAGACTACTCCATTCTAAACATGCCATGTGAATGTTTCCAAGGAACTTGAGGTTTATGCCTCAAAAACTAGCATAGATGTTGCTACAGGGATACACATCTATCTATAGGATGGGTAAAATATTCATTCCAAAGGAAACACAACTCCCTTGTCTTAGTGACATATGTTGGTATCACTTTCATAAGTCACATAAATAGATGTAGAGGAAATTAAAGGGATCCAAGTGAAATGTATTCAAATACTATAGAATATCTTGATAGTTCATCAAATAATGAGTACTCATCCTATGGAAAAAAAAGAAGTGTGTAAGAGTATCTAAATCTGGTGGTCCACATCCATGGTAGGATTTGGGACCCGTGAGTATTGTTGCTAAAAATGATGCTTGTAATCTCTACAATCTTGTTTTGAATGTTCATAGGTCTTGTGAAATGTAAAATAAGGTGTTAATATTTATTTTAGTGGCATCTTTGACGTTGGCTAGATAAGCATGGACAACATATTGGGAGAAAGAAAACTCAAGGGATCATAAAATTTGGCAAAACAATAAGGTACAATGCTATAATGATCATTAAACATACTATGAATAGGCTCTATAAGAGTAGGTGCATCTAGTGTAATCAAACTATAAATTGGATCTATCTTAGACATAGGAAAATAAACCAAAAAAATACCATCATTAAGTAGTATCCCATCAAAATAAGGATAAATATACATCTTTTATGCATCAATAGGAAAATGTAAAGGGTCAGGTTTATTGAAACAATAAATATTAACCATATTAATGTTATATTTAAATGATGTTTATCATAAGGTTGTTTAAGGCAAAATTGGTAATGTAAGATTTTCACATCCTTTTATTGAGCATTTCCAAACAAATAAGGGTCATATAACATTTAATCCTCATTAGAGTCAAGAGTGGTGACATCCACATTGAGGGATTTAACCACAGTGTCAGTAGAAGATTAATGGATAATCAATTTTTTGGGTATAACCATGGAAGAGGGAATCTCATCAATTGACCTTTTGAGATAATGGGGTCATAAAGTAAGAAAAAAATTAGCTATGATGTTAGGAGGGAGATCCAATGTTTTATTCTCAAATTAATCTTATCAAACTACTCATCATTAGATTTGAGGAGGTTGGTGGGATGTTTCCTAAGATCTTGGGGTGACCACTATAACCTATAACTAAATCAATGATATAGTTGAAGTGTTAATACTTTTAGAATGGGATAAAAGAAAAGGATCAAGGGTAGGTATTTATTAAATGCCACATTCTTGGAATTTTTACAAAATATAAAGGTTGGTGTCACTTTAAACTTGATAAATAACACCCATGTATAGAAATTTCCTTCTTTGACATGTGGAGGAACTTAAATCCCTCAAGTAATGAGTCCAATGGTGACCATGAAAGATATTATAGGAAAGAGGAAAGTTGAATATCATAATATTATTTATGACCATTTGAGGAGGAACTATGATAGGAATCCAAATGCATCATAAGGAAGGCATTTGTCTTCATTCATATCCTTTACAATTGCTTGGAGTGGTTTAAGGTTGTAAGTATAATATCCAATGGATTTAATAGATTCCAAAAAGGATACACAAATATTGAAACCTTAATCAATTAAGGCTTGATTGAATTAGATTACCCAATTGGATCCTAATCAAGAGAGACGGGTCATTTGTATGAAGAAGGATCATGTCAAGGATCATATATGTGATCAAAAAATTACAAATAGGGTTGTATTCATTATGTTATCAACATAGATAGACATATCTTCACATTATTGCATTGTACTTTCTTTCAACCCAAGCAATGTAGTTACTTGTGTAAAGGTGGTGGTTGAGGGATATTCACGTCAAATAGAAGTTGCATAAGATGATTTTGGTGTCTTGGGTAAGGCATCACAATCATAGGAAAATGAATTTGAGAGGGGATTATATAAATATATATAGTAGGATCCAATTCATCAAAGCTACTTAAAGTGGGATAAGGATATAATTGGGAAATAAAAATCTAGAAATGATCAGTCTGACTCTAGAAGAAGATGAGCCAAATTATTCTTAATTTTGAGTTGATGTTGATAGAATTAACACTGCCAAGTTAGTGAAAGTAGGTTGAGGCAAATGTATTAGGTCAACCAATGTAATTAGAGACAAATTTGAATGCATTGGGCTTGTTGATATAGTGGAAAAAAAATTATATTATATTGGGTTTATTGATATAGTGAGGAAAGAAAGAAATTATATCAGTTTGGATGATATAATAGGCATTGTAACATGTAAAAAATACTCTATTGATTTTGATGATAAGGACAAAAATATGAAATTGTATTGGGTTTTCCAATACCATTGCATACAAAAGAAACTATATTATTTTTTATGATGCACTTGTAATAGTTTGGTGTACTGAAGTTGATATTTCGAGAGATTTTATAGTTGAAAATGGACCTAGAGGATAGGCTTCAATAATTATGTAAAATAGAGCATATATTTTTGATGTAAGAGGTTTGGGAATAGATTAATGATACAATATGCTTCATTTTATTCATGTTCACCAATTTTTCTTCATCTTTAGAAGAATCATGATTAACCATGGTTTCTACAACATTTGTGGTGGGTTTTCAATTTGAAGGATGTTGAGGTTGATTGTTACTTAGTTGAGAAGGTTAATTTTTAGAATGATTGGGAAGGAGATTTTTATAAACTTCAAGGTTAACATTATTTTTATTGAGTGCATCATGCTTGAACTTATTTTCATGGTTTTTAGCATAGACATGGTAACATTATGTAGTCATGGCATCATGATCAAAGTAATGAGCAAGGAAAAACTTATATGCTATAAATATACATTGTTTATAATTATTATGAGAATGGCCATGATTAGCATGATACCAATACAGCTTGTTTGAAACATACCATTTGGCTCTAGGTGAAGTGTTATCAAAGGCTCGAGGTAAGGGTTTAGAAAATCATCTCCTAAGCTTTAAAATATTAAGAGGGTGATGAGAGTCAAAATTTTGGTTTTTTGATGGAGGAGGAGAAGTTTGGAACTTACCACTATGGGGTTGGAGAGAATCACTTCATCAAAAACTACTATTATAATTGCATGAATAATCCTCCTAAAGTCATAAGTTTCAAAAATACCATTCAATTTTTTGTATAGATAATTACCTTAGATGGAGCTAAAACCAAATTTAGGGTACGTTGGGGGGCCCAATATTTGAGAATAAATAAGCCAATAAATTTGGCAGGGTCAAACCATAACCCAAAAATTAATAAAAAAATAGAAAATGATACATTGGATTTAACATAAACAATCCAAAGAAGGTATGATTCCTGGAAAAGAACAAACATGGAAATAAAGGTGATGACAACCCATCTACATAGAAAAAGGAATTTCCATCCATAATAATATACATCCATGAGATACATGAGTTTACCATCCCGTAATGGAGAGCAAGGCTTCCATTTTACACTAATATTCACCATCTATGAAATTCAAAGTATCCATTTGTAGTCTTTCTACTTCAATTTTTCTACCTTTTTAATATTTCTCACCATAATTTGGTTTTGAATGTAGATAGGGTCATTGAGCAAGAGTCAAAATATCTCTAGAACTTAATTGATATTCATCTTCATCCTCTTGAAAAGAGGCATCAACCTCTTCTAAACCAATTATTACCAAAGAGCCTTACACCTTAGGAAGAGCTTTCATCAGAAGATTTGCTATCCCTCTTATATGATCTAAAAATCCCCTATTTTTTAGAGTAAACCCACCAAATTTTGGTCAAATAATACATACTTATCACAAGATCCAAGTTAGGGTACCCAATCTTTCTCACCCATTTATTAAATAAGGGGGAACTAAAAACTTATACAATCTTCCTAGGGCACACCGCCACTTTATGTTCCACTTGATTGCATTTGAAACATCTAAAGGTTAGACCTTCATATTTTATGTATTGCATCCAAGAGCCATGAAAAGAAAGTATCTTAATTGAATGATGAAATGTTTTGGAAAAATATAACATAATATAGAACCTTAAAAACTTTTGCTAACCTACCATGTCCTAATAAATTTTTATGAATACTCCAATATTTTTAATTAACAGTTAGAGCATCCCTGAATCTTTCATGGCCAAAGAAAGGTTGTATAATCTTACCTAGATCAGATCTTGCATGATCACTATATTATTTGGGTTGAAAAAGGGAGCCCAAGCATACATAAACATTCCCTGCATTCCAACAAACCAAGGTTCATTATTCCACACAAAGTCCCAATCCTTTATTATTTGAAAAAGGACCAAGAAAAAACAATTAGGAAGAAAGGAAAGAGAAACCTCTGTAAAGGTAGGTCAAATAGTTTTATACCAATTCAAGAGTTCCTCCTAGGAGGGTCATTTCTCCAAACATACAAGAATGAGGGTTTTTAACCCAGACTCCCTATCAATGGTATATATTGATTCATTAGAGATTTAAATAACATGGGAGACATTGAAAAAAAATTAAGGGACATCCCCTAAAAATGTTGGTTCAAATTTAGGCTACTTCTTCCCTTCTTCAAACCTCATTTCTAGAAATATTATAGGCACATCCTTCCCCACACTACTCCTGAGAGACTCAAAAATAACTAAGGAACACCTATCAACCAATTAGGGTAATGAATAAGGGTTTTCTCAAGAGATGGCCACTTTTAAAAATTCCCCACAATTATGAAAATGATTTATAGAGTTCTGACATTCAACAAAAACTAGGTTAATATTTTTAGAAACCCCCACAAAAGGCACCACAACTCCTTCATGACTTAAACCATATGTGTCACTTTTGTAACCAACCCCCTTAGTGACACCCACCAGATTCTTGTCTGTAGTCACCTACCTTATTCCTCTAGGTTCACAGCCCATTCCTACATCAACCTAACACTGAATTTCCCTACTATTACCTCTACCTAAGCTTCTCCCTCCTTCACTATGTGTACCTACACCACTATTATCACTAACATCCTCAATACTCACCATCACATAATAAAATTATATCAAAAACACCATCATTGATGGCATACTTATTTCTATTGTTTCTTAAGATCATTCAAGTGCCATGCTTAGGTTGAGAAGGTTTGAATTACTTTAAGTGATCATCTTGTCTTGTAGCTTGTTCTAATACTTCATCTAATGAATTAGAAGTTAAGGACCTAATGATATATTATAGGATAGGTGTGTATATGTGTTCTACAATACTAATTCAAGTGCTTGGTTATTTTTTGTGATATTTTCCACAGTTTTTTAATTGATAATCAAGGCTTGAAATGGGACCCTCACCTGTATTATAGTTCAAACACTATACCTCATAAGCCTTGGATAAACATCCATGAGGGAATGAGGATTCAAAAACTACCATAACTGATAGAGTACAAAACATGGCTAGAGAAAACACTTATTTCCAATGAGACCAAAAATGAACAACACCATGCAGAACCTAGCATGTAAAAAACTATTTAAATCCTCTAAATTATATGTATTACATGAGTTAGATACAAAATAGGAGAAAAATAAATTGACCTATACTTCCCTAGGAGAAACTTCTCAGATCTCCTCATCCTCCAAAGGACTAGCTTGCCCATTACCACCATCATCCATTACCACTCCTCCTATGGCACTAATCCAAGCACTCCAAGGGACACACCAAATCCTCTCCCCAACACATTATTTAGGTATAATCCCACACCAGCCCCTATAGCCACTATCATCCCTAACTGAAGCTAAGAGTCCCCAACATCCCCCATCATGATAGAAGGTGGCAAGACTTTTCCACCCCCAAAAATTCAATTCAAAAGGTAGGCTATATCACCTGCTCAGGTAGAGGAGTACAATGGCATTACCATTATAAGCAATGAAATATGGGAATGCATTGTAACCACATCCACCATAAAAATTCATTTTCTCAAGTGAGCCAGATCCTTGACAAACCCTTAAACATATTCCACAAAGTTTAGGGTTGTAACCAGATGAGTTTCCAATTCCATAAAAATAGAGATTAGAATGTGGCCCACTGTCTCTTTTTATAAGAACATACGATCAATTTTACTCTTGAGAGAGAACCCAAAAATTAATTATACCAAACCCACATGGTAATGTAACCTAATCAAACCTTCAGCCACCAATTTTATGAAATCCATATCTTCTATGAGTAGAAATATATTTCCAATAAAAAATTAAGCAAAATTATAATTTACATTGATCTTGTGGGGTGTTTCAATAAACACAGATCCCACCAATGATTTGATAACTTCCATGACCTGGCTAGTTTTCACCAAAAAAACATGTTTGATTAGAACATCACTGACAGAGCCATCAAAGGACATATCCCATAGCTCAACTCCCACTCTAACTCAGGTTCACTGAGCAACTACATTAAATGCTCCATTGATCCAAGACTCCAAACCTGTGGGCAAAGAAATTCACAAATTTCCATACATATTTATTTTATTAATAGTTTATTATTTGATATATATATATTAAAAATGTATATGTTTAATTATTCACACCTTATAAGGTGGCTTTGAACATGTCAAAATATATTTTGTTTTTTGGAGATGAAAAAATATATGTTTATATAGTGCCCAATTACTTTTTATAAATTTTACTAATATATTTGATATTTTATAAATACTATTTTATTTATATATTCTAATCTTATCTTTAATTCTAATACCCAAAAAGTGTAATCCATTAGTTTGATTTTACCTAGCTTGCATGTTATCCATTTGGTTTATGTGTATCAACATTACTTATGTTAGATATGGTGCATTTTGGGTTGAATTAGATTCTTAGGTGGTATTTTGAGAATAAATAGATGTGGAATTGATATTGATGTTAATATGGGCACTTTGGGTAGGAGTAAAAAATCTATGACTTGTTATGCTAGTTGTTACACTAGGAAAGGTAGATGTAATGGGGAGTCAAAAGAAAGTTAGGAATTGACTTGCCCTAAGTCCTATTGTGAAACATTTGCGTAGGAGGAGGCATATATATAAAATAATGCATCACGCTAAAATAAATAATAATAGGATATTCACCTTTACACTTGGGGGGATCTTGGATATTTCTTTTCATTTCAATCATATATTAGAGGATAACTTCCTTTTCACCCTCAAATTTGTGGGCTTTAAGTACTTTTTTCCTAGGGTTTTTGAGATTGTTGTATGGCTCATAGCATCTAGTTATATTGGAATCCATGTTACAATCGCTAGAATGATGATCTTTATTTGTATCAAAATTAAATAAGGTAGGTCGTTGAGAGATATTGGCTAATTCTATGAAACAAGAGCTATTGTTATAGAAGTACTGTAAATATTGATTGATTTTCTTGATGGATTGCTAAAAAAGGTGTTACATCTTGGCAACATATAAAATCCATTAAAAATATTTTTTTAAATAAGGCATGTTTGACAAATCAAAAAGATAGAGTGTTGAGATATAATATTTTGAAAGAGATACTTGTCAAACCAAACACTCTAAGAAGTGAAATATGAAAAGATGAAGAGAATCCAACTAGTGATGGGATAGGGTTCACATCATGTTCAACAAAATGTATGATGATGGTGAATATGACATGAATATATTGATAAGAATAAAATGGAAACATGATTAAAATCAAACAAGTGGTGGGATAGGATTCATATTGGGTTCACTAGCATGTATGTAGGCTAAAATGATTAAGTTAAAGATAGTATTTCTAACTATAGATTAAGATATAAGAAGAAGACCAAACTATAGCATGCATAAATATAAATATAATAATGTAACCAAGGGGTTTAAATCACTATGGATATATAATATGGTAATCCACACACAATATAAAGTCTATAGGTTTCCAAAACCTATGCCTAAAATATGAGATATGGGGTCTAACTAGGTCTTGAGAGTGTATTCAAAACAAGATTTAGAAAATGAATATCAAGAATAAAATAAGTAAACCACATGCAAAGAACTAATGAACAAGGGTAACCTATATCCAGGATGGTAATAAACTAAACTAAATAAGATATAAATGGAAAATGAATGATTTTAGTTGTAGTCTAGAAAAATGTGGCATAGACGAGGGCCTAAACTATGATTGTATTTGTAGGCCTAAGCAACTTATGATATGTTAAATTTAAGCATAAAGGAAACCTAAACAAGGAAAGTGAAAAAAAACATATGTACTACTCTAATAATAATCAAAACACATTTATCTACCAAGTTAATAAAGAGGAAAGAGATTAGGGATATATATATTTGTCTTAGGTTGATTTGTCGATGCATCAATCTCCCCCTTGGATTTTGAGGCACTTTGAAAGAGAAAATGTAGGTGAAGACCTCAAATGGAAAGGGTGAAGATCTAAAAATCCTTAATTGGGGACTCCAAATGCTAAGGAGAATATCTTTGGTTTAACTTCTTCATATTAGGCTTCATTGACATTGAGAGAGACTTGACCTCCAAAAGAATAAGCCTCTATCCACTAATTCTTCCTTCTACCACCTAATCACATAAAATGAGTGTAAGCAAAGGAAATGAGTGTTATATATGTTGGAATTTATATTTATGATCCCCTATATATAAAAATCAAAACTGATAAATCAAGTATCAATCCAAGTCGATGACATATATTTGGATTGATATAGTATAATTATGTTAACTAGCATAATTTATTGTATTGTCCATCATGATATATCACAAAAGATAAAGAAAGTTTAGAACTATATTAGCATTATCCATCTATTATTGTTTAGTTATATATCCTTGCTATTTTACCTATTGTATTGTCACTTTTGATATAATTGTTTCCTACCTATTTGTCCTTGACACTTGTATTGTATCAGTCCATGTCCTTTTGTTCAATTATGTAGCCTTCATGTTTTTCCTACTATATGTTAACCATTGATACAATTATTTCCTACCTATTTATCCTTATACTATATCGATCCACATCCTTCTGTTCAGTGCTTTAATCTCCCTATTTTTCATAATATATTATTATTATTATCGATGTAATTATTTTATACCAATTTATCCTTGTACTAAATCAGTCCATTTCTTTCTAATAAATTATGTAGCCTACCTATTTTTCATACTATATTGGCATTGTTGATACAATTGTTTCTTACTTATTTATCTTTGTATTGTTTCAACAATGTTGACAAACTACAAGGATAAATAGGTAGGAAA